>CM029542.1:1445516-1786880 GCA_017141395.1 Laodelphax striatellus
ATCTATCTATCTATCTATCTATCTATCTATCTATCTATCTATCTATCTATCTATCTATCTATCTATCTATCTATCTATCTATCTATCTATCTATCTATCTATCTATCTATCTATCTATCCATCCATCTATTCATCTATCTATATTCATTCATCCATCTATCTATCTATCTATCTATCTATTCATCTATCTATCCATCTATCTATCTATCCATCTATCTATCTATCTATCTATCTATCATCTATCTATCTATCTATCTATCTATCCATTCATTCATCTATCTATCTATCTATCTGTCTATCTATCTATCTATCTATCTATCTATCTATCTATCTATCTATCTATCTATCTATCTATCTATCTATCTATCTAATCTATCTATCTATCTATCTATCTATTCATCTATCTATCTATCTATCTATCTATCTATCTATCTATCTATCTATCTATCTATCTATCTATCTATCTAATACCAAGAGTCAAATTAAAAGAATCTATTTATAAATAGTGTGGTTGGAGAAGTCAGAATGTGTAAAAGTGTGATTAATGTTTGAAAAGATATAAGCAGAGACAAGTGGATACTAGTGGACAAGTGGAATTGTAGTTCCAATTGTCTCTGATATAAGTAAACGAGTAACAGTATTGCTCAACTCGAGTTGAAAAGGGGATATTGATTTTTTAAATCTCTATCAGTGTGAAATCTCATATCAATTAGAGTAAGAACTGAACTGTTCATTAGCCAAGTGTTAGATTGCAGTCAAGTTTCATATGAAAAAAATGAAATATTGAATATCCTAATGTAATCATTCAATAAATCATGAAAGACATTATTAGAAGTTGCAATAAATCAACTGCTGTGAATACTTAGAGGAAACGAAAGCTTTAGAATTAAAGAATTAGAACCATTTGAATAGCTTTCTATTATTTTTATTCTGTTCATTACTCTAGTTCTATACCTTCATTATTCTAGTTCGATTCAAAGATGCGAACCACACAAATTACAACAATGTGTTTAATTTATTCTATTTCATTCTAATTCTTATTCTATTCTATTTTTCATGTTTACGTTCCTCTTTTGTTATTTAAAAAAATATTTATTCAACACTTTGAGACCGAGCCGTTCCGCTACGCGCTATGACCAGAATCCGAGCGCTTTTAAGCATATTTTAAAAAATTGCCTACTCAATCATTTTTCAACCGATTTCAAAACATTTTATGTTTTTGGAAAGAGAAAAATATGCAGATTATTACAATGTTTAATATATACTGATAAATAATCCAACAAGAATGTTGTGTTAAGTTGAATTGAAGTGTTTTTTGATCAGCAAAAAAAAGTGCAACATTGACGTTCTCAGGTTTTTTACTCTCCTACTCGATCAGTTTCCAACCTATTCCTTCACAAATAATTGGATTCAAAAGATAAAATCATACAGTTTCATTTGATATGCAGATCTCAACTATATGTCAATAAATTAAAAAATTATGTTGGTTTTTCTTTTCTTGAAAAAGGCGCGGTGTCACTGTTTCACTGTGATGCGGTTTCAAGCATATATAAACAAAAGTAGCCTAATCAATTGTTTTTGAACCGATTTCAAAGAAATTTATATTTTTTAAAAGAGAAAATTATGCAGATTATCGCGATATATAAATTATACTGATAAATAATTCAACAAGAATGATGTGTTGAGTTGAATTCAAGTGTTTTTTTGATGAAAAACAAAATGCAAAATTTTGATGTTTGCAAGTTTTTTACTTTCCTCAATCAATTTCCAACCTATTTCTAGACAAATGATTGAATAATAAAGAAAAAATCATGCAGTTTGATTTGATATAGAAATCATAATTATATGTCTCTACCAAAAAAGTTTCATTCAGTACAGCACTCACATTTTTTGACGTATTATTATTACCTACTGTTTCACTATCAGAGTCATCAGACTCAAACAAACAACTGTTCACAAATCTCTCAAAATCCTCACCACTCATTTTATAAAACAGAAATTATAATCATAATGATTATACACAGAAATAAAATCGTGAATAACTAACACAACCGAGACCGAACCGAACGATTCAAAACACACGTTGCAACTGCTTGGGAATTCTAACCTGAAAACAGAGCAAGGAACATGCCTTCTGTATTTCGTCAGGGGGCTGTCATTAGAAGGAGTAGAAGTATCGTATCTTTCCTATGTTAAAAAGGGGTGTAGGCTAAGTCTCGATCACGCTAGTTTCCGGACGGAGTTTTGGCGCTGTATTTGAATTCAGAGCCTTTAAGTTTCATTTTCATAGACTTTTAAAAGTTTATGGTATTTTTTGCGGTATAAATCAAAACTGTTGAGAGAATATGGTTAATATTTACGGCAAAATATAACATTTTTGCTAGATTCTTTGTTTTTTAGGTTGGTTTAAGTAGAAGTAGGTGTGATTCTCTACTACAGGTTAGAATGGTTATTCACTAATTCACTAATAACTTCTAATATCGTTACGTGTGTATCAAACTTTTGGATTATTCTTCAATATCATTGATCTAATATTTTTATGCGTGTATCAAGCTTTAGAATAGAATAGAATAGAATAGTTTTTATTGATCAACAAATATAAATATACATGGATCTCGTCAAGTAATAACAAAAGTCATAGGTAGGTACATAAGTCACTGAAGAACATGAATATGAAAACAATAATTTAGAGAATAGGCAGGTAAAACAAAACCATCCGCTATTCAATCAGAATCAGCTGTAATATTATTATCAATTTACGATGTTTTCAAATACACCGCTAAAAGTAGGTTCCCAAAATGGCCGACATCCTACTCCCCTTATTTCTCTTACTTCTAGTCCCTAAAATGTCAGGTCCCTGGGAGAATCGATCTAGGAAGCCAAACAACGAGCTCAGTCCGTAGAGCGGTTAATATGAATTTTAATATGCTGGCCCGAACCAAGGTTATTGGAGAGAACCATCGTTGGTGTAAAGCGCAAAGTGGAGGGGGAAGTCTGATTTCTTGATTCATGTAACGTCACACTCGCGGTCCGCCAAATATCAGTCAATTATCAACAGCTGATATTATCAAAATAAATGATCAAAATGACGTCACCTGAATCAGTCCCCCCACTACAAGAGCTTGTGGATTCAAAGAGCATAATTAGGAATGGTTCAACCTGTAATCTAATAACTTTGGACCCGAACTACACTAGGGCTTCGGTCTCAAAGTGATTTTATTTAATTTCTTTATTTTTTAAAATTCGTGAACTATGAAACGTCTACTCACTTGTCGTTGAAACTGCAGACCTCCTCGATGAGAATGTTGCGTTCGGCGCGCGTGGCGTGGGTGACGCACTTCTCGACCACGTTGGAGGCGAACTTGTGCTGCGACAGGGCCAGCACCTTGCCCCGGACGGCGCCGATCAGCAGCGACTTGTCTTCCGGCTTGCACTAAAATCAGTATGCAGCAATAAATCATCATTCATTTATGCAATCAGCATTTTATGTCTTGTGAAACCGGAAAAGGTGTAATCGCCTAATCCTGGGATGAAGAAAAAGAAGAAGAAGAAGCACACAAACACAAAATAACAATCATCAAATATTCAGTAATAGAATTATTAATTATTTCATTCATTTATGCAATCACATTTTATGTCTTTTGAAACCGGAAAAGGTGTAATCGCCTAATCCTGGGATGAAGAAGAAGAATGAGTAGGAGTAGGAGGAGGAGGAGGAGAGGAGAATGATGATGAGGAGGAGGATGATGATGAGGAGGAGGAGGAGGAGGATGAGGAGGAGAAAGAGGAGGAGGAGGAGGAGGAGGGAGGAGGAGGATGATGAGAAGGAGGAGGAGGATGATGAGGAGGAATAAGGAGGAGGTGGAGGAGGAGGAGGGGGGAGAGAAGGAGGGAGACGAAGAGAAGGAGGAGGAGGATGAGGAGGAGGAGTGGGAGGAGGAGGAGGAGGATGAAGAGGAGGGGAGGAGGAGGAGTATGAAGAGGAGGGGAGGAGGAGAGGAGTAGGAGGAGGAGGAGGAGGAAGAGGAGGAGGAGGTGGAAGAGGAGGAGGAGGACAAGAAGGTGAAGGAGGAGGAGGAGGAGGAGGAGGAGAAGAGGAGGAGGAGAAGAAGAAGAAGAAGAAGAAGAAGAAGAAGAAGAAGAAGAAGAAAGAAGAGGAAGAAGAAGGAGGAGGAGAAGATGAAAAAGAAGAGGAACAGGAAGGGGGAGAAGAAGAAAGGGAAGCAGAAGAAGAAGAAGGAGGAGGAGAAGAAGAAGAAGAAGAAGAAGAAGGAGGAGGAGAAGAAAAGAAGAGGAAGAAGAAGGAGGAGAAGAAGAGAGGAGGAGAAGATGAAAAGAAGAAGAAGGAGGAGAAGAAGAAGGAGAAAAAAGAAGAAGAAGAAGAAGAAGAAGAAGAAAAAATAAAAAGTAGAAGTAGAAGAAGTAGGAGAAGAAGAATAGGAGGTGAAGAAGAAGGGGAGGAGGAGGAGGTGGAGAAGAAGTATGCATTAGAACAACCTATGTCCCTAATCCCTTCGTCGACAATTCTTTCAATTTTGTGTGCGACTCAAGCATGCTGCATAATTATGCTCGAGCATTCATAAATTTCAAATTTCAACGGTTTCATAAATTTTATTCATTCTCATCCTTATACATTAAAAAGACAGAAAAGACTCTAGCAAAAACTTATGACAGCCCCTGTGACCGTTATATGGTGCCAATTTAGTTGCGGTTTGCGCTAAAAGAAAGGCTAGTGGTCCTAGATTTTATTTGTATTTTGAAAAAAATCATTCAGGGAGTTAAAAATGTAAAATGTATTCAGCGCTATCTCTCGGCACCTGGAAGAACTACGTCCGCCCCGCAATAGTCTACTGAACTACACAGAATATAGTTGGATAGTGTAGTTGAATTGGATTTTATTATAATAATTAATTAAACGAAAATCCTAATTAATTGCTATATAATACTCTGAAGACTTACGCTACATCGAATGTTAACAACACAGAATAATAGCTAAAGGAAATTCGATGAACGCTGCTGTACAAAAAACGTTTTCCTTTTATAAAGGAATTCCATTAGATTCCAAAACGGAAGCTACCATTCAATATTTTACAAACGAATACAAAGCATACACTGAAAATAGAGTCCAAAACGGACGCTACCATTCAAAATTTTACAAACGAATACAAAGCATACACTGAAAATAGAGGATAAATTCTATATCTGTTGGTTGAGAGGAACACTGACCTAGCACATGCTGTATGACGTAGTTGCCGTACTGGTCCTGTATGAGTTGATCGGTGTGCTGGTGCAGTTCCTCGAGGATGGGAGCCGTCTGCTCGGCGGTGCAATGCTCCAGAATGCGCTGGATCACGCGGCAGCCATAGGGGTGCGTGGACAGGGCAAACACCTGAACGACAACAAAACAATCAGAGATTAGAACACCAACACTTTTATTCACTTGTAGCAATTTTCAATGAAAATGAGTGTTGTATTCCATATAACCATATTCTATATACTGGGTGTTTCAGAACTCCCTACCAATACTCTAGGGCATTGTTCCTGGGTGGAAACCATATCTAAATATCATATTTTAATGAAATAACAACAAGATATTGTCAATTATCACGATTTTTAATAATAAGAAACAGACATGTTTCAGCACCTTAGGTGCTATCATCAGTAATTGACAATATCTTGTTGTTCTTTCATTATGAGTAAGTATGACTACATCTCACCAGACACTGTGTCATATTTTAATTGTCCAGGAGTCCTTAGTTACTCACACAGCTGCCATTTTGTTTTTTTCACTTATTATTTTTTATCTCAATAATGGTCAAACATATGGCATTGAAACTTTGCACCAACATTTATGATAACTAGACAAAGCTACAAAAAAATTATGACTATTTTTCAAATTCATAAAACAAAATGGCGGCCATTCAAAATGTTGTTCCTTGAATAACTCGGAAACCGTTGATATTACGAAAATTTTACAGGAATAACTTTTTTTAGTAAATTTAATTACAAATCGATTAAAACCTCATTTGTTAAGTTTGGACCAATATTGACTTCGAGATATGGCAGTAGCATAGTGATAGGTGAGCCGGATAAGCGGCTTGCACACATTTCTTACTGTCTTTAAAATTCAGCCAAAATGATCTGAAATGCTTAACTTGAAGCTTTAGTGGATAGGGTACCTGGATGCTGGTTGCTTGCATCCGGCTGCGGTTGTGCTACAACAATGCACAACAGCATCCGGGTTCTTCTTAGCATGTTATTTTTTGAAGCTTGATTTTAGATTATTTTGTGCGGTACAAGGCCACCCAGTCAGGGAACATGAGCCTCAGGTGGGCGGGTCGCAGGTGGCAGATAACAGACAACTCCATCAGATATGGTGGACAGCTGCGAATAAGGGCAACCTGGATGAGCAGTCCCGGACCGAGCAGCAGCACCGGAGGGTGTGGGAGGGCAGTCTGTGGCGGTCCTCTCCAGCAAATCCACATCAGCCCATTGAAAGGTGCTGTGTCATGGCAGTGCCGCCGTAAATAAACACTGCCGTACTGCCTTGTACGTTAGGGTGTGGGTGCCCAAAAGGCTGGAGAAGTCACTCTGATGTAACACCGAGGGTCAGGCTAGGATCTTCGAGCTGCAGTGAAAGCAACTAACCTGGAAGGTGACTCTGAAAGCAAACCCTGGTCACTCCAGGTTGGGGGAGTTGAGCGTCAGGCCAACAACCCACCTTGCAAAAAACACTCTCGTTCAAACATCAACACAAAGCCTCGGAAATCGGACAGGATACACGGAAAAACCTAGGACACCCCTGAAAAATTTGAGATTTGGAACTTGGAACATTAGGACACTAGCCACACCCAATGCTGTAAACATACTGGCAGATGAGCTAAATAGATACAAAATGGATATTGTTGCTACAGGAAACGAGATGGCCCCAGGGGAAAAATTAAACACAAAACACTATGTAATCTACTACAGTGGAAATGATGAGGACGTTATCAGAGAGAGGTGGGTTTGCAATAAATAGGAAATACAAATGCTGTGATATATTTCGAAGCCAAAGATGAGAGATTTTGTACCATTAAGAATTAAGGGTAGATTTAAGTATATCTGTAGCTTCTGTACCCCAACTGAGGACATAGAAGATGAGGAAAAGGATATATTTTGAAAGACGGAAGAAGTTACCAAGAAGTTACCAAAATATGATGTGAAGAGGAATATTGTTAGGGGATACCCGAACGCAAAAATTGGAAGAGAAAATGTTTGGAAAACAGTTGCTGGTGAGAAAGCACCTTACATGAAAGCAACAATGGCACTAGACTCTTGAGCTAGCAGAGGCAGCTAATTTCAATGTTGTTAGCACATCTTTCCCAGAAAAACATTCATAAGATGACATGGACATCCCCATGGAGTAACTAGAAATCAAATTGATCATGTTCTAATTGACAACAGACACCGTCACATATTTCAAATGTACGCAATATACGAAATGCAGGAATGCAGATCTGATCATGTTAGTCCTAGTGATAAGACAAAAATTTATATTGGAAGAACAGCCAAACAAGAAAACCACTGGTTATAGACGATGAAGGCTTAAAAACCACCAATTGCTCAGAGTTCGAATTAAAACTATCAAATCAGCGAGAGCCACTAAAAGAAAATGAAAACTACAGGTGAACACAGAAACTGGAGTATTGAGAAACAATGGGATAACCTAAAGATAACTGTACAATTATTGCACTGAAATTTCAAGGACAGCAAAAAAAACAAGTGAAGAAACTCCATGGTTTGATGAAGGTGCATGGAAGTGTGACAAGAAAATAGCAAAGAGGAGTGGTCGAATAACAATACCGAAGAGAAAAGATCATATACCAGGAGCAAGTAAGAGAGACATCGAAACTTATACGTAAAAAAAAAAAAACGTGACTGGATGAAGGCTTAATACTGAAGCCGAACAAGACAGAACAACCAAATAATGCAGAGAAATTCTACCAACTCAGTAAGGTTTTTTTAAGAAGGTTTCAGTCCCAATGCTTTTGATTGTAAAGAACAAAGAAGGAGGAATTATTATCAAGAGGAAGAATACCTAGAACGCTGGCGAGAATATTTTCTGAACTATTGATGGTGAAGACGTTGAGAGGCCATACAATTCTTACATGTTCAACCTTTTGTGCCAACCCTTCCACAAATGAAATAGAAGATGCCATTAAAGGTCTCCAAAAAACAACAAAGCGCCAGGAGAGGATAGCGCAACAGCTGGAAAATACTAAAACAGAGGTGTGTAACCAAACAAATACATCTAGTTTTAAAAATATGAGATTGAAAAAGTTGCAAAAGAATGGCAAGGCAATAATTACCGATTCACAGAAAGGTGATAAGTTGGTTGCAACAATTACAGAGGTATATCCCCTACTAAACATTACCTACAAAATCCTCAGAATAATTCTTAGAAGATTGGAGTATATAGCAATCATACAGGAGAATCAAGCCGGTTTGTGAGGTCTGATCCACAACCGATCAGAGTCTACATTTTAAAGGTCAATGGCAAAAATACTGGGGTTGTAAAGTGTTCTACTGTTTGTTTGTAGATTTCTCAAAGCATATGACAGCTTGATCAGAGACAAGATTTGGAAAAATGGAGTTTTGGGATACCAAATGAAACTAATAAGACTAGCTAAGCTAGTACTCTAGACTCAAGATGCAAGTAAATGGAAAAATCACAAGTAGCAACACAGAGTTTAATACTGGAGTGCGGCAAGGAGATGGAGTGTCACCGACATTGTTTAATATAATAGATGAAGAAGCTACCAAGAGTCAAAAGCACAAATGAAAGGAATTAAGATTGGGACAAATATCAATATCTAGCTTTTTGCAGACGACATTGTTATAATAGCGGAGAAAGAAGAAGACTTGGTATACCTGACAAACATTTTGATTGAAGAAACTGAATATGTAGGACTAAAGATAAATGAAAAGAAATACTTGTACAGATAGTGAGATCAAAATATAAACGGACACTATCATCAAGATCTAAAAATGAAACATAATTTTGAAAAGGTGAGCTTTCATACCTGGGAGTGACACTCACGCACAATAACTCAGAAGAACTGGAAGTGACCAACAGAATAAGATCAGCAAATAAAAGCACATGCGTGCAATAAGTTGCTTAGCTCAAGACTCCTCGCGAAATCAAAAATAAGACTAACAAAACCATCATTAGACCAGTACTGCTATATGCTTCAGAAACCTGGATACTTAACAAAAAAGAAAGATCCTTGTTTTTGAAACAGAACATGGATCACGTGGTTTAATGGAGTTTGGAGATAAAACACAACTGGGAAATCCATAGCCTGTTTGAAGAACCAGACATATTGGGTGAGATTAAGAGCAGAAGGTTACGTTGGACTGGAAGGCACATTTGTGAGGAAGAAGAAGGACACGATAACGAATAGTGTGCCAGGAACAATCGAAGGCAGAAGACCAGCTGAAGACCAAAAACAAGATGATTGGGACCAGGTTGAAGAGAGACATGAGAAGGATGGGGCTGGATGGGAAGATGCTGCCGACCGGACCCATTGGAAGCTATGTTGATGAGGCTAAAGGTACAAACTGGGGTACAGTAGCCCTCCAGTAAGTGATAAATGGCAAATTTTTAAGGGTGATGAAAAGGGTGCAAATGACAAAATGGCCGCATTTTGTTTTATAGATTTGAAAATTGTCTGGTACATATGGCTGTCTAGTTGTCATAGATATTTGGTGCAAAGTTTCAATTCCATATGTTTCACCATTATTAAGGATAAGATAATAAACGAAAAAAAACCAAAATGGCAGCTGTGTAGCACCCATCACTAAGGACTTCTGGACAATTTAAAAATATGATATTTCTAGATATGGTTTCACCAGGAATCACCCCATAGAATATTGGTAGGGAAGTTCTGAAACACCCTGTATAACCATGCAACAGTGGCAAACGATCCGATTTCGCCGGGGCCTGCCTCCATCCACCTGCCAGGTTCTAACTGCAGGCCAGGGACTGTCACAGTCACTGGATGGAGGGCCCCCAGCGGGAATGTTCATAAAAATACGATTGGCTGACCAACTGACCTGTCCCTGGAAAGCGTTGATGATGAACTGCAGCGCCATTGGCTCGACACACTCGATGCACTTCTGTACCACGTGATTGCCGTTCTGGTCCTTGACGCACTTCAACACATGGCCGTCGAGTTCGCGTACCACCTCCACCTGTTGCTCGCTGGATATCGACTCCAGCGCCTTCTGAATCACGCGGCAGCCGTACATCTGCAGTGCTAGAGGCAGTACGTGGCCGCGCACCTAGACACAGTACACCGACAATATTAGTCATATTATTCATTTCATTTTAAAATAATATACAACTATTATAATAATATAAACAAATTATTATTCAAATAAGACCCATACTATAAGAGAAGTTAGTTTGAATATCACTGGCCAAATTTCAAGCTGCTAAAGCAACTAACAGCGTATTGAAGCTCAATTTTTTTCGATACTTTCCTAAGAAATTTCTCCGAATAGGCTTAAGCCATGTATTTCTTAAGCAGCGTTGAAAACTAAGAATGATATTATATTACATAATGATATTATATTACAGGAATTATGATCATAAAAGAAAAGAAATATCTTTAAATTATTTCAGAAAAAACTACTGAAATATACAATGTCAGTGTGTCAGAGAAAAGAATAATATAATCAATTCACTCCCACAACACTGACCACGAGATGATTAAAGCAAACACAAATTATGACAAAATACTAAACTGAGTCCAATAAAATCCTACGTAATTTAGACGGGAAGGGCCAGAAGACTCACTGCAACGATCAATAGCTCTATATTGTTGGATTCAAAGTCCTGATTCTTCCAATTTCAATTATTATTCATCGCTCACTGGTGCTTTCCCACTTTTCTCCATCAACTAATATACTCGATAACAAATTGCCTTTCAATCATGATTATCTAAATGTCAATAGGCCTAGTCAGAAGACTACGGAGAAGGAATGCCGACCCCATTTAAATGGGATAAAGGCAAGAAGAAGAATAGAAGAAGAAGAAGAAGAAGAGAAGAAGAAGAAGAAGAAGAAGAAGAAGAAGAAGAAGAAGAAGAAGAAGAAGAAGAGAAGAAGAAGAAGAAGAAGAAGAAGAAGAAGAAGAAGAAGAAGAAGAAGAAGAAGAAGAAGAAGAAGAAGAAGAAGAAGAAGAAGAAGAAGAAGAAGAAGAAGAAGAAGAAGAAGAAGAAGAAGAAGAAGAAGAAGAAGAAGAAGAAGAAGAAGAAGAAGAAGAAGAAGAAGAAGAAGAAGAAGAAGAAGAAGAAGAAGAAGAAGAAGAAGAAGAAGAAGAAGAAGAAGAAGAAGAAGAAGAAGAAGAAGAAGAAGAAGAAGAAGAAGAAGAAGAAGAAGAAGAAGAAGAAGAAGAAGAAGAAGAAGAAGAAGAATAGGCCTAGTCGTACTAACCTTCTGCGCAAGCGTAGTCTTCTGTTCGGGCGTGCCAAACTCGAAGAACTTCTGTATGACATAGTTGCCGAACACGTCGGTCATGAGGCTGTAGGCGTTGACGAGTATTTCGGAGAAGACCAGCTGTTTTTCGGGAACAGTGGCGCGCTCCAGTTTCTGCTGAATGAACCTTGAGCCGTGCTGGTCCTGCGAGAACTCCACTATGTGATTGGCTAGGTCGCGCAGTTGTAGGCTCGGGTAGCGGTTGTTGCTGCAAACAAAAATTAAAAATGGAGAACGATTAGAATATTATTAAAAATTGTTAAAAATGAAAAGTAAGACCAGGATGTCTAGAATAGCCTACATTAATCCTGATTTGTATATATTTTTCAACGTTTGTGAGTTTTTTTTTGCTTTCTCTTTTGCTTTTATTTTCTTTCAATATGAATATGTATGTAAATACTGATTTTTTTGACAATAAAATGAATTGAAGTTAATCTCCCTCCTCTATAGCAATGGAACGATTCAATTCATCAAAATAGGACCACTATATCATCAAGCTGTAGTTTTAATAGTGCAATACAATTTGGCAACATATGGATATGATTGTTCACTCTATACAAACCAATAGTTCAATGCACACCGAAACAGCTGCTTTAGGTGTGCATTGGACTATTTGTTTCTATAGAGTAGACGATCATATGATCCAAATGTTGCTAGTTGCCTATTGCTTATTGCTCCGGTGTACGAGCTGCCTTAGTTCCTTTCTGTAATCTGTTTAAAGGTATGACTGCTTTTATTTCATTAGGTAATACACTAAACACTCTACGTGCATTATATAGATAGAACCGTCTGAAATTTCCGGTAAAATTCATTCCGGTAAATGTAAGGTCTCGGTGGTATAAAGTCATTTCTTGACATAAAAACATGATGATACACATCATATGGCACAAGATGATACACATTTTCAGAGCTTCCTAATAATCCAGAGGATTGCCGCAGCTATTTTATAAGAATTTAACATATCATATTGTTTAGATAGCAAATGAGTTGATTTTGACACCTACGAAGTACAGAGTGATTCAAAAAGCATACCACAACTTTAAAACTTTGTATTTAATGAAAGTTTGTTATACATCATTTCAAAGAGTAATTAAAGAAGTTTTTTTCACTCACAAAGACGTTCACAGATGTTCAATGTGACCCCTCCAGACACTCGAGCAAGATCAACCCAAAACCTCCCTCAAACTCTTTCCACTCTTCTGTAGCATATCAGGCGTAACAGTTTGATAATCTGCTGTTATTTCTTGTTTCAAATCATCAATATCCATCCACCATTGATGTTTTGAAACAAGAAATAATAGCAACCTCTGAACTCGTTTGTGAGTGAAAAAAAACTTCTTTGAATACTCGTTGTAAAGATGTATAACAGAAGGTTCTATGATGTTTCTTTCATAACATACAAATTTTTAAAGTTGTGGTATTCTTTTTGAATCATCCACTATTTCTACTTAGTATTGATTATTATCTACTGAGAATTACTTAGATTACCAAGTGGAAATTGGAATTCAAGTAACTAACCGGAAATCCTCCAACAACCGGCTACGTCCGGTGCTCTTCGAGTCTAGGGGCGACGCAGCGGTGGCGTTGCCGCCGGCTGCCGCCGCAGCGGGTCCGACCACGGCTGTGCCAATGGTGCGCGGCACGCCGCCGATCTTGGCGGCAAACAGGCTGGTGGCGGCGCCCGTGGCGGCGGCGGCTCCGAACACACTGTTGGCTGCCGTCGCGGCCGCAGCGCGGTACTTGTTCATCGCCTCGGCGCCTGGTGCGGCCGACGAAAGCAGGCCGCCGCGGCTCGACGTGGTCAGGCCGCCCAGCTGCAGGTTGCACGACGAGCTGAGCGCCGAGGGCGGCGGCGTTAGCGAGCCGCCACTGGTCAGGCCCAGCGGGCTGGCGCTGGCTGTTACTGTGCCTGAACAACACACAATATTGACAATCAAAAACAAAGAACTAAATCTATATTCATAATAATCTATTTTACTTTGCCTACAGACCTCAACAAAAATTCAATTTAAAATTAAAATCAAATACTTTGTTGCAAATAACTCGGTTATTTTCTTGCCATTAGGCAGCTATAATAGCAACTAGCAACATAATATATTTTTATTGCAGAAACCATTGAGTTCATCAATGGCATTACAAAGTCAATATAAACATATGAGTGATCGTTCATTTATACAAACAACAGTTCAAAGCACACTGAAACAGCTGATTTAGGTGTGCATTGGACTATTTGTTTCTATAGCAGACGATCAAAATCCAAAAATAAATTAAAAATATAAAAACATTTGCATATGATCATTTTATAAACAATAGTCCAATGCAAAAACAGCTGTTTCAGTGTGCATTGAACTATTGGTTTGTATAGAGTAGACGATCATATGATCCATATGTTGCTTGTTGCCTATTGCTTATTGCTCCGGTGTACGACCGGGGTTATTCTTGTTCTAAAACTAATTTTTTTTTGAAATTCTTAGCTCTACATTCTTTATTCAGTGAGTTTTTGTCGTAAAATCAACCGTTCTCGAGTAGGTAACAAAAAACATTAAACATGTTACAAAAACGTCAATACACAACTGAAATTCAACCCATAAGTATTCAACTGTATACAAGCATCCGCTGATGAGTACATATATTTCAGAAAGATTTTAAAATTTCTCAATATGTTTGCTCCTGTAGAGGAAAATAAAGACACGTAATGAATTAAAACTGATATATTGACATCTTGAATTGAAAATATGAACATTTGACAAGAATCTATGTGTACTCGGACAACTAACTCTAAAGCATTAACACTAGTCTCAGTTCATAATTCAGCCACTAGGCTGTGCACAAATACAGTTATCTTTCACGTTGATGCGTGAACAGATTCATTTAATTTGACGCTTAGCATTAGATAGATAGAGAGATATTATTTATTGTCGTTGCTGATCACCGCTGACCAAATAATATCTCTCAATCTATCCATCTATCTATCAATCTATCTATCTATCTATCTATCTATCTATCTATCTATCTATCTATCTATCCATCCATCTATCCATCCATCTATCTATCTATCTATCCATCCATCTATCTATCTAATTCCAAGCGTCAAATTACATGATCTGATTATACTCTTCAAATGTTTCATTCATTTCCAGTCCATGGCTTTTGTGGCAAAGTGGAATGGCTTTCAATGTACACTCTACCACGACGACAACGAATGCACAGAAAATAGCAAAGTGAAAAGAGACAAGTTAACAAAATTAATTCTTAGGCTAGGCGTACACCGGTTAGTCAAGACAAGACAAGACGAGATTAGTCACGTTTAGTCACAGTAATTCACATAGTTGCTTATGAAGCAACACACACCAATTAGTCATTGCATCGGTGTGTGCTGCTTCATAAGCAACTATGTGAATTACTGTGACTAAACGTGACTAATCTCGTCTTTAGTCATTGCATCGGTGTGTGCTGCTTCATAAGCAACTATGTGAATTACTGTGACTAAAACGTGGTCTTGTCTTGACTAACCGGTGTACGCCTAGCCCAACAGTCATTAGGGGACTCACCAAGTGCTCCATAGCTTTGCGGCCATTTGCCCCTGCCGTATTCTAGCGACGGTGAAAATGCTGACGTGTTTCTGTCGAACGAGTCTCGTCTACCTGTTGCCGTACTTCCGTTGCCAATTCCAAGGCCTGCAGGTCAATGCAAACAATAATTATTAGACTATTATTGCATTCAACAACACACTGTTGGTAGAAATAGATACAATACAGCATACACGATAAAATGAATTCGTGTAGTTGATTCCATTCATCAACACACAAAGTATGTACATAAATTAATGATTTCAAAACAAAAAACTGCATCAAAACATCTACAGTTATTTATACAGAATTGTGTTGGTAAAATATATTAAACCAATGTACAATTTAAAAAATATAAATGTGTATATGAGTTTTTGTGTGGAAAATTGACCTCTTCACTATGGCACGCCATGTTCTAGAATAGGTTTGAATTTTTGTGAACAAATAAGTAAGATTAGTAAGTGTTAAGTAAATCAGTATTATTATAGTCACAAAATACTGATTCTGTAGGACAAAAATAAAAACAATAACAAAATCCTACAGGAAAAAGTTGAAAGTACCAAGCAATGTAATAAAAAATGTACAAGCAATACCACACACTGTTGATGTAATTCATTAATGATAAACATTAATTATATTGTATTATTGATAGTATTGCTTTCATTATTAATGAAATTAGTTTTTGAGGAAAAATCATGCAATTTATGAATATATTTATTTTATGAAATGAAATTTTTCAAAAATGAGCAAGTTATAATACACTGCAGACTCAACTATATTTATATTTATAATTTATCCTATTATTATAGACCTTGTTGAGTATTACACATTTCAATGATTCAACAAATATCCTAGCCTCCCGTACAACAAAGAATATAAAACTGTATCATTCCACTAATATATATAATAATATATTACATATTGCGTGCTCTTTACTTGACTAAACCATTCTACTTGAATACACTTCATATTTACACTTCTAAAAATCATAAAGAGAATGTTTCTTCAAAATTTCTAATACTAATAAGAGTTTTTGACGAACTGGATTGATGCCGAAGGATGGTGAACCCGTTTTCAAGATCGTGAGAAATTTTGAACTATTTCGAGAAGCGATTTGATTTGGAAAACCCCTTGTTTTTAGATTCATTACAGGGAAATAATTCTTCAAGTGATGGTCTCAATAAAGATTTGAAGGAGAGTCTAATAGAGAAGAGATTTCAAGAGAACAGTTAGAGAAACATAAATAAAAGAAGCACAGATTTAGAAAACCAAGCACACAGAAACCAGAAAAAAATTAGTTTAAGATTTTCAATAAAATTTGTTAGTAGGTTATTCAACTAGATTTTCAAGTTACAAATGTAATGTATTACATTAAAATAAAATAGATAGATTCTTGAAATTATTTGCGTGTTTTGAAATGAGGTCAACAATATTGGGAGAGTAAAAACTAGGCAGGGAAAATTATTAAGAATTAGAGAGAATCTTCTTGTACACCTCTCAAATCCAAACAATTCAAGTAATGGCTTCATATACAGATCAGTTTTCTAATATTTAATATGATGGGACTAAACATTGATGTTTTATTGACAAAAATTATCTAAAAAACCTGAAAGGAGCAGGTACTTGGAGCAGAGAAGTTTTTATAGCAGAACCAAATAGTTGAAAATATTAAAAAATATGTCAGAAATAAGGAAAGCACCAGAAAAACCTGAAATACAATCATTTGAACTCAAAAGCAATAAATTCAGGTGCAAGCGATTGTTGAATAAAATACAGAAAACAAAACAGAACTCGAACAGTTGATTATACTTGAATGAACTAGACATCTGAAAACTTTTGATCTAAAATTGAATTGGAAAATCAAATTTCATCGTCTATAATTATTCTTAACTTCATCCATGTTCTATTTATTACATGCTAATACTCAAATTCATTAATTATAGTCTCATGGCCATTCATAGTTTGCTTTGTATTTATCTTTTTCTATGAAACACCTTAATATGACTTGATGACTTCCTTTGGAACTTCGGTCATTTATATTGTTTTGGAAACTGATCCATGTTAAATTCACAAGCTAGTTTCTTCTTTGTGTTGGCTACTTCAATATTAAATTTATGGTCAAGAATGCTTTGTTAACTCACGCAGTAGTTCCACTCACGGATACTAGAATACACAGTAGGGTTCATGAGTAGCATACACCGAATCAGCTGCGATTATGACGTAGCTATGAATCGGTTACCACGAAAACATTAAATAACAATGGTCTATTTAGGTCCAGGGAAACGTGACACGTCTCAAAATCTAGGATAAAAATATGCAAATGTATTCTTACTACCCTACTGTGTATTCAGTATTCTATATGGTACTTGAATAGAAGTAACTTCCGTATCGGCATAGCACGTATTAGATAGGGAGTACAATGTACTCCAATACGGAAGTTACAAGTATAGTAGACAGCATAGTTTTGATATTGGTGCATAAATCGGTAAAATTTTTCATCAATTGCTTCTATATGTATCATGTCGGAACTCTCATCGCAGTAATAAATGCTCCGTCACCTTAGTAGGTCAAACTATTTGAGTCATGCTATGGTAGCAGGATCAACATTCAAGTATAACCAACGAATGAACCAAACAAATAAACTCCAAAAACGAAAACAAGGCTGATCGGAAGTTAGGTTAGGTTAGGTGTACCTGCTCCCAGTGAAGTTAGGTTAGTCGATAGTGAAGCCATGTTAGTGGAATAGCCTGCCGCAGCGTTGGCCGCTCCCGTCTGAGGCGGCGCAAGGCCTCCAACACACAAAACAACGCTTCGGTTAGGTTAGGTTAGGTTAGGCAAAAGCAACTAACGAGATGGCGAGTCTCTTCTCCCCATTGGTCACTTGCCTTGTGTAGGCCTACTTTTGCCAATTAGTCTCACTTGTAAACTTGCAATTTGTCTGTATGATTGATTACTACAACCAAGTATTTTAACAAGGTGTGGTATTTTCTTTACTGTATTGTTATTTTGAATATAAAAACTATAGACTTGACTATAAAATTATAGACTATATACTTTAGTTACACCAAAATTAGTTATGTTAACAAACCCAACTAGAAACCAATATTGACTGAAAAAGATGTACAATATTCATTGCCCTCTCCAAACAAAAAAATCTCTATTTCTCCATCTCTATTAAAAAAATAAATTGTTGTATAGATAGGCCTCATATTAGAAGTTAAAGGACTTGCTACCGTTGGACTGTATGTCATGTAGAATGAACTTTATGAACTTATAACAGTGTAACTCATAAACTTTTCATGTAAAATACACCTTTGGTATAGTGATCATGTATGAAACACTTTTGTATGAAGTAATTTGAAATAAAAAAATTAAAATTTATCGATTTGGTGATATGATAATGATAGTCTATGACTTGTTTGTGTAAATAGGGAGAGGAACAGTTTTGGCCATGAGAATGTTGTATTTTTGTTGTCCCTTTTGTAAATTACTGATGGATTAAATGATTAAAACATTTATGAAAAGGATGTTTGATCACTTTTCTAATAGGCTATTTTGAGCTCTGACACCGTTGCCATGAAACTTGATATAATTCTGCAAAATTTCACGAAAAAGGACCGTAGCAATTTATTTTGCAATAACTCAATTTGTAGAATTACATCTACAGCTTCATTAAAGAAGCCCCATCCCCACCACAAAAAAAAAATTATCAACTATACTCGCCATCTCGTTAGTCACGTATTGCTTGTTAGTAGACAGACACCAAAGATATACATAAGACAATAAAGAAAAGTAATAGTGAACAAAAAACTTGAACAAAAAATAAACAAGAACAAGGCAATTACACATAAAATACACTGTACAATAAACGAGAAAAAATGACAGATAGAATGCATGAAAGGAGGAAGGTTATCGAATATTCGCTAATTTTTGTGTTATTGGTAAAGAAAATTTTAGGCCTACACGAATTTAAATATTACCATTAAGAAGCAGGTAATGAGTTACCGTGTAATAATAAATTGATGATTAAAGTATGAACAGAAAGGCCGAGTTTTCATTAGCAGAATTTGTGGTAGAATTTATTGGGCAAGTACAGTGAAATTCATTTAATTTGACGCTTGGCATTAGATAGATATCATTTCTTGACGTTGCTGATGACCGTAGAGTACGATGGCAAAGAAATAATATATCTATATCTATCTAATGCCAGGCGTCAAATTAAATTAATATCACTGTACTATCTATCTTGTAAACTTCCCCAATGAAAACGTATGTATTGGAGAAGCCCATTAGTGTTAATGGTATCAGGATTGTTAATATAGGCCTACATGAGTGGAATAATATTGAATTACGATCAATCATCTAAGATAATATGAAACATTAAACTTGAGCATGTTTCATGAAAAATTAGAAGTCCTGTAAAACGGAAAAGAAGCGAACATATACCTACACTAGACTTCTACGCTTATTGCATATTACCTACGCCTCAAGTCTAGCCTCCTTTTTCCTGTATTACAGGATAGCTAAATGGGCCACAGAAAAGAAATAAATATGATACTACAACGTCAAACATGGAGTATAACATGAATAGAATGGGAACAAAAAGTTTTCGGTTTCTAAAATGCTTTTTAAAACCTTGTAGATACGTTAGATGGATAAGGGTTGATAAATGAGTGAAAAAGATTAACTGGAGAGAGAAAGAAAGATGGATAAAGAGAGAGAGAGAGAAAAGACAAATAAAAACTTGTAGGGTGAAATTTGAAGTTGTAGCGTAGTTAAAAGGGCTGTGTTGAACTACAACAAAAAGTTCCGACTCTCAAAGCCAATAGAAGTTTCACGTTTAAAGCGATTGTGCACTAATTCGAGGGCGGGCAACAAAGAAAACTCAAACTAATTTTCTACTCGAGCTGAAAGTCTCCCTGCCTGTTACCTGACTGACGCCAATGGTGTTTAAAGGAAGAAGAGGGGCGCGAAAGAAAAACAGAGAAGAAATATATTTCAATAAATTAACATAAAGAGAAGGTGAGATAACAACAAGAAAAGAAGAAGAGAAGAAGAAGAAGAAGAAGAAGAAGAAGAAGAAGAAGAAGAAGAATGTGGTGTAAAGGGAGAAGAAAGGAGTGAATTGATATAGAGAGAGGATTTAAGAGAGAAAAGAGAAGATTGATTGAGTAAAAACATATTTCCAATGAATTTATCATCAATATGGGGGTAGTTGTGAATAAGCCTAAGAAAAAGAAAAAGAAGGAGAAGAAGAAGAAGGAGAAAAGAAGAAGGATAGGGTGTAAAGGGAGAAGAAAGGAGTTAATTGATAGAGAGAGAGGATTTAAGAGAGGAAAGAGAAGATTGATTGAGTAAAAACATATTTCCAATAAATTCATCATCAATATGGGGATAGTTGTGAAATAAGCAGTCACTTGAAACAGAAGAGGTGAAAAAAGACGAAGAGACTGAGAGGAAGAAAGGAAGGGAATAATGCTGGAGAAAGAAGAGAGAGAGAGAGTGTGTGAGGACCGAAGTTTCACGCTCGCATGAACGCACAAGTTTCAAACTCACGGATGAATAATAACTACAGATATTTTATTCTGGATGTAGAGTATCTATACAGATATTTAGTTTTGTATGTGGAGAATATCTACAGATATATTATTATTCTGGCACGGAACTTTGGCCGGAACTCGTTAAAAGTTGACTTCTTGCTGAACTTGACAATAATTCATAAATCACAAACCCCTTACTGATCACTTAACGAGCTCAATTTCAACATGCTATCAAATGGAACATGAACAGTATTATGATAATAAATTTCAATTAGTCCAGAAACCGATAGAAGAGAATAAGAGAGAGAGAGAGAAAGAGAGTTCCAAGTTGTCTAAGAAGTTATAGACGAAGTTTGGTACATGCTGCTGGTACGTTGGATTCAAATCGGTATTGATTTCGAATAATTTCTCGCCTCGTTTAGTCAGCTTGTTCCAGATTAAATTAATTTGCTTTTGAATTTTGGTTTCCCATCACGCTAGGTAGGAAATTGAATAAATTCGGCTAGAATATTGAATCTCATCAAAACTCTTGTTCATCCTTAGACGCTTCTTCAGAGTACTTCTATATTAATATTCAAGTTTCAAATATTTGAAAGCATTCTACTAATTCTCCTTTAAAAAATGAACAAAATACCATCCAATACTTTGTAAAATAATTCAACAACACAATAGAATAGGAAGTAAATACACATAGAAAATCAACAAAAAAACAAGGAATGAAAGACAGCTAATTATACAAAAATGAACCAACATCTACTAAAATATGACTAGGGGAAAAGAAAGAGTAAGGAATTGTATACAAAAAGCTACAACATGCAACAAGAATAAAGTTAGGGTGTTATGTTCTAATTATGTATATGTACATAATATGTTACAAGTTTCTAAAAAAGATGCAAGAAGCATAGAATATGATTTGAGAAGAACGATAGTAATGTACAGGTATAGACAAATATTACAAAATTGTAGAGAAATGTATGAAGCTGAAAAATAAATAATATTCTTGATGAAAGAGGCTTGAACTTGTCTCAACGCAGTAATTTTTCAAAGATTTGTAATATCGTTATTTTCTTCGTTATATAATTTTTTGCAAAAACAAAAAACTTTGTCAGATTTTTTCAAAGCATTACAAATAACATTATGGAGGTTAATTCAACATCTGAAATTCCCTATTGGGATCCATAAAATGACATAATATTTTATAGCAGACATTCGATGAATAAATAAAAAATTCTGAATATTTCTAATGAATGTAGCCTAGTTGCGACAACTTCAAGCCTTCAATCCATCTAAGAAATTAACTACTGAAATCTATGCAAACCTTAGGCTAGGCGTACACCGGTTAGTCAAGACAAGACGAGACGAGATTAGTCACGTTTAGTCACAGTACTTCACATAGTTGCTTATGAAGCAGCACATACCCTTGCAATGACTAATTTGTGTGTGTTGCTTCACAAGGTACTGTGAAGTAAGGTACTGTGACTAAACGTGACTAATCTCGTCTTGTCTTGTCTTGACTAACCGGTGTACGCCTAGCCTAAGGTTTGCATAGACCAATGAAAAGTGAATAAAGCATGAGACAACAAGCCACACCCACAATAGTGAAACGGAAGGCTGTGATTGGCCGGTAGGCGGTTAGTGGTGTGAGTAGGTGTTACCTGATAGGCCATTAGCGGTATTGGGCGTGGTGTAGAGAGACGCCGGTTGGTTGCCGCCGTAAATCGAGGAGGGGGGCGTGGTTATCTGTTGGGTCTGAGAGCCTATCAGACGCATACTGCTTCCTAAAACAGTTTTTTTACCACCGTCACCATCCGCACTAGAAATATTTACAGGACGGGGACTCTACATATTTTTTCACCTTTCGGTCGATTTTTAAAATGTTCTTAATATCTCAAATGCGATTCAGTAGCTCCAAAAAAAAGATGAGAGTTTGAATTATTATAGTTTATTTCTATAGAAATATGTACAGGACAGAGATCCCACAGATTGTCTCTTATGTTTTATCTTATGGTCAATTTTCAAAAAATTTATTCAATGTCCCAAATGCAATTCAATAGCTTTGAAATAGACGAAATTTTCAATCATTATGAAGTTTATTTTATTTACTTTTCAATTACAGGGCAGGGGTAACTTGATAAAATCCTGTAGAGTTTATCTCTACATATATTTTTTCTTTTAGGACAATAGTTTGCTTACCCTGTAAGAATATGCAGGTTTTAATATAACTTTCAATTAATCAATAGCTCCCTAGTTGAAAACATTCATGCTCCAATGCAAGATTGATGCAGTTTGGAAGTGTTAGATACATGAAATAAGAAAAACTACATGTCAAACTTGATGGAATCGGTCAAAATTCTAGAAGTTGACATGTTGATTATTATTAAATTATGCTTTCTTATCAATCATCTTAAATGATGATTACAGTAGAGGCTACGTCATTTTTGATGCCTCAAGTTGCAAAAGCTCAAGAAGACTGACAATAGAATGAGAACTCCTCAGAAGAATATTTATTTCAAGCACAACTGTCATTATTAAACTTTTAAAAAACTTTCAAAATGAGAAAAGTTTGTCAATCTTGAAACTGATATGCCAGTGAAATGAATATAAGGTACGATTTAAAATTATGACTTTAATAATAAAATGGGACAGGAGCTTCATGAGGTAATAAAATATGGGATGATTTGAAAATTTCCGAGTTGAAAAATGAGTTGGAATAAAGCAGTACTTTTGCTAGGGAAGATTGAGGATTGCGGTATGGCAGGCACTGTGAAATGTCTCAAAGACAACTTTGAACTTCATCTTTGAACTTATCTCAGTTAATATTCGAAGCAGGAATCAAGTAAGATCACTCTGTTATATTGTTGAAAAATATACAGTAACTAGAAAAGTTATATGAACATGATTGAAAATGGTACAGTAAAATCATGTCTATAAGATTCCTTATTGTTAATCGCGTGAAATACTTTTTCATGATAATAATTTTTTCGAGAACCGATCAAATTTGGATAAGTTATTAGAAATATTATATTAGTAGTACAGTGGAGATGAAACAATTATTATCTTGCAAAAATTAAGGAGGTGGGATTAAAAAAATAGGTATATTGATGAATAAATGTCCATTTTCAGGAATCATATTATAATACATGGGAATGGTTTGGACCCTAAAGTGAAAAATGTAACGATTTTCAAGCCAAAATAATGATCTACTAAGTAACAGGGGTAGCGAAATAACAAATTGCAGGTTTTATAAGATCAACGTGATTGAAAATTGGGGGAAAATTTTGAAGAATTTTTACAAAATTGGGGATATTTTACATGAAAGGATCATCAACCGCTATGTAAATAAGAAATGTTCACAATATTGTTAGAATATGAACAACATGCAAGTTTAGACTGAAGCCGCATTTTGGATAAAAATAAACTGTACATGAAAAATAATTATACACATGGATACTTGTTGAGTAAAAACAAAAACAGCTACTAACATCATACAAAAATACATTGTGAAAATACAAAAATGATCTGTTGAACATGATAACTATGTACAGATTATCGTGTCATACATAATGATTTCAGTGTGGACATTTTAATGAAATGTAAAGGGTATTCAAGGGTATGTAAAGGGTATTCAAGAATGTCAGTTATTCTTCAATAACCAATTATTCACTGTTCTTCACTTTTGTACTTGTCTATTATTTTAAATTTCACTTTATGAGTATTTTAGCGATTTAATTGATATATAAGTGTTTGGAAGATACATTACTTGATTGTAATTGTTCAAATGGATGGATGGATACATAAAAAACAATCCACCAAATTTAGTAAAAAAGTAGAATATTGTATTACTTATCGTTAGAGAAGTGCTTAGAACATAATTACATCAAAGACCCCCACACAAATGAAAAGCATAGTTCAGAAGAAATTAGTAGTTCAGTAAAGCTTCACTTAAAAACTATTCTCCTTATTAGTTAGTTAACATTGGCTCAAAGAACCTTGGCACATGCAAGATGGAAAAATGAGAAAGAAACCCTGAGACTAATTTTGAATACGGAACGCAAGTTTAAACGCTTTTCAATTTATTTGAAGATGATTACAATACCTCTTGGCCTGGTCATCCACTAGAACCCTTTTCATCCGAAATGCTAACCTTGAATAAAATGGATCAGCTGTTCGGATGTCGGATGCTATAGCAGGATCCATTCAACTTGTCATAAAACATATATATGATCGACGAGCATATGATCACAATACTTAACCTACAAATGCTGAATCTCGCAGATTATTGAAAAGGTCTTTTAAAAAGTTATTCTTTGAAAGGTCTTCTTTAAAAAGGTGTTTTAAAGAATTTAAAGGTCTTTAAGACTTTCAAGCCTTTTGATTATTGTGTCACTGTTTAATTATTACTGGTTCAGCTGATTTATGACAAGTTGATTGGATCCTGCTATAACATTGAATAAAATGGATCAGCTGTTCGGATGTCGGACGTTTTCGGACAAAAATGGCTCCAGTTGACGGCGAGACTTATTTCAAGAGATTTCTGGGACACCTTCATAATGTACAGTAAAACCTGTCTAAGGCGGACCCTGTGTAAGACGGAAACCTGTTGAAACGGAATGTTTTTTCTGGTCCCAAGGAATTTTGTATAAAGGTAAAAGTACCTTTGTAAGCCGGAAACCTGCTAAAACGGAAAAGTTTTTTTAGTCCAGTCAAGTTCCGTCTGGGGCCTGTTGCATGAGAAAATACAAGCTAGTAATACTAGTTGTCACTATGGTAACTTCCCATCTGACAACTAATATTAATATAGCAGGATCCAATTCAACTTGTCAGAAATCAGCTGTTTCAAAGAGCAATATCACAATACTTAACCTACAAATGCTGAATCTCGCAGATTACTGAAAAGGTCTTTTTAAAAGTTATTCTTCGAAAGGTCTCCTTTAAAAAGGTCTTTTAAAGACTTTAAAGGTCTTTAAGACTTTTAAGCCTTTTGATTATTGTGTCGAAGTCACTGTTTAATTATTACCAAAACAGCTGATTTATGTCAAGTTAAATGAATCGTGCTATAGCTTGTATCTTCTCATGCAATAGGCCCCTGCCCGTTTAGACAGGTTTTAATGTATTTGTTTTGTTTGAAAAATGATAGATTTTATGATAGTTTTAATGATAGATTTGATGATAGTTTCAATGATAGATTTGATGATAGTTTCAATGATGGTTTTGATGACAGTTTCGATGATATTTACCGGGTGTGGCTGCGTTGACAATGACGGGGGCGGGAGACACCAGTCGCATGGGCGTTCCGCTGCCAATGCCGCGCATCACAATGCCATTCTGATCGTAGTAGGAGATCATCTGATACTGGCCGGGGGCTGCTTGAACCTGCTAACGAAAATAATCAATAAATTGAACCAAAATAGAATTTCAACAAATAATAGCATACAGGAGAAGAAATTTAAACTTCGAAATAATTAGATAGAGAACAAAGTCAGATAAAGTCAGTTCTTTATCAAAGTTAGATAAAGTCAGTTCTTTATCAAAGTTAGATAAAGTCAGTTCTTTATCAAAGTTAGATAATGTCATAATAGAACGATAAGTCAAAATAATAGAAAGTTAAAGTCATAATAGAACGATGAAAAATATTCTCCATAGACTTCCGCCACTGCGAATACTGACAATAGAAATTTGAACAAATAATAGCATACACGAGAAAAATTTTCAAATTCGTAATAATTTACAATAGTTAGAAGAACAACAGTCCTAATAGAAGGATCAAAAAATATACTCCAGAGACTTCCGCCACTGCGAATATTGACAACAGAATATGAGTGTGTTAAACTGATACTGATTTAGTTTTCCATAGCCATAACACTAGCATTAGAAACATGAATTTTCATATCGTTCCTGGAATGAACACTGCTTTTGGACAGAAATACAAATGACAGCATACAGGAGAAAAAAATTTCTACTTCGAAATAATTAGATAGAAGAACAAAAGTCATAATAGAACGATCAAAAATATTCTCCATAGACTTCCGCCACTGCGAATACTGACAATAGAAATTTGAACAAATAATAGCATACACGAGAAAAAATTTCAAATTCGTAATAATTTACAATAGTTAGAAGAACAAAAGTCATAATAGAACGATCGAAAATATTCTCCATAGACTTCCGCCACTGCGAATATGGACAGATATATGAACAACCATAGGAGTTGCAAATTCATATACTAGAATACAAAATATAGCAGGATTATTTTAAATTGTCAGAAAACAGCTGATTTAACATCAGTATTCAATTCAATTTTTCAATTCATTTATTTAGCCAAATAACAATACAAAATAAGTAAGTTCATAAATAAGTCATAAAACATATGATCACGAGCATTATGATCAAAATTAAATTATTCATTAGGATGTATAAATATATTCTTTGGGCAATAAAAGTTAAACTTGAACTAGTAGTGAGTTCTATTAAGTGTCGAAAATCAATAATTATTACTAAAATAATTATGATGTTTAATGATAATAAAATTCTTTCAATAAACAGCTGATTTAACTCAGTAAACGACTACATCAAACCTATGACAATTATGATAGAACAAGCCAAATTGAACAAAAATAAAAATTAAAAAGAAAAAATACATTCTGAGGCGTCATGATAAATGAACAAACAATTAAAAGAAAGTCAGTAATGTAATACTCAATTGAACACCAAATTGAACAGTACTTCCTGATAACAAATAATCACTATATACATCCGGTCAAACAAAACAGGGGCTGTCATTAGAAGAGGTAGAAGTATCGTATCTTTCCTATGTTAAAAAGGGGTGTAGGCTGAGTCTCGATCACGCTAGTTTCCGGACGGAGTTTTGGCGCTGTATTTGAATTCAGAGCCTTTATGTTAAGTTTCATTTTCATAAAGACTTTTAAAAGTTTATGGTATCTTTTGCGGTATAAATCAAAACTGTTGAGAGAATATGGTTAATATTTACGGCAAAATATAACATTTTTGTTAGATTCTTTGTTTTTTCGGTTGGTTTGAGTATAAATTCACTAATTCACTTGAATTCACTAATTCACTAATAATGGTTAACTTCTAATATCGTTACGCGTGTATCAAACTTTTGGATTATTCTTCAATATCATTGATCTAATATTGTTATGCGTGTATCAAGCTTTTGAACCATCCGCTATTCAATCAGAATCAGCTGTAATTATTATCAATTTACGATGTTTTCAAATACACCGCTAAAAGTACGTCCACAAAATGGCCGACATCCTACTCCCCTTATTTCTCTTACTTCCAGTCCCCTAGATGTCAGGTCCCTGCTCTAACTGATCAAACAAAATGAGTTTCAAAAACTTCATGTAAAACCCCGATCCATACCAAATGTTTTTGGAATGCCCAACACCAGCAAACCTAACCTAATCAGACGCTTCTTTGTGAAAGATGAAAGAGTTTTTTCTGCAGTTAGTTTACTCCAACAATTTCGAAAAGTTTCCCGCCAGAAACCAACTTGGTGCCCCGCCCCGGTCAATTCAGCTTAATTCGTTCTCTTATAACATTCATCAAATTACAACTTTTCAGTGAGAAAAGTTGCTACCGTGTTACGAGAGAGAGAGAGCTAATTGAATTATTCAACACAAAAATTTTCACAAAGAGTGTCTGGAAAGTTATAAGTTAGCCTGACATACTGTTGCTACAGCAATTCAGTTATCTATTTCATAAATAGGAAGTAATCAATGAGTACATTCTATCTAAAAAGGTGTCTGGAAAGTTATAAATTTCCTAAACTACAATAATTACTACATTTTCCAAATTGATATAGAAATTCTACAAAGACGGTCCAGAATGTGTTAAATTTACCTGACATAGGCTACCACTGGTTTCAAGTTTATTGAAAGGAAGTAATCAGTAAATGCATGAAATCATAAAAACTCTACAGTGTTTGGAAAGTTATGGATTACCCTGACATTTGCTAATTAATTGAGAGTCTAGTATTTACTGCTAGTAGTCTATTTTTGTATGCAATGAACACTTAGGTTCATGAAAATACAACAAAAGTGTCTAGAAACTTATAAATTTTCCTCAGATTTTGCTTGACCAATAAATTATATTTCTCATTTGTATTTATTGAAAGGATGAGATGAGAAAACATTATCCATGTGAATGACGAAATAAAATAGTTTTGCTTGAAATCACGATTACGATAGTTATAGAATATTAATCAATGAATTCCACGAATTTGACAATCATTCAAAAGTCAACAATATGAGTTTCAATGAGATAATGATAATATGATTGCGGTTTACCTACATGAATGTTTGAAAAAATAAAATTGACGTAAATAGAAAAAATAATTCGTACGTATTTAGAAAAACGAATTTGATTCAATGCAAATACAGATTTCAATTAATAAATATTTCAAATATAATCAGATAATACTCTTACACAAAAATACTCAAACCTAATGCATTTCGATATTTCAATTATTTCACAGTGGTGTGTCTACACAAGACCTAATTGCATACATTCACATCACGAGCAATGAATATATGCATCGCATTAGGCGGCGTAACTTGACTTGAATACGGCGTCGGCAAATAATTAATCTCATTAACTGATCACTGCTGATAAAACATGATTAATGAAACGATAATTTAGCAGCATCATGAATTAATTAGTCGATTAATTAATTATGCGCACGTATGGATCCTATCAACAGTTGTAAATAAATTAGGAAGAAGTCAGTTAACGACTCTGTATTTAGAGATTTGATTCAATCATTGGTTGAATCTAATGAGTAATAATTTAATGGTTATTTGACTTCAATTTCAATGAACAAATCAACAAAAAGAGCCTGGGAAGTTGTGCTTTTCTCATATTCAGCCAAACTGATTCTGTTTACCAATTGATCCAAATCGATAAGTTCTGCTAAGCTTATGTCATGTTTGAAGAGGTGTTCTTTCAGTTACAGACAAACTCCAGTTTAAACACAAGTATTGAGAATATTTAGAGAATTTTCGAGACATGAACGGGTTGAATGAAATGGAAAAGGACTGAAATAACTAAAAAGTCATTAATGTTTTCCTGCGCTTTCAACTATGTAGCCTACTTCATGCTTTCATTCCTGCAGAAAAAAGAACGCATAGCCCACATCAGCTTTGTAGGCTATGTAGCGTCCTCTGCTCTGAAACACATTTTCACTAAATACGGAGGAATTTGGTTGCATGAAGTGGGAAGAGCGAACAGACCAGAAAGAAACACGAGGGGGGCATAAAGAGAGAGAGAGAGAAGAGTTGATGAAGAGTGGAGGAGGAGGAGAATAGGGGAAGTGTGAGTGAGTGAGAGAGAGAGAGAGTGAGACTAGAGAAAAAGAAAGAGATATTTTCAAGGAGTTATTTGGTTGTATAAGATAGGGAGAGCGAACAGATCAGGAACATGAAGAGAGAGAGAGAGAGAAGTGGTAAAGGAAGGTAGAGATAGAGAGAGAAAGTGAGTGAGTAAGAGGGCAAAGTGAGAGCCAAAGAGAAAGACAAATAAATAGAAGGGAGAAAAGGAACCTTTGGAGGGAAAGAAGAAATGAAAAATGAACGAATGAAATTTATTAGAAGTGTAGAACCTAGAAATCTGGAGAATAAGAGAATGAGGAAGAAGGAGGAGGAGAAATAAGAAAAAAGGAAGGAGTAGAAAACAGACGTGAAGATATACTGAATAAAAATAAAGACAAAAAAGAAGAAAAGAAAGAGTATTGATAAAGATAAAGAGAAAAGAGAAAGAGAAAACCGAAGATGCGAATCAGTAAAAGGATGAGGAAATCGAGAGAAGCGGAAATAGAAAGCATTAAGAAAGAGAGTGAGAGAGGGAGAAAGAAATTAGATTACTGTATTTACTTGATTACAAAATAGAGAGTGAGAGAGGGGGAGAGAGACATGTTATAGGTTCTATCATAGAGAAAGCATAGGGCCTTGGCGCTATGTTTTCTCTATGGTTATATTTTCTGTTATGTACCTATTCAAATCAACTAAAAAATATTCATATCTGCTCAAAGAGACAGCAGATAGCTATGAAGTGGGAGAGAAAGCAATCGAGAGAAGAGAGCGAGGAGAAACAGAAACCACCCCTGTTGAAAATTCACGACGATGAATCCTCCTACTACACTCCTGCATGTCAGTGAACAGTGGGGCTCGCCATTTAGACAACAGTAAAAATTCAAGCCGACACATTATATGCCGCATATATATACATATATGCGCTACAACACGAATCTCATGCGCAAATACGCCGCCGTCAGCGTTTTTAATCAAGTGTAACAATACGCGCGCGCATCACTGCCAGCTATAAACGCTTTCAGGCGTTTTTCGTTTGTTGCGTCTGTCTGTCAGTCAGTTAGTACACAAAATATTATGATAAATCTGGAAATTTTCACTGCTGATGATGTATCACTGGTGCCGGAAGGGGAAGGTACTACCAATTCCCAGAGGGGATTGAAAATGGTTTCATTTTCATAATGATGTCTACGAAGTATGTTGATTTAAATGAGAACGTGTTCTATCAAATCATTTCATATCAAAATCAACATACGTGAAAAATCTCGATGCGTGATTGATGCATAAAATTAATTACTGTACTCACAAGCTCAAGTTTGACGTTTTATAAAACACTACGTAAATTTCTTGATGGAATTTTTCGAAAACTGGAAGAAACCGAGTTGATTATCACGCAAGACGACTTGATGAAAAAGTCTCGATGACAAAAAATCAGCACTGGTATGATGCAAGAATTCAGCAGCCAGCAGAAGATGGGTTTGCTTGCTCTCGTTGTTCTTTGACAAGCAGAGTTAAGCTCCAAAAAAAAGGAAGAGGGCTTAAAAGTGAAAGAAGAATGAGCAGGGAAATTATGAAGAGGAAGAGGAAAAAGAAGAAGGAGAAGAGGAGGAGGAGTAAAGGAGTGTTTGAAGTTATGACGAAGAGGGAGGGGGGCGGGCACCAACGTTGAGCTTGTAGTCTGAGTGGGCTGAATATTTCACAACACTGAACTATTCATGTAGTAGCTCTTGCTTGCTTTTGCAACTGTATTTTGCGGAGGTAGAAGACAAGTGTAGAAGAGGAGGAAGAGAGGGAGGGAAAGAGAAGGAAAAGAGGAAGAAGAAGAAGAAGAAAAAGAAGAAATAGAAAAAGAAGGAGACTACGACGAAGAAGGAACAAATGAAGATGTAGAAGAGAGATAGATGATTGAAGTTGATGACGAGATTTGAGAAAAGGGAAAGGAAGAGGACAAGACTAAAAGAGGAGGAAGTAAGTGGAAAAAGGAGAATGTAGGAAGAAGAAGAAAAGTAGGGAGGAGGAAAAGGAGAGGAAAGTAGGAGTAGGAATGTAGGGAGGAGTGGGAAAAGAAAATTAAGATGGTGAAGAGGAGCATGATGAAAGATGGAAGCTTAGCATGAAAGAGGCTGGGAACAGCAGATGAAAGAGAAAGGAAGAGAGGAAGAAGAAGAGAGACAAGAAGGAGAAGTGAAAGAGGAAATATGGAAAAGAGAAGTAAATGATAGAAACGCAGGTCGAAAGATGGAAACAGCAGGCGAAAATGGAGAACACGACACAGCTGAAAAAATGGGGAAGGAGAAAGAGAAGGAGCAGGAGAGAAAGATGATGATGAAGAAGAAAAAGAAGAAGGGAAGCAGTGGCTTTTCTCAGCAATACTCAAGAGACCCCTGGCCATCCAAGTCCAAGAGAATAATGAACAAGCTCATGTTCAATATTATAACCGGGCATAAATTATTCATTATTGCAGTCCACTACAAGTCTTCACTAAGTCTACTACTAGTACGTATAAAGTAAGTACCGTATACAGTCTACTATAAGTTGGAGACCGGGGCCCAATACTGTATTCGTTTGATGTGGGGACTCATCTTGAAAGTTTAGAGACCGTATTCCATTCATATCACAGGAAATATTGAGAACGTTTTTTCACTATTAATGTTTTTCACCACATCACTAGATGGCATCTAGTTCTAGTTTGTTATTCTACCTATACATTACTTTATACTGTAATCAAGAAACGATAAAAATAAAAGTACTTGTTAACAATAACCATGAAAACTACAACCTTGAAGTTGACTATTTCGGATATCACCTTCAAGTTAGAAATCCAAGCTCAGACAAGACTTTACGTGAATTTACAAAATTTACGTGAATTTTTCCTCAAAATTCTTAGCGGTGGTGAGGTTCTATCAATTACCTCAAATATGACAAATGCTGGAGCAAAATGTCATTCAATTAGAAAGTGTAAGGAATAAATTGATGAAGCTTAAATCATACATGGATTGTGTTAGCTTTTGAATGAGGAAAATAAAAAATGTTCCTGGATTTGTTTATTAAAGAGGAGCATGTAACACAAGCTCCCGTATCATACTCATCATTTAAAACTACAAATTACTTATTATCATGATAGTACTATTAAAACTAATACTGATAATACTATTGAAACTAATACTTTTCGTACCGAAATCAAGCAATAACGATGCCATTCAATAATATTCAATTAATTTTCAAAACATCTATCTCACTACACGAAGTACGTCAGTTATCCTAGATCAATCATACGTTAAAATTTCAAATTCCTTTTCCAGCCAAAATTTTCGACATCCACAATTTGACATCGAATTGCACACCCGTCGAATTCACTAATTAAAACAGCAAGTTGGGGTGAGGGGGGGGGGAGATACCAGATGTGCATCACTCGATTGGACAATTTGAGAGATGGAGAGAGAGGAAGGGAGAGAGAGAGAGTGAGAGAGTGGAGATCATGTACCAGTTGAGTAACAAGCAACCCTCAATATGAATGTCACCCAGGGGACTTGTAGTTACTGCCCTACTAAATGTTCTATACATAGGTTATGTAGCCTAGACATGTGGTCCTGAACAAACTATGTATATACTGTACTTGTCAACTATCGTTATCCAAGGAGTATAGTTCGTTCCTCCCACAAGTAACATACCCTACATATCCTTCATAATTCTATCTCCTGGACTAATAAACTTTACATTGTGAACTTCATGAGTTAAACTTGCTGGTTCGCCATAATTTTCTTGGTAAGTTTCTTTAGAGTGTTACTATCGATTTCACACCATCGTAATACATCTCTTCCCACACTTATCTCAGTTCTTGTCCGAACTTGCAAATTGAGAGGCAAAAACTATTTATTTCCAGAGTGAGATTAACGTTAATTAACCATTGTTATTAGTTGAAGATGATGATATAATCTAACACTTTATGTTTTCACAAACTCACTTCTACAACCATCATAATCTACACATCTCCCACACTTTGGTGTTTCAAGTTAGATTGTATTTCTTGATCCAATAAATGATAAATGAGGGAGTAAATACTATTTACCAATCTGAGGTTGATTAGAAACGTTAAAAATAATTGCATTGCTGGACAAAACCACAGGATGATGAAGATCGCGTAAAATCTTCAATAATGTAAAAGAAGTGGGTTTGATGTCAGAAAGACACGTAAAATTGCAGTCAACTTATTATTTCATGTAAAGATAAAAGTCTGAATATTCAATCTAATATAGGTTTCACATTGTGCGTTCTGAAATACATTTTCGAATCTGGCTTGCATGCTACCACAGAGAACAAAAGATAAATACACACAATGATTAGATGATACCAACACTAGAGAGTCTCGATGGTCAAGCTTTCTCATGATGCCTCTACTCAACACAAATATGAATACACTGAGACAATTGTCTTCCAGGTGCTGTATTTGTTATCAAGTATCAATTACAATGAGAAATGGTGTTGTATGTGAACTAAAACACGTTAGAATGAGAACCTTAATTGTGAACATGACCAGAAGACTTTCACATGTAATTGAGAATGGTGAATATTGTAAATGAGAAAGTATAATTTGAAATTGAGATATAGGTACAGTTGTAATTGATCCAAGAAATCAAATAAAGAATCAAGTCAGCAGCAATTGTAAATTTTAGGAATCGTAATTATCACATGTCATTGAGAATGCAAGAATCTCGTATAAAATGAGAAGCATCATTTTGGACAATGAGAAGTAGTGTCTGAATTATAATGAGAAATCAGAACTGTCAACCTTCAACCAAACGTGACCTTTTTCACGTTTCTGTGAATTCCGTCACTTAATTGGTCTGCAGATTTCAACAGTACACCAATTGAACCTACATGATAAATATAAATGCAAATAGACAAGGATCCATTTAGGCTTGACATAAAGCATATGATCCTGAGAGCATAAGGATCATACTTAACCCACAAATGCTGAATCTCGTAACTCTTGAAAAGATATTGAAAAGGGTTCAACTTTTCATAACTATTACTTCCAATTTTCAAAAACAATATGCTATTCTTGTAAAAATCTTCGAAATGAATTTAGGTCTTAAGTAATAAAACTATATGGTGATCCTTTTGATTTATTGTGTCGAAATTAGCTGTTTCGGTTTAATTAATTACTGGACCAGTGACGTATGACACAATCAAAAGGCTCCTGCTATACATGTGGGACAGCAGATTTCATTTACAATTCACTATCCTGTTAAAAGATATCTTCAAAATACAATATTGACCGTTCATTTACAACTGATATCTTCTCGATCACTATTCTCAATTTAACTCAATAACTTTCTTCTAATTGAATATGACACTTTCTCAGTACAGAAGTTGGAAAAGGTAGCCCAACAAACTTTCTAAAAAAGATCTTTCTCATTTACAATTCATTCAATTTCAATATACATGTGATATCTTGAAAATCAAACAATACAACATTGGACCGTTATTATCACTTACAACTGATGTTTTCTCAATGGCTTGAAAGCTTAATTTATTGAGGAATCAACCCCAACACTGATACTTTCTCAAATACAGTTGGAAAGGTACTAACAAATGGCTCTGTGCTAAAAAGACTTTTAGTCCCGGATAATGGCCGACATGCGAGCTCGAGATTGGGAAACCAAGTCCTAGACTAAAACGGGTAGCTGTCGTAGCATCAACAAACGTTTGTCTCACCTGGTTAGTGGGATAGCAGCACAGAGAGCCCTTAGGCGGGTGATTCACCACGTTTGTCGATGCTACTGATCGAGACACAACCTTTTAAAAATTTCTAGACTGTTAGCTGAATGAACATCTATCAGTTATCTATACATCATTTCAAAGAGTAAGTGGTCGAAAATTAAAGGAGACCACTCACAAACAGTCTGCGAAGTTCAGTTCCATATTCTCAGGGAAAGATACCGAATATCAATATCAACCCCAAACTATCTTAGACAAAACTCAAGAAGGCTATGACACAGGCTAATCTAATGTATTTAAGGTACTGGTCAGGCCAAGTAAAAACTTTATGGTTCTTCTGGACAGAGTTTGTTTCCAAATCACCGTAATGATTGGATTTGAATATTGATGATTTGAGGAAAAACTAAATAAATAATGTGAACAACTTCTATTGCCTGATAACTTTTAGTGAATCCGGACAAAAGAGTTTGAGGGAGGTTTTTGGGGATTGAAATAACTCGAGTGTCTGATCAACGGTGCTATATCTCTGTGCCTTTGTGAGTGAAAACCATAAACTCTTTCAATTCCCTCTTTGAAATGATGTTAACGTGAAGGTTCTATTATATTTATTTCATTGAAATACAGACGCCCTTTAACATAGTACGTGCATTGTGGGCTGACATCGGTCCACCTGTAAAGAGTATTGACTGCTATACAATGAGATAAGTCTAGACCTGGCCAACTGATGTTTTCTTAATTGCAAATCGCTTCAGAATTTCAAGTCTTTCGATACTTTCAAACTGATGGCCCAATTGACACTTTCTCAAATACAAATTGGAAAAGGTGATATCAACAACTTTCTAAAAATTGAATTGACACTTTCTCATTTACAAGTTGGGAAATTCTCAACCTAAACATGATATCTTCTTTTAAATACAATTGATACCCGTCCGTAGTCTCATATGTGACAACTGATGTTTTCTCAATCACTATTCGCTCATAGGAAGATACTGATACTCTGTCAAATTTGAATTGACACACTTTCTCCTCAAATACAGTTGGAAAAGGTTGTAGTCACCACATTTCGAGGAAAATACACTACAATGCTCTATTTACAATTCACCATTCTCAACTACATGTGTGATATCTTCTCGGCCCTACAATTGACCGTTCTCATTTACAACTGATGTTTTCTCAATTACAAATCACTATTCTCAAATTACAACTGATACTTTCTCAAATTGAATTGACACTTTCTCAAATACAGTTGGAAAAGGTGTAGTCAACAAATTTCTAACAAAAAAAGACTTTTAGTCCCGGTTCATGAGCTCGAGATTAAGCCAAGTCCTAGACTAAAACGGGTGGCTGTCGTAGCATCAACAAACGTTTGTCTCAACTGGTTAGTGGGTCCAATTCAATTTGCCCCAGGGCAATTTATTTATTCACATAATTAGTACAATAGCAGTAATAGTTAGACTCCAAGGTGGAAATAAATGCTGTCATTTTAATAGATTACAAATGCACTAGACAAAGTTCTGATGCCGTAAGTGGGAGCAAATTCTTGACTCCCTTCAAGTAATAGTTGGTGGGATAGCAGCATTTTATAAAAAAGAGCCCTATAGGCTACATAGTGTCAGAGGCTAACGTTTACTTGTGTTATAATATTTCTCAAATAATTATTTTCTATAATTGATCATGGTGAAATAAATTCATTTTTTATTCTAATATGTAATAAATGAATTGGCCTTTCTAATAATGTCAACTTAATTTTAGTCATGGTTCAGAGGACATGAGGGTGTCATTGTTCCTCGCAAGAAATACCTCAACCCTTGCATTTGTCTCACCTTGGTTATTCCTAGACACAGTACATAGAGAGTTGTATGTTACGCGAAATGCTACAGTGGCCATTCTTTGACTACCTTCCAACGAATCCCGGAGTTTTGTACATTCCATGATTTTGTCTGACAGGTTTGCGTTTGATGCTACAGTGGCCACCCGTTTTAGTCTAGGACTTGGCTAAATCCCGAGCTCATGAAGCGGCCCTTAGAATTTGCTGGGCACCACCGACCTGCAATAACATAGGGCTCCTGCGGATTGAGCAGCGCATAGGGCGTGTGCGGAGGCGGCGCCGCCGCAAAAGTGGCCGCACCCGGAGTGGCCGCAGCAGCCAAGCCGAGCTGCTGCTGCTGCTGCTGCTGTTGTTGCTGTTGCGAGGCGGCCGCCGCTGCCAAATGGTACTGCTGCTGTTGCAACAGTTGCATCTGCTGTGCGGCAGTCGGCTGCTGGCTTCTGAACAGCTGCTGCAAACAACACAGAACACACAAACTGCGGTCAGAAAACTGCGACAAAAATATACACAACATACGGGTAGGTATAAGTATAGCACGATCCTTTTAACTTGTCAGAAATCAGCTGATTCGGTAATAATTAAACAGTGATTTCGACACAATAATCAAAAGGCTTGAAAGTCTTATGCCTAGTTGTTACACCTCCATTAAATTTAACCAGATCGATCCATGTTTCTGCCATAATTTCGATCTAGACGCAACATAATAGGATCGACGACAAACTGAACTAACTTTAAATGAAGGCATCTTGAGACAAAATAGTTTCGTTGGAAAGCACTTGAACTGCATTGAATTTTATTTGCAAAAACTATATTATCCAGGATCATTTTCATTGAGTATTCGACAAAATAATATCCTGCAGTAGACTTCAAAATTACACTGCTCAAATTGCAAAATTGATTTTTTGTCAATCGAGGTAGAGGTATGATTCTGGTAGTGAAAATACTGATGGCATAATTTTATTCAAATATCATTAAGATCATGAGTTTCGGGCTTGGATGAACCAATTTCAAATTTTGAAACATTTCTACTCGGTTAAAACAGCGGCCTTAAATTAAATCGGTGCCATGATTGAGGGATTAAATTTTTGCTATATAATTGTTTCAGTATAGTTGACATAACATCAGATTATTGAACTAACATGTGGTTAAGAATTTTCATCAGATGGGAAAGTAATGAAGTTCCAGTTTTACCAGACCTTTTCAAATCAAATCTGTAATATTTGTGTTTTGGCTTATACAATTTTGTTTGGTAACTATGTTTCAATTAACAATTTCCACTTCCAAAGCTATCAAAGAATGTTAATGAAGAGCAGTTGATTTTACTAGTTATTTAGCTAAAATGATATTGCTCAGGTAACAGTCTATTAATATGAATTTAAATTTTGGGGCCTCTAATTCAGTTTGTCGAGCAGATCAGATCCTACCACTATACATGAAACCTTTCGATTTATCGCCCGGTTCAAATTTTACTAATGGCAAAAACCAGCGATTAGTGGGCTTACCGGTTGCTGTGAAGACAAGATGAACAACATTTGAATCATATGATCGTCTACTCTATAGAAACAACAGTATCCAATGCACAGCTAAAGCAGCTGTTTCAGTGATGCTATTGGACTGGGTTGGAAATTGTTTCATAGTATCAGACAAAATCATATGATTGAAATGTGCCTTGCTTGTACGAAAAGTGACGCATTGCCTGCGTCTTGGATCATTGACGCTCGGGATTCATGAGCTCCGGGATACTACACTGCCATCCTAGACTCAAAACGGGTGCGGCCTAAAATCGACCATGAGTCCTAAAAATCGACTAAACGTTAGCCTCCGAAACTATGTCATCCCGTGAGGATCTCTGGTTGCTAACCCGAGAAACTAACCCCGCGATTTTATTGTGGGCTGCGAGGTTACACTGAAAGAATAATAGCAATTGTTGAACACATCAAACTGGTTTTTATAAGTGAGGTTCTTTTCAGTAAGCAATTTAGAAGGGTTGTAGTGCAGAAAATGCATTCTTCGTAAAGCAGCTTATTTCAGTGTGTGAAAAGCATCTTAACAACGTTGTTCTTATGTATATGAAGAACAATCATATGAAACTCAGCAGTGATCGTAGAACCTATTGTTATGTGACTCCGCGTGATACGACCTGGGGTACAGGGCCGTATCATTGTACCGTAGTTGCAAGCCCTTGCATAAATCAATGCTCGGTACGTGATGACATTAATTTATTTTACCTACAAGTATGTGTCTTCAAGTATAGCAAGGTCCTGAAAAATTAACGTTGCTAATTGTCGAGACAAACATATGCCGAAACTGAGATAACCACCCGTTTTAGTTCAGTCAAAATCTCGAGCTCATGCAGGACTATTGAAAAGACCTTTAAAATTCTTTAAATACCAGTTCTTAAATGACGCTTTTCATAGAAAATCCAAAACGGGTGGCCAAGACTAGAGTTCAATAGAATGAAACGTTAGATTCTCGAGCACTATGTTACTAGTTGGCGGCTGTGGGCTCTATGCTACAACCCACTCAACCTGTCCGAGACAAACGTTTGTCGATGCTACAGTAGCCACCTGTTTTAGCTTGTAGGTATAAGCAAATCTAATAAGAGAGCTACTCTTATAAAACGCCCAGTCCTACGCATTTACCAGAGTGACATTAATGGGCAAGCAAGCAACAAGGTAAGCAACCCCATTTGAATCCACCATGATTGCTCATTTGGTCTAAACTACTAGTTGGTCAATAGTTCAACTTCACTGAAACCACTGCTTTAGGTGTGGGCATTGGACTGTTTGTTCTAGGACCCTGCTATACTTGTAGACACATACTTGTAGGTAAAATAAATTAAAAGTAGAATAGAGCAGCTGTACTATTTTATGAAGGACGCACTGTTACTGGCAACTTCACGTAACTGTACAGTGTATGTGTGCTCAAAAAACAACCACGTGACGTCCATTATTAGCTCTAGAACGTCTAATTTGCTCTTCATATACATAATCCTTATAAGACTAGCTGCAAAAGCTACAGTATGCCCCAAAGTGATACAGAAGAATGAAAGTAGTTTTCATACAACCCTTTGTTAAAATTCTACTGAAAAGGGCCTCACTTATAAAAACCGGCTTTAGTGTTCAACAAGCTATTATACTCTTATCACAGTCTAGCAAAGCTTTGAAAGCACATAATAAAATCTACTTTATAATTGGGGAAAGAAACCAGAGTGACATTAATTTTAAAAATTGTGAAAGCAAGGTGCTATCCCTAAAAGCTTTCTCCAGGACACCAGGTGTACTTTCATTGTTAAATTATAGTTCAACTCGACCAACTCCAACATACCACTAATTGCATTGTAATGTAATCCACCCCTTTTTTAAGCTCAGAAACAAGTTTATTGCCTTGCAAGTTGGGGTGAAATTGCCGGATTTAGATAGAATAACAGCGTAGCCGGGGTATATTTTATGAGAGAGGGACGCACTTCTTTATTAACTTTCTCCTTGCAAAAGTTTAGTAGGCCTCAGGTTGATAAAAAAAGAATTGACCGATAAATTTGATCATAGAACAGGGACATCTAATTTGTCCTTGAAATAGAACTCTAGGCATATTTACTACCTCTACGAATATTTCACCAAACCAGAGAGAAAAGTAACCAACTTAATTCAATCTACGGCGCACAATCAATTGCAAATTCTGTATAATTTGTAGATCAATTTCAACCGCTACAACATCAATCATCATCCCACTCATTGATTATGTCAAAACTCATTTTTATCAAGTCGGTTATTGCCAGTGATGGAATAAATCAATCAATACAAGAGACACAACCCCCCCCCCCGCTTGGAACCCCCACCCGGCTAAAAAATGAAGGGGGGAGGGGGAGAGTCCACACATCCATCATGCCCCACCCCCGAGCAGTCATCATGGTTTTGACACTTTTCTTGTTGTCTTTCTCGATTCTGCCTGCCATAGAGAGTGCGCCATCTAGACTACCCCTTTTCACAAGAAGGATTCTTCCATAAACCCCTAAACCCCTCACCGCCCCTCCCACGAACACTATCATCAACACAGCTTCCAACACATCAATCTGCTGAGATAAAATCGATAAATTTGTCTCATTCTTGAAACAGTTTCTTCTGTAGTCTATTAAACTACTATGAAATGAGATAAAATGAAATTACAGTATCCTTTATTAGGCGGAGTTAAGACTAGAAAGAACTTTCTATTACTCAATCTTATTATATTAATCCAACTATTATCTATTTATATGAATGGCTTATTCTTAAAGCATCATGAACTATTATCTAGTTAGTACATTATAGTTCAAATACATGTCAACTAAGAAGAAAAACAAGAAACACATTTTGTATTCAATCATCCAACCATTCACAGAGGAAAGTACAAGAGGCTTATTAACAAAATTGTTCCCTTCCCAATCCAAGCAAAAATATCTGAATCAAATATTGTTACAATTATTACAATGATTGCATTAAGCAATAAAACTTTGTATGAATTTCAATACTTGATAAAAAGTGAAATATATTCCCTATTAGCAAACTTATGAACATTGAATGAAAAACGTACCACAATACCACTCAAGTAGCCTATAGAATGAAGTAATTATTATTCTATTGAAATGAGAACAACATCCCTTCCAAACAACGATTCAAAAGTTTCGCATCCGAATTTCAAACGAGACTCTAACTTCAAACAAAAATAAAGTACATTTGGTATTTAACGGTTGAATAGTTTTTAATTAGAATTTTGAACGATCCACCACTCAATAAGTGCATTGTATATTTCAACACCCTACACCCAATACCACATGGAGTCTGGTTTTTGGGGCTTTGAATACTTTGTTCAACACACCTTTGTTCTACACAACACATAATAATGCGATCGCTATTCCTCCCTCCCTTGTGACAATACCAATTCTGACCGACTTTTCCAATTTCCAATTTCGGTCGAATGAGGAGAGGAAGCGAGAGAGGGAGAGACAGGTTGCAAGAGAGTGAGTGAGAAAAAACAAAAAAGAGGTGAAAGAGAGATGTATTGAATTTGTGGATGGAGAAGGATGGATGGAAAAGAAAGATTGATTGAAATTGAAATTGACTATGCGTATTTCCTTTGATAAAGTTGAGTACATCTATCAACACCTATAAAGAGGAGAGAGACAGTGAGGATGGGGAAGAGGGGGAGGAGAAGGAGGATGAAAATAAAACATAGTAAAGAAAAAGGAGAGGGTGATAAGGAGACGTGAAGGAAAGAGAATAAGAGGATGACAGAAGAGGAGAAAAAGAAGAGATGCATAATGCCGGGGTGCGGAGAAAATGGAGAGTGAAATAAGTTGGAATGAAATCCAGAAGAAAAGAGAATTAATTGAAGGTTGATAAATAGATGATAAATGAAAGAACGAAGAAGATGAAAGAAGATTTTATGAAATTTAATAATTAAAATATGAATGCATCAACATTCATAAGTTTGACATAACATCATAAGTTTGCACATATAGTCCGTTCTTGAAAAAGAATGTCCAATGACCTTTTCGTCAACACTCTACCGAAAAACAAATAATAGAAGAAAGGAAAGAAGAGAAGTGAGAGGTTTGAAGAGCACAGAAAAGAGGAAGAAGAAGATTGTGAAGAGAGAAAAGAGCCAGGAAGAGAGGCTAGAGAGAAGAGAGCGTGAAAAATGAAATTAAGTGAACTTTGAAACGATAGTAGACAATAAGAGAGAGAGAAGAGAAAGTAAGAGTAGTTCAAGAATAAAGAAAATGGGGAAATAATAAAAAATAAGGAAGAGAAAGAGCAAATAGGAAGAGCAGAGCAGGCGCGAATAACGGTCGAAAATTCAATTTCAACAGCGCATAACAATCAAAGCAAAATTGATAGGAAGGCCCGCTTGAGTGCAACCCAACCAAAAACAAAAAAAAAAACCTCCCGGCAGCTCTCAAAACGTGTGATCAGATTGGTTTTTCTCTCGGCTGGTTTTTTGTTTTCAGCGAATAGTCAAGAGTGTTATTACAATAGTCTGATCAATTTCGTCGTAAATCGGCCATCTGGAATAACGGGCTCGTTTCTAGCTCAGCTCATTCACCTGTGCGCCCGCTGCAATGCTATCACTAATATTCAATAATGGCCCAGACGTTCAAGATGCGTTCAACCGTACGTAAATCGCTCACTCACTCACTCACACTTGAATTCTGTCTCACTCTTATTATTGTCAATTTACTGGTGAATTAATCAGTATGTACCCTTCTCATTGTACTACTTGATGGTGGAACCATTAAAAACTCTATGAATTACCTCTTAATCGGTTATGGAAAACGAAAATTTTTATTGTTTTGATTATGATGCCCACATAACACTCTAGGCTTATTATAGGGTTATTATTATTATGCACTCTAGGCTTGTGCATGGGTAATGAGAATAATGATGATGAGAGATGAATGGACCTACAGCTTTAGGTGGGTTTCAAACCACCGGGAAGCGATTCAAGGCTCGTAAATTGTATTTAGAGGAACCGGTCACCGTTACAACAGGAGTGGTAGGCGCCGTCTATTATCTAATCTCACCGATTAGACCCGCCTGCTACCAATGGGACACGCTTCCCAAATGGACAATGGAAAGAGATTGTTGAAACAAATGAAATAGAAATCACTAAACAACTGTTTAGTTTGAGAACCAGATACTGGAAAAATAATTCGAGAGAAAATGAGACAAAGGTACAACAACCCCATGTTCTATTTACATGTGCAAACATCAGGTGTGTGTCTAACCACAAACACGTTACCATGGCAACGAAATCACCATAAATGTAGATCACCTACAAGATAGGTGATAGCTATCATCCAACATCAAAGGCTGAAATTGTTCTACAACCCCACTACGCCCCGAAACATCCTTCTATTCAGTAGCGAATAATCCTCAAATTCCAGACTACTCAAATTCCTCGAAAATTTAACGCTACCTCAAAATTCCACCTACGAATATCAACAGTGGCTGAACTCTCAACAATTCCACCCCTAAAATATGAAACTATATCTCAATATGTTCACTAGAACACCTTGTCCTAGAAAAAGGGAAATTTTGTGAAGTGAGGCTTCATTGAACCAAAAATTACGACAAAAAACCAGTCACAAGGCGTAACACATGAGTAAACTTTAGAACAAAATATATTGATGTTGTGGAAATTGATAGGCGTTTGACAATTTCAAAAAGTTTTTCTGTTACGTTAGTAAGCAGTCGCCCCCAATGGTACAGTAATAGTGTAATCAAACATTTAAATGTTTAAAATTAAACCAGCTACACTGTACTTCTAAAACCCATACAGAACATTGAAATTTCCATAATTCACGCTCTAAACTTGAACTGAGCTTCAAAATTCGCCCTCCAACACCTCTCAAATAATTGAGAACCCCCACGAAAAGTTGACTCTCACAAACAGCATTTTGCCTCAAAATTTCACTCACCAACCTACCTCAAAATTCCTCATCACTGACAACAACAACGTTGTCTATTCATAAACTTTTCACGTCAGTTCCTGTCATTCTCGATTCATTAAATTCCTCAAAATCTCCCTCACAAGTCAACAACTTTCCTTCTGAGTTCCAAATTCACAGTGAGTTGAGCTACACAGTAAATCTGACGTATCCTGTCACACCTCACAAATGTAATCTTTTATTAAATCACAAGACCAAATCATCCTCTCCAACGACAATGAACTGACTGTTCAAGTCGACTTCAGTGGAGGAGATTTATAAAAAATGGGCCTGCCCAGTTCACTAACATGAAGCCATGTTGATAGAACATGGTAGATGAATTCTGATACACTTTGTTAAAGGCTTTAAAGAATTGTGAAGAAAATAGTCCATTCTCATTACATATCATTCTGCATTGGCAGCATTAACAAGCTATTCATCTGTTCGGAGTCCAACGATATAATAATATTAAATCAACAAACCCTCTCGAATTTGAAAATATGTAAGCATAATTTTGATTTGTTTTTCATCATTTTATAAAATAGTGTATAGTTATTATTTAGCTGCTTTTCCAACATGTCTGTGTATTTTGGTATTGAGAATAAAAATTCAATTCAATCCTCCATGATAGACAACAGAAAAGGCTAATAGAGCTTTTAAACTGGCTCAGCATTTCCCCAAGCAAAACTGTATTCTATAAATGGCACCTTACTTCAACCACTCGCAAAAAGCATTCCATTAGGCATAAAAGGATTTCAAACTAATTTGGATGTGAGCTACAATGGTTGCGTCCCTCACAAAACCGAAAATTACGGGAATATTGAATTTATATATAATCACTCGTACAGCAGACATAAAAGCATTTCATAGTTACAAAATAACTGAGCTACAATGGATATACTGGATATACAATGGATATAATGGAGGGTGATGCCCACATGAGCTCTAGGCTTGTGCGTGGGTAATGAGAGGGGTGATGATGAGAGATGACAACTGTTTTTAGGCAGTCGGGACCGACGGCTTTTACTTATGTAGTAACTTACTTATAATATCAACAAAATCTATAATTACGGGGATATTGGATCTAGATGGAATTAGTATCAGGAGTACAGCAGGGAACTAGCTTTGGCTGGAATAAAAAATATTCGCATCAAAATGCATCCAGCAGCAACCTATTGGAGCGACCAATTTGCAGGCATCAAAGAGAGCCGGGGTGCAAACCCTCAGTTTTTTTTTATTCATTTCAAAAAGCATTTTTAACGAAGGGAAACGTTTCGTTTCAGTTGCCAGCCTTTTTGATTAAAAAAATATAGTCCAGCGAAGTAGCATACGGTTCAAACGGGATTATTGCATGATGTAGTAGACGGCTAGGCAACGTGATGGTAAAGAGGAATGAAAATGAGGAATGCGGGGGAAGACGGAAGAGGGGACAAGAATATGAGGATGAAAGAGACAGAAGAGAAAAGAGAAGAGAAGAAGACGGAATTTAGATTAGAGTTCAGAAACTAGTACTGTATTTAGATTATTTCGAATTTTAGCGAGATATTCGAAAGTCAGTTATCGAGGTTAAAATGAGTTAGAAAGCATAAAAAACTAAAGTAATGTGAAAGAGTATGCCTAACCATTCGCCCATTATTTCAAGAACAATTCAAGTATCGAAATTCAAACTGTTTTCATCGGTATCTACGGGATTTATCGGGAAATTAGGACCCAATCATTTCCATTATTGAACAAGCTACCAAAGTAAAAGAACTATACTTGAAAAATGAAATGGCGAATTACGTTTTCCCCATTCCAATTTACCAGTGTTTGTTACATATTTTCTAAGATTTCTCTACAACAATTTTCAGTAATTTAATTAGGGAAACGATAGAATAAAAATAATCAAAAGATAGATCATAAATTGATACAAGATTTACAAAATAACAGACGATAACAGAATAAAATCGATGAAACAATCACAAACAAGATCCAGATTTCAACCACGCCTACAGACACACCTACAAGCTCCGCCCCTACTCTTTTTGGTTAGCAATGCGAAACTGTTGTAGTTCCAAATTTCACCGGTAGATGGCAGTAGGTACTGGGTGATTTCTACAACGCCTACAGACACGCCTCCAAGCTCCGCCTCTCTCTTCTTGGTCGAGAACGCGAGCTCATTGAAGTTTTGAATTCTGCCGGTAGGTGGCTGCAGTTACTGGGTGAAGTACAACTTCCTTTCGTTTTGAATGCAGTAATTAATGGAGGACTAAAAGTAAATGGCGGATAAATAGTGAATGGAGGATTAAAAGTGAATGGAGGATACATAGTGAATGGAGGATACATAGTGAATAGAGGATAAATAGTATATGGGGGATAAATAGTAAATGAAGGATTAATATTAAATGGAAGATTGATGGTAAATGGAGGATTAATAGTAAATGGAGGATAATTCTGAGGCCTGTTTGATGGGAATTCCTGAGAAGTCCTGCGACAAAATGGGGAAAAGGCTGATTCATACAGGATAGACTAGTGATACATCCATTGCAAACTATGCCGTATTAAGCATTTATCTATTTTTTTCCTGTATTTTAAAACTTTCATAGAACAACAGTTACTTAGTTTTATTTGTTAGCTTACAACTCCAGGGGTTGAATTAGGAAATGAAATATCCTCACTTCAACGAAACACTGAACAAATAGGTTGAAAACACCATCACAATGACTGTATAGAATATATATATCAACACCAGACTTGAACAAAAAAACTCAATATCAATGTTCAGTTGGTGTGATTGATTGAAAATCAACCCAACAAATAAGTAGGGAACGAAAACAAATTGACACAGAAATAATCACATAGAAGCTACTTCATTACTGAAACTGACAAACGACAAATCGTAGGTCAAATTTTAATTTCAATCGGCATCAAGTAATCATTTTTCAAAGGCACAATACAGACAGATGTTAGAAAAGAAGAACAGTAATGAAATTGAAAGAAAGAGAGGAAAGGAGAGTTGAAGAGAAGAGAAGAGAAGAGAGAATAGGAGGAAGAGAAAAGGAGTGAAATAGAGAGCAGAGACATTATAAGTAGAGAATGAGAAAAGAGAGAGTAAATAAAGAAAGTGAGGGTGCAAAAATGATAGAGATAAATGTAAGAGAAAGAAGAGAGAGTGAGAGAGAGAGATAATCAATGAAATAGAAACAGGAACACCTACTGTTCAGCTACAATAACTGGATAGCACCCGAATGAAATAACAAGTTGTATTACAAGTCTAATTTATTAGAACCCCTGCTGACTGAGCCCACAATACACGGTAATAATGAATGACACAACTTGTACAACTGTATTGTATTCCGCGATGGGTCAAAGTTGATTAAAATTACAAAGTTCTGATTTCAGTTGTCATCACCGATACCTGAGATTAATGAAGTCGGAAATTGGGTTCCGAAGAAAACGGTGCAGGTAGGTGTCTGATTTCGTAATAAAATAGTAAAGAGTGAGAATTGCATAGCTTGAACGGTGATCAGGTTTTCTGAACCATAATTACATGTCCACAATCTCTCTACCCAAATTGAAAATATTATTTGCACTGATTAACAAATTTTCTCATAAAAAAGTATAGATGCTATTCCTTTTCCAATTTTCATACATGTCAAAGTATTCACTATTTATCATTCACTAGAATTCCCAAGTGAATTCACAGAATTCATTCTAGTGAATCAAGGTATAGCAGGATCCTTTTAACTTGTCAGAAAACATTATGATCGACGAGCATATGATCACAATACTTGACCTACAAATGCTGAATCTCGCAGATTATTGAAAAGGTCTTTTAAAAAGTTATTCTTTGAAAGGTCTTCTTTAAAAAGGTCTTTGAAAGACTTTAAAGGTCTTCAAGACTTTTAAGCCTTTTGATTATTGTGTCGAAATCAATGCTCCATTATTACCAAAACAGCTGATTTCTGACAAGTTGAAAGGATCGTGATATATTGTCCTATTGATTCATTCATTCTTCTATTTTAATTTCATTTTACCATAACAGATTAGACTACTACCGCTTCTCTATGATTTTACATACATCTTAGAACAGAGCTGGAGGTTTCGCTAGAATACCTTTTTTCAGTACAGCCTCAATGTCCTTAAAATGGTCGATTTTCTGGGATGCACGGCATGCTGCCAATGCTCATGCTTATTATGCAGCATGCTGTGCAGCACACAAAAATCGACCAAGTGTGAACATAGGGATTGTTATCTGAGATGTTTGTGATATCTTTCTTCTACCTCAACAGGAGGCACATTCTAAATTCATAGTACCACTTCCTGCAATCCATATCGCCAATTACAATCTCCTAACACAAACATCACTACGATAGACTCAAGCATAGAGTACAACATAATTGGAAGCTCAATTCTAATTCGAGGCCTACTCGAGAAAGTTGCTGTCCAATTAGAGTCACTAGACTCCCAATTAGTTGAAAGCTCGTTCATACTCTAAAAAATTCACGACTTTCATTAATCGGCCAACAATTTCCACAATATTAATTACAGTAAAACCGCCCAACTCATTCACAATCCTTGTATATACAAGTGCAGTCGGGCATTTGAATTTAACACGACGGAACGTGTTTCAAGACAGCGCTTCAGTTTCCTCAATCATTACTTTAATTACGCCAGATATCATTAGGAAGAGATACTATTAAGATTACATAAAAAATAATATCGGCCGAGGAATGTCTTTGGTATCAAGTGAAAGAATCTAACGCGAAATTCCGTTACATTTGCAATTTTCTACGCTAGTTTATGAATAGTTTCGTGTCATTACATAGATTTCTCATCAGTGAGAAAGTGGACAGACAAGAAAAACGAAGAGAGAGAGAGAGAGAGAGTAAGATTTAGGTAATATTTTAGATTGTTTACTTCATTCAAGTAAATTACAAAATATATCAGCTCAAATTCTGGATTATGATAGTTGAAGAAAAAAGTACACAATCACAACTATCAACCGTAAGAGGCTTAAATGAAGAGAAAAGTCGCCAGAAATGTACAGAGAAGGAAAAAGGACGTAGCAGATAGAAAAATATATTAGGAACCAACAGAGAGAAATGAAAATAGAGGGTTATCTAATATCTGGAAGATCTATATTTCGAAAACTGGTTGTAAAAGCATACTAATTTCTAACGAAATATTCTGTACAGTGAAACTGGTTGAAGATAGTTATTCAAGAAATTATTTCAAGTAACTTACTATTGACAAATACCTGTTTAAAACCGTCTGTGTTGATTCACATGTCTGCAAGAGTTAACAAGAATTCTACAGCGATGCTGTAATTGTATATATGTATTAGTTATATTATGTACACTTCGAAAACGGCACGAAAAAACGTACTTTTGATTCAGGGCAATCTGCAATTACCTGTTTAAAAGTTTCGTCAAAACATAGAGTATCACTGCCAATTTAGTTTGAGAATGTTTTTCCCCCATAAATTATAGCGTTCTCAAGTTTAAAAACAAAACTTATACGACAAGACAATATCAAACAGTTACTGAATGAACCAAATTCAACATCATTTCAAACTGCAAGTTACTTATAAATTTTGATGAAATACAAATACAAAAATAGAAAACTGGAATGATGAAGCAGCAGAGTGCAGAAGAAAAACACAAGAAAAGTTGATACAACCGAATCAAGTAATGAGAGTAACTTGAAATAAATTTAATGACGATGTGTGGTCAGAAAGCATCGTTATAATTTCAGGGTTTTTTTTCTGTTTGAAAAGATTTTTCTGTTTGTTTTCCGCATCATTATCAACTTTATGGTTATCTTTCCTGTTGGAAAATAATTATCGGGAGGGGGGAAACCTTGAATAAGAAAGTGGAGAGAAGGGTTAGATTCCAAAAAATTGATGAGGAAGAAGAAGAAGAAGAAAAAGACAGCCCCAAACTGACTCACACTGATAACAGAGGACCAGTACATTACAGTCCTGTTTATTGAGGGGGGGAAAACAAGTCTTACTTCAAATTGCCCCTCGTTATAAGAGTTCATCAGTTGGAAAGAACGACAACAACAATAACAGTTCATGGAAGGAAAGAAATGAAAAAAGATGGAACACACAAGGAGAGAAGAGATGGAAAGATGCTAAGGAAAGAGGAAAGAAGTTGAACCAACAAGACGTACAACAATTACCAAGAAAAGAACGTAGGGGACAAAGATTTTTGTTGCGATTTGAAAAAGAGTGAGGTTAAGTTGGACTCGGACTACCCAGCAGGCATTGCGGCGGCGAGTGGATATTTTCCCGCCGGCACGTACAATAATCATCAACTCTCTGTTTATTCTAGTTAGGAGGACTGAGACGGGAGCAAATATTGGACCGGCCGGATATTCAATTTTCCTTATCAAATTTCCCGGTCCGTGCGTGCGCGCGTGCGTGGAAAATGGCGTCGGGGAAAATGCATTCGACTGGAAAATGGATATGGAAAAACGGAGCGAGGGGAAAGTTTCGAAGGGAAATTAGACACGTTGCTAAACGAATCAGCGAGAAAACTCTGGAAACTTCAAAATATTAAGAAATGGCGAGGGGGAAGTAACTAATTACAGCTCCGATACCAGCTTCCAAATACAGTAGTGTTATTTCATACTCGATTTCATTGGTGTTAAATTCTTGATACATTAAAAGTGGAATTTTGTATTTTCTCCACTTCAAAAATATTTAGTGTAGAAAAGTTGGAAACTGAGTTCCAATAATCGTGATTATTAAACTGAAATATTATTGAATTGAAATTCATTATAAAAATAATATTTTCACTATCGGGAAAATACTTTTTATGATATATTGTGGGTATCTATTATTGCTGGAGTACGATAGTTGAATATATCAGTTTCCTGCTCTCAAAAATCAACATTTCTGCTATCAATAATTTGATGTATTTCATTAATCAAAAACTTGTTAACACTGAATTCGAGTTGAACAATCACGAAATGAGTGAAACAATATATTTCTCATTTCAACACCGTAACACAAACATGAACGATATCTATATCAATACTACTTTCCTTCATCTTCTTACTATTCTATTTTTCCTGTTTTCCTTCCTATTTCCGTTCCCTACGGAGTATTGTGCTTTTCTTTGAGCACAAAAATTACTAATCAATTCAAGTTTTATTTTTCCCATCTTCATCCTCCTCCACACTCTTTTTCTTTCTCTTTTCCGCCACCTCCTCACTTCTCCTCTTCTTCATCATCATCTCTATCTTCATCTCTATTCCCATCTCCATCATCATAATCTTAATCATCAACATCATCATCATCATTATCATCTTCTTCTTCTTCTTCGTCTTCTTCTTCGTCTTCTTCACCTCCTCCTCCTCCATTGTGATTTCAAATCCAAAGACAGTCAGACATTTTCATGCCCGAGCACGATCTGCAAGGGGTAAATATATATACACTGTACATACACTATATATGTACAGTATATTATTATTATGATACTGTACGCTCGCGGTTTGATTACATTTTTGGTAGGCTGCGTCTTCCCGCCAAATTGGGGAGTCGAGAAGTAGAGGGCTGAGAAATAGGGCATGGCATGGATTCAATGTTAACACCCTCCTCAAACAACCCGCAGCCTTTGTCAAAAGTTATACGTCTCCTATTTTGAAGCGTCAAAACGAGAATAATTCAAACAAAGCAAAGAAACGCTTCACCTGATAAGGCGGTGCTGCTGATAATGAGAGGAAAAGAGAGCGAGAAGTTCATAGAAAAGGAGAGGAATACGAAGAAGAGAAGGTTAAGATAATGAAGAAAGAGGGTTGCAGAGTGTACTCAAAAGTTAAGACACCATATCATGATTTGTCGCTTTATAATAACGCATGTTTATAGATGAAGTCTAAAAGTGTCTATTCTTGTTCATAGTATCATTGTTTAAAGTTATTTTAATAGTTATTAGATGAAAATTTCGATCACGAACAAACTTTACAGGCTTTTACTCTACCGTAAAGTCTATGACAAAATTTCCGATTTCCTCCCTCACAAGTTCACTAACCCCGTCTAAACACTATAAACCCGTCCTAAACACAATAGCCATCTAATGGTCCAATCAATACAACCCCCAAAGTGTATTTGTGGCAACCATCTATACATTTTATGGCACCTTTGGGCGTAATTTTCAAGGATTCAATGGCTTCAAAGGTGAAGGGAGTGTACAAAATTACAAGAGAAAGTGTTCAATTGTATTGGAGATACATGATATTGGAACTAATTGTAATTTAATGGGAAAAAACAAATGGGAACAGCATTTCGAAATCGAACAATCGATTTTCGACATAACATGTATGGCCTTCGATTCAAAATAATCGAGAATCTATTAGAAAAATACTTCAATTTATAGTTGAAAATAATTGTATCACATTTCGACGAATGTAAATGAATTTTTACAATCTAAAATCTATTTAGCTCGGATATATCTGCTCTTCATCAATAACACGTCCCAAAAATACAATGAGAAAGACGTTGATCATAAAATGGGGCTGAACTAAAGGACACATTCATGATAACATTCTAAAAAATGATAAATATGATAAACTTGATAAAATCTAGTTTGAGAGCATATAGAATTGTCCTAAAACTTTGAAAATCTCTATATCTATATACAAACACAGGCACCATATAGATTGACACCAAATTTAACAAACATTTCTAACAATAATATTCACATGCACATTTCTTGTCGAGAAAAATTATAAATAAATGAAACTAAAATAAATACAAACAATCCTAGCATGTACTCAGTCTACATCTAGAAACCGGTTTAAACATACATACAAGAACCATATCTATAGTATAAACACAGCACTGAAGTAATAACACTTATACAAACACTAACAAAAACCATTAGTAAAATATTTTGTTGTTTTTTTGTATTCGATACACAAATATGTATAATACTGTATACAAAATATGAACAGATAGGCAGGTAATAGAAAGTGATAATAGCATTAGGAAACAGCTTAAGGAAGTAGAGATTAATGAAATTCAATGAACTAAACAACTAATTACCAGCTAGGAAATAATATTAATAATTACAAATTAATATTATTATTACACTTGGAATTAGGTAGTACGGTACGTTTTTTGCAGCATGTTCTAGCGAGTAGTACAAAATAATTATCACGAACACAACATATGAAAATATTGTACAGTTTTTGACAGGATAGAGTGAATAGGCGGGTAAATCTATAACCAACAACATTAATGAGTATTAGCAGGGTTTGAATGAACTTTGTTAGGTGAAATGATGTGATTACCATCAGCCTGAGATTGGTCTGGGTGGTTTCAACTAGCCTATACATGACGATTTGTTCTGGCAATAGACATATTCAAAGAATATAAAATTGAATTCATCCGAATTGGAGAAAAATGCTTCTAAGCTTGGGGAGGACTAAACAATTCAAGATTATATCCGGGTTTACCCTATGCAAGTCGACAGGTTGCCAGTGCTTAAATTCTAAAAATTTTAGGTCTCAAAACGGCAATTTTAGTTGACTGGAAACGTGTCAATTCGACATAATTCGTCGACATCATTCCATAGACATAATTTCCTTATTAGTTCATATAATACTCAAATTTATCAAAGAATACTCAGTAAGTACATATAAAATGTACTACAGTGATTTCAAAATCTTTCCAACTTTTGAAGCAACTTTCAAAACGATTGAACAATCACTATCACCTTCAATTAGGCCTAATCAATCTTGAAAATTCATGAATAGCATAATTTTATACTCATAATATTATTCTTACTTGGAAAAATAATACTGATCATAATTTTAGTTAATCATGCCGGAAAACATCCCCTAAACCATATTTTGATTCATTTGATAGATTTATTTAATGAATAATATTACTACACAAAAAACACAAAGAAGAATCAGTAAAATATTGTAATAACGTATGCTGAGAAATGGGACTATTGCATGTCATACAATTATATAGTTATACGTGAATTATTCTATTTATTCACTGATCTGAATGAAAATCGATTTCTAACTGCGATCCCACTCAATAAATTCATCAGTAAAAATAACAAAAAATTAATTAATACGCCTTTTATAATATTCATTCTGTGCTCCATTTGCTGATATTCTCAATAAACGAGAAAAATATATTGAGATATTAATACTCTACATTATAGAGTATTTATGCTCTATTGCCAGGACAAATACTTCGCCATTCTCTATTGCGGGGCAATTGGAGACCGTTTCAGCATTCAGGAAATATCAAAAGCTAATAATATATTTACAAAAATCATTCAACAACAATACGATTGACAATCATCGTCATTGTTGTCATAAAAGACAGTCCAAATCATACAGCACATCCATGGAAGAAAAGAAAATTTTTAAATGCCTGCCTATAAATTTTGTACAACAATTTTACATTCAATATGACACCAAACCGTGAAGAAATGGGGTGAAACCAAAATTTTAATGAATTTTGTATGATTGAACTAAGAATTTACTAACAAAATGATAAGTGGATTTGACACACAGTTTGAAATTAGAATTTCAAATTTAGGACAAAAATGTCATTGAAATAATTCATGAGATTCTCATAACAATTGGGATAAAATGAATTGTGATTGGGTAATTTGAAGTAATTGATTGAAGTAATTTGCGATAGAATTAACTGTAAAATTTGTCGAATTGCCAGAAATGATTACGATCATATTGTCAAGTTCGTTTAAGAATAATTTTGAACTAATTATGAAGTCACACGAGTTTCAAAGATAATAATGTTACATATTATCATGTATGCCAACATATACAGTATATTCCAACATTGTAATATGTATTCAACATTTGAAAATGTAATCTCATTACAAGAATGTAAAAATAATTAAAACTTGACAATATGGTTGATGATACAGAAATGACAATAATGTCACCATGTTACAGACAGAATTTGAAAAATGGTATTTCCATTATTTACTTGGTTTAAAGGGAGATGATTTATAAGTTAACAAAAATGAAGATTTTGACTAACACTCCTCAAACAAGAATAAAATGCTGAGCACAATTATTGAATCCTATTGAAAACTTTGCTGACAGTGAATGAAGCAAGTGAAATTTTGTCACATTTCAAAATCGGTGAAGAGTGATAGATTTTTCAAAAAATTCCTAAATTTTCAAAATCCCCAAAACATTTTACAGTGTTAATAATTGTTAGTAACTGTCACTATTAATTTTGGTTAATTTGTATAGCGTTAGGCTAAATATACAAAAAAATAATACAGAAAATGTTACAGAGGGGTGGAAGGAAGAATTCTGAAAGAACTATTACCCTATCTAACGTAAAATTAAGGTGTGAAAAAATAAAAAAGGACAAGTTGATTTTGATGGAAAACATTTTCGATGCCCTAATTGACATCGGCGGTTTAATGTATGATAGTTGATACAAGGGTAGCTAGGGGTATATAGTATTATATCCAAATATTTCAAAAAATGTACAATATTCACATAAATGTTGTAGTTAAAACGTGTTTTGATCAATTAATTTCTGTAGCCACTGGCTAGAACATACCTTTTACGCCATGAAGGGGGATAGTCAGCATTTTCAGCTTGACTCACCTAAAAGAAGAAGAAACATAAAGCAATTAGAAACATCTTAAAACAATTGAAAAACTTAAAACATAAAGCAATTAGAAACATCAATGAACATGCTGGATTTCACAAAAAATGTCCAATGGCACCCATATACACTAATAAAGATGGAAGAATTCTGTTGTCAATATTTGCAGTAGCAGAAGTCTTCAGAATATTATATGGCATTAATTAGGAATTTCGTCCAATTAATTATTACTAATAAAGTTTATAGATATCTTCATCTTTATCACATCAGTTTAACAAATACAATACTTTGGAAAGAGAAACAAACAATCGCCCAAAACTTATTCAATTCCCAATTCAGTCACATGAAAACTCATAAATAGTTACATAAATAGTCCAAATATTGAGGGGTTATGTCCAAATTTATGTTTCTTCATATCAAAATTGATACGTCCGTATTGCTGAATCATGGGCAACTCTCCGCTAAACCCCTTCTATTCTCCAATCATTTCCTATATTCAAGGGGGGTAGAGACCCCTAAATAAAAGGACAACAACCCCCGTTTTATTGAGACACATGTTTTATGGTTTATCGATCTCAAACACACAACACAAGAGGTTTGTTGTAGTGTAGACATAAGGCGTGGCGATTCAATGAAATGAAAGACTTTCCTCCCCTCTTCTCCTTTCCACTCCTCCCGCCCCCCACCACCCCCACTTCAGAACGGCGGCGAGCTAAGTGAATTTTTTATTAGGGATGTTTCTGTGGTTGAGAAGGCACACTCCACTCTTTTATGGACGGCGACGGCTCACTAGAAATTCAGCAAACAATTCAATCGTAACCGAACACGACCCAGCTATTTCTTCTGTTCTTCATCTTTCATGAGCAACTTTCAACACCAGAAAACAATAGGTAATGTTTTTTCTGTTAGACCATCATTATTATTATCATCATTAGTATTAGGCTAGGCGTACGCCGGTTAGTCAAGACAAGACAAGACGAGATTAGTCACAGTAGAAGTTGCTCATGAAGCAACACACCGATTAGTCATTGCATCGGTGTGCTGCTTCAAGCAGCTATGTGAATTGTGACCAATATCGTCTTGTCTTGACCTGTCCGGTTTAGTATTATCATCATTACTATTATTTGTTGGACGGTTTTGATGTTTAATATTTTTCGGGTCTCAAGTTTCAGATTAAGCTAGCGGATACGCTGTGACGTGTGACAGTCATTTGAGTAACTTTGCGAATGTTTTATTTAAATTCAAGACAACATTAATCATAAGGCTAGGCGTACACCGGTTAGTCAAGACAAGACAAGACGATAATAGTCAAGTTTAGTCACAGTAATTCACATAGTTGCTTATGAAGCAATACACACCGATTAGTCATTGCATCGGTGTGTGCTGCTTCATAAGCAGGTATGTGAATTAATGTGACTAAACGTGACTAATCTCGTCTTGTCTTGACTAACCGGTGTACGCCTAGCCTTAGTATTATCATTATTATTATTTGTTGGACGGTTTTGATGTACTTATTATTTTTCGGGTCTCAAGTTTCAGATTAAGATAAGCGGATACGCTGTGACGTGTGATACACTCATTCGAGTAACATTGCCAACGTTTCATTCAAATTCGAGACAAAATCATTCATAGTGTTCGAGTTTGACCAGCCACCTACCGGCAGAATTCAGAACTACAATGAGCCCGCAACTACTCGTGCTGCAACTACTCGTTCTCGACCAATCAGAAGAGAGAGGCGGAGCTAGAAGGCGTGTCTGTAGGCGTTGCAGAATCACCCAGTAACTACTGCCATCTACCGGTAAAATTTGGAACAACAACAGTTTCACATTGCTAACCAAATTAGAAGAGAGTAGGGGTGGAGCTTGGAGGTGTGACTGTAGGCGTGGTTGAAATCTGGATATTATTAATTGTGATTGGTGATTGAATTTTTAATGTAAATTCCAGTTCTTTATCCTATTACATCATGAGTGAAAGATGCAATCGCATTGAGAAATTTCAAATATAGAAAGAATGTTCTGTGACAGCACAATACGGTTGAATGTTCGCTGAATAAAAAATTGGTGATTTTTTACCTCAAGTTCCATTCGGAGTTTAATATAGTAATTAGTAAACGAGCTGATAGATCAGGAAAAATCAACTGTTATAAACAATGGAACATATAAATTCATAACATTTGTAAATAGAAATGGTGGTTTTTTACCTGGGGTTCAATTCGGAGTTTAATACAGTAATTAGTAAACGAGCAAATAGGAAGGAAAAAATTGAATTGGTATGAACAATGGTAAACAAAAATTTAAATTTGGGGGAACGGGATCATGTTAATTTGCTATCTGTAAATTCAGAGAGCTCTCATTTCCTTGGAACTACAATCCATCACCAATTCATATCTCTGCTTCATCCATGTTCCTAACAATATTCCACTAATAAATTGGTTGAAATGAAATTAATAATTAATTTAAATGATATTCAGAATAAACAGAGTACAGAATTGAATAACAATTTTCTTCAATTTCTATAATGAGGTGAACGTAACTCGACCAGTACTAATGAGTGCGCTGCAAAATCCACGAGACTTATGGCGAAAACAAATAAATTAAAGAGATATTCAGTTGAGAAATGATGAACTTTTGTTCCTCAAAATTATTTCCTGAACTTCACTGCTGCCTGTGGAGAGAACCAACAAATTACAGAATAGGTATTTTCCTTGTCTTCTGTTGATCGCAGCAAGAAATAAGCTCGGCTCATTATAATACTTTCTGTTCAGATGCCCGCTGCTCGAGGGATTAATAAATCCGTGCACAGAGTAGTCCTCTCCTCAACGAGCAAAATTTGTAACCGGCAAACAACAAAAGAATCCGACTGAGTTGAATTTTTAAATCGTGTAAATCTACAGGGATCATTCGAAATGAGTTTAATCTTGTAGTCGGGGAGGGAGAAAACTTTCAGTCTTATTACAATTATTTTGAGCCATTCAGATAAATTTTCCCGGTAGCTGGGGGATATATCGCCAACAAAGGTGTGTTTGTACTGACTTTCATTCGTTGAGCAATAAGGAAAGAGACGATGGGGGACAAAGAAAATGAGGAAGAGTACGAGGGAGAAAAGGAGATAATGAAGGAGGGAGAGGAGGAGGAGGACAAGGAGGAAAACAAAGGAGAGTGAGATAAGAAGAGAGAGAACGGAAAGAAGCTTATGTGAAGGAACGAAAACGAAACTAATGAAGAACAGAATGAGAAACAAAATGAATGTGACACAGGAGAAAGAATTATTTACATGTAAATGCTCGAGGAAAAGTTGAAAAAAGGAGAAGACGGAGAGGAAGAAGAAGGAGGAGAAGAAGAAAAAACTATCACAGAAAGAATGAAAAAAGGGAATTTGCGTGACAAGAGGAAGACGAAAACAAAGAATAACGATAAAAATAGTAAGCAAGAATAATATGAAACATAATAATAAATACGAGTTCCAAGAAAAGAAAAAGATTGGGAGAAGAATCAGACTAAAGAGAGGAGAAAATAGTTTGAGTAGATCGAAAGAATAAAGAGGAAGAGCTTCAAGAAGATGGGTGAAAGAGTAACGACAACAAACAATGATAAACAAAAGGAAGGGAAATTTGAGGAAGAAACAGCGAATAATAAGAATGAGATAATAATGAGTGAAAGGAAAAGAATGGATCTTTTGTCTTGATCTTATTCACTTACTCACTTAGGTCGAGTCTGCCTGCGTTTTTCCAACCATTTCCTGGTGGAATTTCACCTCGGGGGGAAAAATGTAGAAAAAACGACCGTGTAACGTGGTTTTAATTACCCTCGCAAAGAATTGGATTCATTCAACTTTTCTTTTTTTTGTCTCCAGTTTTTATTCCACCTCACTCACCCACAATCTCTCTCATTAAACTCTCTCTCTATCTCTCCTTCTTCTTTGTTTCTTTCCCTGTCCCTTGTTTTCATTTGTCTCTATCTTTTCTCCTTATTCTTTGTTTCGTTCCCTGTCCCTTGTTTTCATTTGTCTCTTCCTCTCTCTTTTATTTGTCTCTATCTTTTTCCTTCTTCTTTGCTTCGTTTCCTATTCCTTTTTTCATTTGCCATCTCTCTTTTTCTCTCACTTTCCCCAGATTCTTCTCAGCTCCTGTATACGTTGCCTGTAACCACTGCATGCATAAAGAGGACTACTCCAAATTCTTCCCGGGCAAACTCTAATACTGAGAGGTAAGGCAAATTCTCTGCATTCCAAATTTCTCCATAATTACAAACTGCGTGGAACGTGTACTTTGGAATTTTGTTTTCGGTGAAAACCGAATTGGTTCGTTGAGAATGAAAGTTCTAGTTACTTGTTTCTATTATAGTACTTTTCACCCTTGAAAACCCCTGAGCGCAAAGATGGTACCCCACCAATTTCCTAGCTAGCAAATCACACACTCGTAGCGCTGCTTATAATAACACTTCTAACATACTTATAATAACACAATAACATACACTTCTATTATAATGATGAACAAATTTGTGATCATCTCTTGTAAATCATCCACGTTAACAACACCGAGTCCTGATAGCAGACTTATATTTCGATCTAATACGCATGCGTGCCTAGATAGATAAACATCACACAATATGACAACATTGCCGGGCATGCTAATTCGATTACGCACCAAGCTGGCCAAGTGTCTTTAAGGATAAAAAGCACTATAGTTTTACATTCCTACATGTGGGAATGTATTGAATGTACGTCTAAAACGTATAAATCAAACAAAATTATTCAAAAAGCTGTGAATTTTGTTGCTTACTTTATCATCGCATAACATCTACAAATTAATTCAATTTTACGTGTGAAACATTTCATTCATTTTTCCCCAAATCCATACACCAATTACCATAAAAACTCAACTAATGCTGTGAAATGTCAGCCATATAAAACCAATTGGCTGAAAACGTGAAAGCTAATATTTGCGCAGTAAAGAGGAGAGGGAGCCAAGGCTATCATCATTAATCTACGGTTCTATAAAACATTATGGACATTATTCATGGCCTGTGTACACATTAAAGCCATCATTGAGATCATATCCGAACGTTATCTTGTTCACTCGCCCACTCTATCTATCGTTAACACTCTTTCCCTATCTACAAGTGTCTCTCTCACTCTTTCTCTTTAGAAGTTTATCTCACTCACTCAATCTCTCACATACTCTCTCTAAAAGTGTCTATAACGCTCTCTCACTTACTCATTCTCACTTTTTCTCTAACTCGCCCTCTCACCCTCACACACTCTCTCTCTAAAGCATGATCGCCTACAGTATCTCTGTTACTCTAACAACATTCTCTCTTCCTAAAATTCGCATCTTCCCTCCAAAATGATAGCCCCTACAGTATTTCCACTTCTTTCACTTCTCAATGAAACCCCCACACTCACACTAAATCACTCTTTCTCTCTCTCTTTCTTGTTCTGTCATCTATATGTCGTTCGCTCCTCTTTTCACTCTCAATTACTTCTATCTAAAACTCTTTCAAATATTCTCCCCTGTAAAATTCCTATTCTTTGACATCACATATTCTCTCATAGCTCCGCGATTACTTTCTCTCTGTGAACATCTCACTCATCCAAACAATCTCCAAGTCTCTCTTACTCTCTCTCACACACACTCTACTCATATCACTCTCCCTTTCAATATATATATATTTATCAAACATTTTCCTCCAATTTCAATATTTCTCGCCTCAATAAATCAAGCAACACTTAGCTTCAGCCCATCAATAACTGATCGACATTCATGATGATCGGTCCAAAAACAACAGCAACGTCATAAAGACATGAACACTATTTACACGCGATCAGGGTGTGGCCTGCCTGCCATCCTTATCTGTGCTACTCTTTTAGCTTCTGGCCTTTCTCTCTCTCTCTCTCTTCCTGACACTGTATCGGCCATTTATTTTCTCTGTCTTTCGGAGGAAATTCTTCGACCACACCCTTATTAACAACCCTTGAACTTTGATCCTGTTAATTCTTCTCTTTCAACTTTATTACTTCCCCAATAATTATGTAATCCACTGTTCTCTATCTCATTATGCATATATCTCTTACAAACTCCTTCTTGCACTCTCACTCTCTCTCATTTTAATATTCGCAGTAGCGGAAGTCTTCATAGTATTTTATTGCATTAATAATTTAGAATTTCGTTCAATGAATTATTATGATTTAAAAAGCAATTGAAATAGTTGCAATATCCCATCTCATTCTATCTTCAATTACATGGCAGCTGATAATCATTTATATTGTTGGATAATATCATTTTGTTTTCTCTCGAATTTCAGCCATTATATCATATGATGCAATCTTCATGAGCGAAGAAAATAATCTAATCCATGCTTGAAACCCCCAAAATATAATCACCCCAAATACACCCACTCAAGCGCCACCACCTTCAACCATAGTGGTATATCCATTCAACTGTATAGTTCAATGCCTCCAACAGACACACACACACACAACAATGCTAGCGTGAAAGGGTGACCCCCAAAGGTAAAATCATTAGGCTAAGTGATCCGGAATGTGTATCTGTGGAAGGAAAGGAAGGTGGACTCCACCCTTTTGTGTCCTCTCCACTGTCTAAAAGCCAAAGCTGTAAAATAGCTGCTGCCGTCGCACCACTCTGAATGAAGAGACCCCCTCGGATGCCTCCCCCCCCCCAACACACCATAACCCTAAGGGGATTAATGGGACAACCATGAAATGCCAGACTGCGTTGTAAACCGATGGAGAAAGAGAGAGAGTGAGGGGTAAGGAAAAGTCTGACCTGATATTACATCAGGTTTAGTCACGTCAACCCCCTTTCCCCCTGTGGGGTGTTCAGAAGGGGGGTTTGTTTGTCCCCGCCCTAGGGTGTGGTCGGAATTTGGAGAGAAGTCAAGGTGGAATGAAGGAAAGAAGGAGGAGGGAACAGGTGTTATGGAAGGAGAAGAGGAAAGAAGATAAAAGATAAATTTCAAGATAGAGAGAGGTAGGAAGTAAGAGATGGACTTTCAGGAACAAAAAGAATTAGAACAAGGATAAAGTTGGGAAATGAATATGGTATAATAGTTTTTAAATATGATTCTTTTTTACTTTCCTCGTGTGGATTACAAGATATGTCGGCTTGAATTCTGAATAATGATAGTTGAAAATAACAGTACTCCAATTATTCGTCTATTTGATGGATCGCACAAAGCATGAACTGAAGAATTATTCAACACTATGATGATGTAAAGCAATATTATTAATACGATAACATCTAACCTGATATTATATATTATTAACCTGATAGTACCTGATATGATAACCTCTAACATGACATCACTGATATATTTTCATGTTAGATACATCTACACGACATCCAACATGAAACGGCGGAGATAGAAAACGCTCATACTTTGACAATGGTAGGAAAGTCGTTACTTTGGCAATGAAGAACAAATATGTCGTAATGGAGGATATTCTTCTCATCAAAAATTGACAATATAAGAGCGAAATGAGGAAATGAAACTAAACTATTCAGATACTTTCAATGAGGATGAAAAATTAGTTTCATCGAATCAAAAAGCTAGACGAGCGATAAAAAATGTGACACTGAAAACAATAGAGTGCATAGAGTTGAAAAAAAGATGGTAAGAAGGATAACGAAATTAAAAATATGATAAAGCAGTGTTTGTGATAAATGTGATTCACATGCGGGAATTGTCAATTATTATTGGAGCTCGCCAAACAGAGAATCATACACACACTCATGATATGACGAGTACATGCTCGCTGTTCGCCGAATACCGTTTGAGCGGATCCGGCTTAACATTGCAATGAAATTTGCTCGACAAAACAACATATCCGATAACATAATACAGGAAATCAAATCAAACCCCACAATAACAATAACTATTGCATGTGACGTCTCAGTTTGAACAAATATTAACGTAAAGCAAGGCTCAAAACATGAGTGTAAGCCTACTATGGTTAACTATACAGTGGTTAGCTGTTAAATGTGGAGACTGAACAAATATTCATGTAAAACAAGGGAACAATACATGAGTGAAAGGTTAACTGTATTAACTAAGGTTAACTGTATTATTATGTTACACGTGAAGTCTGAGCAAAGATTTCCAAGGCTCATAACATTGAGTGAAGGCCTACAATAGTTGATTATTGTCGTAGATCCACAAACCACGGTTTCAAAAGCTCATTATTCACAATCACTTGTTCTTCATTAACAACTTCTAATGCATGTAGAATTAATAATATTGCCATTGATAAAATGCAGCTGCGGGTCGCAATCAATTTGTGAACGGGGTTTCATCACATTTCACATGCAATGTGCGAACAACCCATAACAACAATAATTATTCAGCAGTTGAGAGAAACTCAAGTCGCCATAAATATGCAACAATGCACTTCTCACTCCTCCCTCTCTCTGTACCTCGTTCATGTGCTTTCAGTTATTATCAATGAATATGAAACCCGACCGATACTCATTACATGAGCAGGTAACCCGCATGTAACTACATACCACACACATGATTACAGAATGTTGGTAACAATTTCAAATTCATGACAAATATTTTCTGTACGCGAAAATACATTGTTTTTGTTTGATGTAGGCATGCTCACTGTGACATGTTTTTCGTTTGACAATTTCAACAAAGAGAAATTGCACTGATGGAAATGACACAGTTGCAACCTTTGTTGAAGTTGTTTCGGGATCATACATTAGTGAAAATAAATTAAATTAAATTACAGGGTGGCGCAGAGAAACAGGAAATTTTGAAATAACACAAACGAGGATAAGAAAAATGAACTTTCAAAGTTTGAGGATGAAATCATAAAGAAAAATACTTGCTGTCAACTGTTCTAATGAATTAATTTCAATTCTTATCCTTAATTTCAAATGAATTGATAAATAATTTTCGATAAAATTAATTTCAATTAATTTGAATAAATCCTCAAGATGATGACCATTCGAAAGCATGCATTCCTTGAAGAGATTTCGCATGTGGGGTGGAGATCATTTCCGTACCAGAGATTAAGTTAATACTGTCATCAAAGTTTATTTCATGAACGACTTTTGCATACAGCTAAAATTCAGATTTCAACTGGTGTCGAAATTCCATCGACTGAGAGTGACCCTCACTCATGAAACAGCCTTTTAGCACAAATACCCACGGTGCAGCAACACACATTTTTTCGGCGGAGGCATTTTTCAACTGGGATGTGACGACAACATGCAATGTTCTCATTAGATTCCCCAGACGCCAACAAAATGTTCTGCACTATTTATTATTCCGGCTCACACGCACGCACACACACTGAACAACAGTAGCGATGGAGGGGGGGAAGGGGAGGTGCTAACCCACTCCAAAGGGTCCCGCAGGAAAACCCTTGCGGTCCACTAGACCCTCGTATGCGAGGCGGTCCAACAGAGCCTCTTGTGGTTACTTTACCATCATCAACTCTTTCAGTTACTTTTTTTGGCAAGTTTGAAATGGAGTTTTCTGTTACTAGAGAATTAGTAGCTAAAAACTGATTAAAAGTTCATGTGGAATGTAGAGGAAGTGAAATTAAGAAGAGAATATGAATAAAGCGATTGCAGTAAGGTCCCTCTAAACGAATAATCATAGCAAGTACACTCTGATTCATTTAATTCGACGCTTGACATTAGATAAATAGATAGATAGAGAGATATTATTTCTTGACAATGCTGATGACTGTAGAGAACGATGGCAAAGAAATAATACCTCTCTATCTATCTATCAAGAAATTGAGACTAACCGTATTACTAACAATCGATTTTTAGGCAGAATCAACAAAAAGCAATCTAGATGTTTGAATAGAAAAAGAGGAGAATAACCCAGTCTGAGGAAACCAACACCATAATGCCTCTGTCAATCTAGAAGAACATTTTCAACAAGACAACTACCACAATTACACCTCCACTTCTGGTGAAGTTAAATGAAAACATTCTACCTAGATTAAATTTAATTGGCTTTTGTGCAACAGGGCATCAATATTTGATATCATTGTCAATCTTCCATAACTATATTTGATTCCATCAATCTGTGATCCATACAATCTATTATTTCTTTACTCTGTCACCAATTTTTACATTACACTGAAGTCTGTGTTTGCCGAAAAACCTTTCTCACTATTTGATGTCCTCGACTAAAAGACAAGTTTCTCACTCCGTATCACCATCTACATCTTTGATATCTCTCTCAGTCTTTATTTCCCCCCACCCTCACGTCATAATCACCATCACACCCTTTGATGTCTGTGTCTTCCTTCATTCTCACTGTTTGATGTCCCTAACTTCAAGACATCTTTCTCACCCTTTGTCACTTCCTCCCTTCTCACTCTCTCTCTCTCTCTCTCTTGACACTAAAGGCACCGTCCGTTTTTGCCTAAAACCGAGCGCGCAGCCATTTTCATTTCGTCGGCGAGCAAAGATGGAAGAAAAACTCTGTCAACATTTATAGGAGCCTATCGTTTCCTTCCGAAGCCATTATCCAAAGACCACTCACTATACATATATATCTAGCCATCCATCCATCCATCTCCAACCATTATTATTCGCAGACATCTATATCTATATCAGTCGTCTTTTCACTATATTTGTACAAGCATCTATATATCTATGACAGCATCTGTATATCTATAGATGCAGCGTCTACTTTTGCAGTACTCATCACCGAAATGAGAGAGTGACATTGCTCGGATCGATTTTCTCGGCAAATGACAACAATATTTGGTTGCCGACGACAGAAGCCATTAAACATCGGTAAACACAAAGTGCTTTCTCTCTATACCATCAATAACTAATACATGAATATATAGAACACCGAAATCATCGATATAAAATAATCCACTGTTGAAAATGAATTCATGAAACTCGAAAGCGCTCCAGGCAGTGAGTAGACAAATTTGTTGTGAAATGATTCAAAAGTATGAAATAATCACTGTAGTTCGTATACAGTATAGTTGGAAAGAAATATCATGATTATCCGACTAATAACTGAGTAAGGCCGTGTGCCCACGGAGCAACTGCTATCTGACTTCAGTCAGCAACACAGCGTTGCCAGATGACATTGGCTGATAGGTTAGATTACGCGATTACCCGAAAAACAGCCAAATGTCATCTGGCAACGCTGGGTTGCTGACTGAAGTCAAATAGCAGTTGCTCCGTGGGCTCACGGCCTAATTCGTACTTTTTGAAAACAATATTATTCCTTCAATTCCTCACTCTACATTCTTTCGGAGTAGTGCCTAATAACTGTATCTCAAAAATAATTATTTGATGAATCGTATATTGAGCATTAAAATCATCAAAAACATCGATAGAGATTTATTCTGATGTGACGCCCACATGAGCTGTAGGTTAGCAACATTTTTCCTCTGTATATCATGAATACTGGTAACCAATATATTATAGAAAAAAGAAATTATCAACAGAAATCATCGATCTTCATTAGTTAACGTGAACAAATCAGAGAAGATTCTGATTCGTTACAATAAAAGCTTAGGCTACTACTTATTCCCTATCTATCGCATATCGTTCTGTGATAAACTCACAATTTCAATAATAATAGCATTCCCTTTTGTGATGAACTCTCCTATTTCAGGAAAACCTGGCAACTCAAGGGAAACACTCACAAGACTTTTCGCAAATACAGAGAACATCGACCTTCGACAGAATATCGAGACTGACAGTCACTTCTTGAAGATGTCGGGTTTTACACGAAATTGAATAAATTCGGCAATTGAATGAACCAGCAGCAGCGGATGATGAACGTAAAAGGATGAAGGTTTGCTGTGCAAAAGACGATGAGAGAGAGAGAGAGAGAGAAAAGTGAGTATTGGAGCAAAATGTAGGAAGAGTGACAGACGCATGGGGAAATTGCGAGAGCAGCCGAATGGAATTCGAAATTCAATCGAGGGGTTAAAAGGAAATGCGATCCGCTGAAATTATGGATGACAGACTCTGTCAGAGACATAGAGGATGAGGAGGAGGAGGAAGACGAGAAGGGAATTAAGAGGAAGAGAGGAAATAAGAAATGATGGAGGGAGGAGATGAGGTAGAAGAGAAAAAGGAGAAGAAGCAGGAGGAGAGGGAAGACGAGGATATGAGGAAAGACGAGAAGAGGAAGGATAATACGAAGAAATAAGGAGAAGGAGCAGGAGGATGAGGATGTGAGGAAAGACGAGAATAATAAGGAGAAGAGGAAGGAGAATACAACGAAAAAAGAAGAAGAAACGGGTTGGAAGAAGTTTTTGGTAACGATGATATAAGAAGAAGAAAAAGAAGCATGATGGAGATGACGAAGAAGAAGAAGAATACTACACTATCTTCACTACTACACAAAAAGTAATCAAAGAATAATTGTGAGGAGGAGAAAAGAGTATAAAGAGAAGGAGCAAGAAAGACATGAAAGCGGAGAATGTATAGAACTTTGAAAGTAAGAATATCAAGAGAATGAAATAACAATAAATGAAAGTAAAAATGAGAGGAAAAACAAAATACATTTGGAAGATGGGTAGGAGAAGAAAAAGAAGATAAGCAAGAGAAAAACGACAAGGAAGGAAGAAGCCAAAAAAAGGAAGGAAAGGAAAAAGAAGACACTGAAGAAGCAGGCGCCATTTGAAAAGGGGGCACCGGAAGAAGTAGGGGACAGACTAAGTGGAAATGAAAACACGATATGTAGATGCGAATCCTTTCAACTTCAATACGAGGGGGAAAAAATATTATGACGGGTAGTCGAGATTTTCATAGCAGCCGGATCAATTGAAAACTTCAGCCGGCAACTCAGCAATCACCGAACGTGCACCGAGCAAATGGCTTGTTCAACAAACATTCTAAGACGCCTGTTCAATACACAAAATGCATTCAGAAAACTTTTGTGCAAGAAAATACATGATGCCGGAAATTTTTGTACTCGAACGCAATGAGAATATCAATGAGATTCACTGGGATATGGAGCTTTCTTATGTAGCTTTATAGTCTCAATGCATTATAGAAACATTGTTATGGAACAATATTCAAGGGGTAATTGGCTTGAGTAAAAAATGGTTCCGAAATGAGAAATACGCTATTACTCACTCATTGTTAAGTCAGGACAGAACTTGGTCAGAGCATCGACTTACCTGTAATGAAAAAGAACATTCAATTAGTATAAAAATATAAATTGAATGTAAAAAAAGTAAAATGAATTATAATAGAACAAGAACTAATCAATTGTAACAACAAATAAATGTTTGATAATAAATAAAATAAATGTCATAAACAGAAATATTACTGATAGAAAATAAATTTAGTTGATAGAAAGAGAGAGATAGAGAAAGAAAATTAAGATTAATTTAAATTAAAATTATTATTAAATTATTTAAATTAAAATTCAAATATAAAAATAATGTTTATTCTTCAAGACAAATATGCAAGGACATCATTCCCAGAGAGAGAGAGGAGAGAGAAAAGAGGAAGAGACAGATGAAGGAGAGAGAAAGAGAGAAGAGAGAGAGAGAAAGATAGTAAAACGATTAGCAGAAGAGGTGTCCACAGACAGAGACAGGCAAGAGACCTGATGACGAAAAGTTGATGATACAGGTATCAGGGGTACTGTGCTAATGTGAAGAGTTGTCAAATGAAGAGGTATGATGGTGTCACTGTGACCCATAAACGACTCAGGAACTGCTTCTTGCTGCTACAAGAAGAAGTCTGCTGTGAACTATTTTTACAAGTTGGGAAAGTTGGGGCAGGAAGGATGATGCAGAAGGAAGAGGAGAAGAAGGGAAGGAAAGGAAAGAGGAAGAGAGAGGAGCAGGAGGAATAATTAGAGAGGGAAGGAGGAAGGGTAAGGAAGAGGAAGGAGCGGAGGAGAGGAAAAAAGTAGGAGAAGGTAAGGAAAAATAAGATAAATTTAAAGATGAAGAAGATGAGGAGGAGGGAAAGGAAGTCGAGAAGAAGGAGAAGAGGAGGAGAAGGATAAAAATGAGAATGATCAAGAGGAGGAATGTAAGAAAACGGTTGTAGAAACGCAAAAACTAAGAGGAGGAATTGAAGGAGGATGTTGGAGTTGTTACAAATTGATGAGGGTAATGGTAGAAGAGAAGAATCAGAAGAAAGAATAGAAGGTGGAAAAGGACATGAAAGACAAAGAAAAACCCGGAGTGAGTGAGAAAATGGGACAAAAGGTTGAGGAGAAAGATGACACAAAAGAAAACACGAAAAGAGAAGTGCATAGACAAATGGGTAGTGTTGAGAAATGAGACAGAGAACAAGCAGAAAAAAGATTAGGAAGGAGAGGAAAAGTGTTAGGAGAGATAAAAGGAAGACGGAAGTAAGAAGAAAAACGTGTGAAACATAAGAATATAAAAAGAAAGTGAAAAGATGGAGGGCGGAGTAGTGGGAAGAATAAGAAGAGCAGGAAGAAGAATAAGAAGACGTTGAGAAAATCAAGCAGATTAATCAAGTAAACAAACCTAATGCCGTTAAAAACATGAGGAAGTAAAAAAGGATGAAGAATAACATTTTGCAATAGAGAGAGAGGGATTACAAAGAGTGAGAAAGATGAGAGCAGCCATCTACTACACCTCTAAACTCGCTTCAAACTCAACTTACTGACGACTAACTTACTAATCGTAATCGGCAGGATAAGGGTGAGAGAGAAAGAGAGAGATCGATTTCCTCTTTGAACAACTCGAAACTTGGCAATTGATTCAGTTTCATCGTGCTACCGTCAACTTGCTCTATACTAGGCTAGCATGATGTCTAGAGGAGATACTCTATTGCATTTTGTGGTGATATACTATACACTATATTGTGTATGAGTTAATATTGTAATATGAGTTGAACTTGGAACTGGTTCATTCTGATATGGCACATGAATTGACAACCATCCATATAATCAAGAAATATTTCTTGATCCATGGGCATATATACATGGTTCACATCAATTAGATAGCATTATTACACAAAATAGAGTCAACAAAGTCCACGTCAAACAATGAGTCTTATACAGAATTATTACAACAGATAAACTGAAGACTACCTACAAAGTTTCAGCCCTGCAGAGATTTGCAAATCCATGCTGGATTGTGGTTGCTGGAAAAATTCATCTGGAAATAGTTTTACCCACTTCAAGTTCAAGTAACATATATAGCAATGGACACTATAACACTTTTAGCTGTAAAGTTTGAATGATAAGAGTTTTTTGCTACGTATGATGCCCACATAATCTCTAAGCTTGTGCGTGGGTAATGGGAAGGAGGATGACGAGAGATGAATGGACCTACAGCTTTAGGTGGGTTCCGAACCACCGGAAAGCGATTTTGAGGCTCATAAATTTTTGTATTTAGAGGAGCCGGTCACCGTTACAACGGGAGTGGCAGGCAACGGGAGTTGTAATGAGGCAATTCATTATCAATCAAGTTCTATCTTGAACAATAAGATTTAAAACTTTCTGGAGCGTAAGGAATCAATCTATGAATAATAATAACTAACAAAATAAAAACAAATATAACCGAATATAGATAGATTATCTCTGAATTAACATAATAAAATTTGATGAAAACAAACTACAAAGAAGCAATATCATCAAACACATGAGACAGCAATCATTTGAACGTCAATCATAAATAATTTCAAAATAATCGAAAAACTTCTGGAAACACAAGTTTGACTTTTTCAGTAGTTTGGGCAGCAGGACAGAAAATTGTCGTAAATCTTGTATCGTTGCCGTCTGTTCAAATGCCTCCAGAATCGTTTTCAAAACTGCCAACAACTTTTTCATCTGTTTGCCTCCCGCTGAGCATTTCTTTGTTCCCTGTTTCTGATCAGGTAGGGCAAGGAAAACTTTCCAAACTTATTCTATTTGCGGGACTTGTGTGTTGATCCTACTACGTTTGGGCAAGTTGGAGAGAGCGGCGCTAGAAAGTTGAAAACTTGTATGATGCGCCTTTTTCACGATCAAATCCTCTTTTTCTGCCAGATGAACACGTATTCATAGACGGTCTATTGTGATGGTTGAAAAAGATTACTCTCGATGGAACATCAAGTGATATTAGTAATACTGTAATATACAAAAAAAATTTAATGCATACAAATATTTTATTATAGAAAATACTGTAAAAACATATTACTTTTACTCCAAAACAATAAATACGTTTGACCGTTTCAAGCTCATGCTAAATGTCTGACAACTCAAAAACTTGAATTTCATGGAATTTCATTCCTTTATCAGTGAAGGTCCGCAGAAATTCCAAGGGATTGAACATGGAATCTTTTGCTGTATATTGTATACTACACTATAATTCTTTCTGTATATTAAAATTAATACTGTATACTAAAAATAGTACAGTACAGTCTAATACGGTAACAATACAGAATGCAAACATATTATATAATAACGTATTTGACTTCAAATTGTTCCAATCGGTTCACACTAATACTTAAAATTACTGAGTATTTCAATCATAGAAGCAAACAAATTATATTTATAGTAGTTGATCAGACAAAGTTCAGAAAATTATTACAAAAGCTCATTGTTCTGAATTCATTCAACCCAAACTTGTGCAAACATTTTACGTACGCTGCAATATGTTTAAATAGACTGCAGCTGATTCAACAAATGAGTTTCCATTGTTTCCATCAAACCCCCTCTTTCATTACTCATAACTTTGGAAATGAAATTTTGAATTTGAAATTGTATGAACTTTCCACCCACTGTTTCAATTATGCTTACACACAAAACAGAAGTATGTTTTAGATCCTATAATTTTCAAATCGAGTAAACATTGATATATATTCCAAGCTTTCAAACGATTTGTCATAATTATTTCAAATTAGACTAATGTACTTTCAAATACAGTACATTCATCCTTATTCAAATGAACTTGTTCTAGAATTCATGTATTCACTCTACAGACTACATTTTATACTTTTCAGTAATTAATCGACAAGGTTCATCCCATTCATCTCGGGATCATTGACTGCCTATTTTCTCTTTTTCTATGAATAGAAAATCCCCAGAGATCAATGAATAATAATACCCTTTAAAAGACCCTAGAATAGAACAGTGCGTATATAAGGAAGCGTTTGCCATGAATATTTCACATTCAGCTGTTGCTAATCAATGAACGATATCGATTGAATGGTTATTACCCTTGTCCTGATGAATTATTAGTAAAGCTGACTTAAATCAAGCAACGATTTACACTTTGAATGGCGGGTGATGTGGGGCTTCTTTAGTGCTCACTTTGGTTTGAGAAATATTTACAATATTTCATCTCAACTTCTTAAAAATGAATGAATGAAAGAATGATAACAAGCAGAGAAACACTTCAAGCTGAACATGGTTCATTAAAAATAGAATCTATTATTCTAAATATGAACTTCATGCACCATTTAATAATGCAGAACCATTGCATAATACTAGAACAATAGTTTTATTCAATTATTTGTTCGTTGTACAGTAATTTTGTACCATAGTGAAAAATATTTCTATTGAATGAAATTGAATAAATTGGATTAGACGTCACATCCCTTTTCGAGGTTATTTCACAAAGTATCTCCTAACGATGTCGTTATAACAATGTATCCCTTATCCCTTCTGGATAAAAAAACTCTCTCTTTAACTTCTTTCCATCTCCATCTACTGTATACATCAAACTTTCCTTAATCTTCTTCTATCATACATCTCAATTTCTTTTCATCTCTTTCATTCAAACATGCATAACATCTGTTTAAAATTTCCATATTATGTTAAGCTTTGTGGATTGTATGTTTATGAACTATATTTATTTATTTGGATTATTTTATTCTACTTCTTCTATAGACCCTACTATGATTCTATGTTTCTCTGAATATATAGTTATTACATTATCTCTTCATCATTCTATTACAACATTACTCATTCATCACTTCTTCATCTATCTATCTATGTAACTATCTATTGATCCCCTTGCCTTTCCACTCTCTCACACTTTCGCTCACTCTCTCTCTCTCCTTCTCTCTCCATCTCTCACACTCTCAACCACCCTCTCTCTTTCACACACACTCACCCTCACCACCTAATTTTCAATTCAACCACCACACAAGCCAACAGCACATAATGGAGTCCGTGATGTGTCGTTGCGGTGTATGATACTGTCCGGTGCAGCGAAGGTCCCCTGTCACAGCTGCTGCTGCTGGCAAACCCCGTTCATCCGACAGGTCAGGGAATCGCTCGTCTCATCAATAATTTAGCAACAGACCAATCCGACACGCTCTCTCCTATCCACTACCACTCTAAACTGTCCGGTTTATCCGATGTTACTATCTGGTTCACACATTCCCACACTTCATCAAATGTTACTCTTTGTTCTAAATGATGGAGAAAATGGGTAGAAGATCGTAGCGTTAGTTTACATTGTCATACTCAGTGCCTGATCTACAATTTGTGTTTACAACACTTCGAAGTTAGGTCGCAAGATATAAGAACAATAATGTCTATAGACTGTATAATTAATATACTAAGGCCTAAGGCTAGGCGTACACCGGTCAGTCAAGACAAGACAAGACGGGATTGGTCACGTTTAGTCACAGTACTTCACGTAGTTGCTTATGAAGCAGCACACACCAATTAGTCATTGCATCTGTGTGTGCTGCTTCATAAGCAACTATGTGAATTACTGTGACTAAACGTGACTAATCTCGTCTTGTCTTGTCTTGACTAACCGGTGTACGCCTAGCCTAAGAAGTGTTGTAGCTCAATCAGTTAATTGGATTGACTACCCAAACGATTGTAATCTATGAACCGCCTTTCTGATGCTATTCAAATACTGGACCCACATCATTCCATATTCATCCCCTCATATTATACCATTGTTACTATTCCGAAGAGTACGCTATTATGACGGTTTACTGCAGACAGCGAAGTTCTAAAATCGCAAGTAGTCAAATAATCATGAACACATTGTTCGCCGAATTTTGCAGGGATTTCGCTGACATTTAAAGGGCATTCCAGCCACAAAAGGCGGAACATTTTCAAAGGTGAGTCCCTAAGGGCCTAGCCTCATTTAAGCGCGGCGGCATTATCGGGGAGCCCCATTATCTCTCCCTGTAACCTTTGGATACTGTCTCGTGTGTTGACATTTCGTTAGCCGTATTGATACAGAGTATGATAAAAAGGTCCCAGGTTGACTAAATCGGAAGAAAATCTTTTCCAGAAGGAGGGGATTTACGGGCTTTACAGTGACGGTATAACCTCTACACTTTCGAAGTAATCTATTGCGAAAAAATACTACTTTATGTACAAACATTAGAATGCAGTATAGTCTTGGGGGAATGAAATTATCATGGTTAGTGCATCCTGATTCCCCATATTCCTCAAATCGGCGATCAAACTTAAATCACAGCTTGTACAAAACATAGTTGGTGGTACAGAGACTGTATAGTCACAGTGGATTTCACACTTTTAGCTTGGTCGAATCCAGCCATACTTTTGCCAATGCCCATAAGATTTACATGTTGTGTTTAGTGATACATTTCCAGCATGCAATTTGACTTAGCCAGTGTTAGGCTAGGCGTACACCGGTTAGTCAAGACAAGACAAGACGAGACTAGTCACGTTTAGTCACAGTACTTCACATAGTTGCTTATGAAGCAACACACACCGATTAGTCATTGCATCGGTGTGTGCTGCTTCATAAGCAACTATGTGAATTACTGTGACTAACGTGACTAATCTCGTCTTGTCTTGTCTTGACTAACCGATGTACGCCCAGCCCAAGTATTTCATCATTTTAGGCTTTTTAACGCAATACCAAGGAAGACTACTTTTAACGTGATAATGATGGTAGGAACATGTAATAATAGTAGTAATGTAGTTTTAGTGTAATAATAGTAATAACTTCTTATGTTGTTTCTTTTAAAATAAGATTGACAAATGAGTGAATAGCTCCATATCAAAATGCATTATAAACTATACACCCTTTTGTGAATTACATATATTTGTATTTTTGTATTTTGGCGAAATAAATTTGATTTGAAAAAGAAATTAAGAAATTTGGCAGAAGTATGGCGGTGGTGGGAATAATAAATCTTCCAACACACTGTTATGGACCTTTTCACACCAATGACCACACTGTGATTATACAGTCTCTGTAGTTTATAGATATGTTAGCATGCCACATTCAACATCCAGCTACTATTTGATTTCCACTGTATTTCAAAATTGAGTTTCTACAGAAAACTCGAGTTTTCCCAAACCGATTTTCACATGTTGCAGGCAAAAAAAAATTGCTTGCTACAATCAGAAGTGGAAGCAGTAGCAGTGAGTTTGCCAACAAATCTTGAAGATGTGAAAATCACCGGTCTATTCACACCTACAAGCGCAGAGCAGAAAAAGCACTCCAGGCTATTTTTCAACAGAAGGGGCAAATATTCCAGACAAGATTGTAAGAGGTTTGGCGGGTTGGTAGGGGGGTGAACAGAATAAGAGGCGTGTGATTTCCGAAGTAGCAAAGTGGTTTATCATTGGAATCGATTGGAGGGAGAGCGCTGGAGTAGAGAGGGAGAGAGAGCGAAAGAAAGAGAAATAGAAAGGAAGAGCAAAAGAAAGAGTGAGAGTAGGAGGACAGATAAAGAATAGAAGTAGAATATGGAGGCACTTGGTAATGATAAAAGGCTGAGGAAGACAGAGAGGAGGAAGAATGAGAATAAGTAGGAAAAGGAATGAACAGAGAAGGAGGAGGAGAAGGAGAAGGAGGAGAAAGAGGAGAGGGAGGAGGAAGAAGAGTTGAAGATGAAGAAGAAGAAGATGAAGAAGGAAACATGGTGAAGATGGATTACTATGAGAACTAAAAGAAGCATTAGAGAAAGTCGAATTGGAGATAAGAAACGACTTGAATTGAGATAAAAAGCCTATTGAGAAAAGACAGATATGGAGTAAAGAGGCGAAAGGGAACAGAAGGATAATTATTCAGTATCATAACAATGGGCAGGATATCAACCAATTTGTCAATTCATTTGATTATAATAATTCAAATTTATGAATAAATAGATAGTAATTGTCATGTGTCTACATAAAACCGCGGAGTACGAACAACTCTAGTTGTTCAAGTTTGGGAAAAACAAGTCTTCATGAATATCAATTCTTTTAGGAAGATATTCAAGTAGTAGTAGTATTAGTAGTAGTAGTAGTAGTAGTAGTAGTAGTAGTAGTAGTAGTAGTAGTAGTGGCAGTAGTAGTAGTGGTAGTTAACAAGATGAAGAAGAAAAATGACAGCGAACAGGAGAATCTGATTTTTGAGCCGAATCAGAGTGGTCTATCATTATTTGGCGGATGGACGTATGAAGAAAAAGATCTATCTTCAAGCGAACAGAGACCAGGAGGAGGGATATGTTGAGAGATAGGGGTGGGGGGGAGAAAGAGGAGATGGAGATTTATCGTACGATTACAGTTAGTTGGGATGAAATGCGCGAGAGGGAATAGATGGACCAGCATCCAGAGAAAGCTGGACAATTGAGGGGAAGGAGAAGAAAATGAAGAAGCAAGGAAGAAGAAGGGAGGAATAAGTAAGGGAGAGGAAAGAGAAGCGCTAGCTTTTCAAGAGCTTTTCCGGCAAATTGCTTCCATTTTCTGCAGACATCGACAAGTGGCCTTGTTGCGGTGTACAGATGAGAATGAGAAGGATGGGGAGGGAGAGTGAGAGAGTGAGAAAGAGTGGGGAGAGAAGAGGATGAGAAAAGCATGAGTGGAGTATGAAAAAACGTTGGAGGAGCAGTAGAAAAAGAATAAGAAATAAACAAACAAAACATAAAAAGGAAGAGACGAGAATAAGAAAAAGAAGCAAAGAAGGAAAAAGAGAAACGTGATAAGATTAGAGAAGAGAGGACTAAAAGAAAAAAAGCGAGGAACGTGATTAGACTAATGCAGAAAGAAGAATGATAATTTGGTAGTGTCATGATAATGTAGGAATAAAATTGAGTTTGCAACGGAGGGGCCCACTTTGAAGTGTAGCAGCTACAACCCTACAACAATCACTGTGACTGGTCAACCAAGGAAACCATTTCAAGTTCTGGTGTTGCATGTATTTTGGGGTCCTACTTGGAGCAGAAAGGGGTTTTGGGGTTCATGTCACTGTGTGGTGAGACTGCGGGCATGCGGGTACTATTCAAAGGGACTGACCAATCACACTCTCTAAATCTCACTCTTTTTTTCTCTCTCTCTCTTACTCTCTCTACAACCCTTTCTAACTTTCCATTACTCTACTTCTCTTATACATCTAATTTTTCTTAATAATTTCTTCCCATTTCAGTGGATAAATCGAAATCATGGAATGATTGCCACATGACAGCTAATATTAATTTCATCGAATTATTATCAATTATGTATATTTTGTGAAATTCATAAAAAATATGTAATATAATTAGAAACATTCTTTACTATTGTAACTTAGAATCTATGCAGACATATTTTGTTTTCATTCTTCACGACTAAATCAATCATCTTGATCAAATCTTCCTATTCCTCATATGAAATCAATGAAACCTACTCTTTTCTCTGCAACATTATTTCCATATCCTGTCCATTCCTTTGACTCTCATTTCCTTCAACATTTGTTTTTCAATGAGAAAGATAAAAGGAAGAAGAAAAAGACGCCGACGTGGGAAAGAATAGGAGTGAAGAGAAATAGAGCGAGATGAAGAAGGAGAAAAAAAGGAGGGAGAAACAAAACCGGAGAAGATGAAATTCAACAATAAAGAATACATGAATAACGAGTTCCGGAGATAGGGTGAAGATAAAAAGAAAAGAGTTATAAAAACAGAAGTATGCCTAGCCCTACAAGATTAAAATCTTAAAGATTTTCCATATAGAGTAGAAGAAATGTACAGGCCTATATTTAAAGAGAACTAGTAATTTTTGACAAGTACCATGTACTGATTTCGGGAGTTGCACAAGACCAGAGAGAGTTTTCTTGCCATAATTATTTCCATCATAAGAAGCAAAAACAAACTTTTCTGCATTCTCTGGCTACTTTAAAAGTCTCAATCAGCGTTGTTGAATCCAGTCTTAAAAGTGAAGTTTTACTTTTAGAAGCACTCTCACTTTGTGCTGTGAAATGGAACACGAAACAAAACAACTACGAAACCTGATAGAAAGAAAGGAGAGAGAGAGAGAGAGAGAGACGGACCAAAAAGTGAATTCCTTCAATCTAAATTTAACTTGTGAGGTGTTGATATTTCTCGGCATACTCAGAGTTGAGTATTTTTGTGTGGATTTAAAAAGAATATTTCTTTTCTAGTCATTCCACTCTGACAGATTACGTGAGAAAAATGTTTTCCTATTTGTAAAAGAATAAACCCACTCGCCTTGAGTAGAAAAAGACGGAGAGAAGAACAAGAAGAAGAAGGAGAATGAGGTGTGAGAGAAGGTTAACGAAAAGAGGAATCAAGGAGAAAAAGAAGGAGAACAACAAGAAGAAGATTAGAGAAGAAAGAAAATAGTAAAAGAGATGAAGTAATGCGGAAGAGAAGAGGAGAGAAAGTAAAAGAAGGAGAATGAGGGAAAGGAGGACAAGAATAATGGTTGGGGGAGAAAGAGTATAAAGGAAGACGAGGAATGAGGACAATGAGAGAGAAAATAAGACAGAGAAAGAAGGGGAAGAAGACAAGAAATGGAAAGAAGCAGAATTGAATTGAATGACTGCTTTTATTTTTTACCTGGAAGGGCGAAGGAGTTGATGAGAGAAAAAGAAGAAACAATGGGAGAGAAGAAGAAGAAAAAGAAGAAGAAGAATGAGAAGGGTAAGAGGAATTGTTAGAAGTTAGAGGATGACAAAAACATTAAGAGATGAGAAAAGAGACACGAGAATTAGAAATGTGAGAGGAGGAAGAGAGAAGATACGAAAAGGTGAAGAAGAAGAAGAAGAGTAAGAAGATGAGGACGAAGTAAAAGGAAAGAGAGATGATGAAGAGGGAGAAAAAGAGATATTGTTGAGAATGGAAAATAGAAAAAAATAGAAACAAGGAGAGTGAGAAGAGATCTAATCTAGTAACAAGTTTTAACAAACACAAAAAAAAACGTTCAAAATCAATGGTCGAGTTTCGATCTCTGTAACTAGACTCAACTGTTCTTTTTTTCTCTCAAGAGATCAGTTGAAATCCAGTTTTACCAAGCATAAACAAGACACTATGTTGTCATTCCTACTTAGATCCGATTCTAATGTTATCATTTCGACTTGAATCTCTATTCAAAAATAGAAGAAAAAACATCGAAAAAGAGAAATTAGACTAATCCATGTCAGTTGGGAATGCATTGTGGATGCAACGATATATCCAGAGACGGGAGACTGAAGACTGAGACTGGTATCATGTTCTTGTGGGTTGAGAAAAGATCGATCTGTGGGACCTGAGGTTAATAAACCTTCAGCCTTGATGACATAACACATGAGTGGATTCAGTTTCCCTTGAGAACGATCAATTCATCCACTTTTTAGTAACTGATTGGAAAACGTTTTAATGGAGTTTGAACGATTGATTACACAATATTGTGGAATTATCATCATGATTTGTGAAGTATTGAACTCTATTTAGCTATAAAAGAGAACCTATCTGGCAATGAATGAATAAATTAATAAATAAGATTAATTTCAGAACAGTAAATTAGGTGAGTTATTGTACATCAACAAATTATGTAAACTTCTACATTTTTCATGTAAAAAAACTCACATAGTTTTTGTACTACAAAAGGTTTAAAATTAGTGTTGGAATTTTAAATGTTTAAAGGAAGAATAATGTGAAAGAATCGTATTAAATGACTTGGAATTTATAAGAAGATGAATTGATTCAAGTTTCATCAATTAAACATATGAGCCAATTAAATATTGCATCTCACCACTTTATAAGCGATATTGTTCGCTAAATTCTGCATAATCAATAAGGGATAAGCAATATTTCACCGCCATTTCAAATTAATAGAGAACCAGTCATCAGCCATTTTGAATTCTTCTACGCGACGGACGGGCCAATAGCATGCAAGGGGTGGAGTCACAACGCCATTGAATGAAAGCTGAGTGAACGGCCATTTTGAATGAATGGGAAACATTCGTCGGCCATTTCGTATTCTTCTACAACGGACCAATAACATGCGAGGGGTGGGGTCGCAACGCCATTGGCTAAAAGCTGAATACCAATAAGCGTAGGAGGAGCTCGAACGAATTCAATAATATTGATAACACAAATTTGTAATACAATCGTGCTATTTGTAGAATCGTGCTATTCAATGGCTATAATAATTGTTTTTCAATATCTTGCATAATGACTGTCTAAATGACTGACAAATTGTCTATTTGAACTGTATTGATCTGAACTGTGAGCTCTGAATTTGAACAAGTATTTGAATTTTTCCAAATACTCCCTCGTTCTTCCCTACAGATTATGAGTGATATAGGCAATGCAATATTATTTGACGAATTGAACAAAATCCCACATAATACTTCAAGCTTCCGGTTTGATCTTCAATATAGAATCCTCCCTAGGGTAAATGGGTGATATAGATAGACAATACACACTTAAAATTGTTTTGTAAGAAAAATACCCTATTAAGCCATAAAATACCCTATTAAACATCTAAACATCTACCTTAACTCATCCAAATACATTCTCTAAGAAATATGTAGCATTTGAACAATCCAACATTAAATTTAATTTTTGAAAAATCCCCTATCAACCTTTCAAAAAGATCTTGCAAAAAGACACGCTATATCTATAGATGTATATATCCCCAAATATCTATGGATATCTTTCCTTCACTAGTTCTTCCCTATTTCAAGACAGTTGACGCCGAGACGGGATCGGACAAGAGATTACGAAAGACAACAAGCAAAAGATAAATTTCTCCGGCGGCTGCGTAATTGAATGTTAGCTTATCGGCGGCAGTAAATTCTTGACTGACTGAAAAATCGGCGACAATACATTCGAGAAGAGAGAAGGAGAAGGGAGAGAGAGAGAGAGGGGAGGAGGAGATGTCAGACTGGATGAGAGACCACCGTAAAACAAACGAAAAAGAAATCGAATGGACGGAGAAAGAGGAGAGAAGAGATGAAGAAGGAGAAGAAGGAGGAGAAGAAGAAGAAGAAGAAGAAGAAGAAGAAGAAGAGGAGGAGGAGAAGAGGAGAAGAAGAGGAGGAAGAAGGAAGAAGAAGGAAGAAGAGAAGGAGGAGGAGGAGGGAGAAGAAGAGAAGAAGAAGAAGAAGAAGAGGAGGAGAAGAAGAAGAAGAAGAAGAAGAAGAAGAAAAAGAAGAAGAAAGAAAGAAAAGGGTAGACAATACAAGGCGGACTCAAAATTAGGGTGCCAGTTAATTCTGTCATTTGTCACTTTGAGAAAACGAGCACGCTTGAAACTTCTGGTCGGCTTCTTTTTCTACTCACACTCACACGCACCCTCTCTCACACTCTGACTCTTTCTCTCTCTTCACTCCTCTCTTACACCATTTTGCTCTCTCCCTCTTTGCCGCAGCAGCAGCAGTGCGAAAGACAGGCTTAATTTAAACAGGAGTTAGCTTCATGGTGTTAGCTACTACTAACCCAGAGACAGGCGTCTGTGGGGAAATGGTGAAAATCGAGCAGAAGTTAGCTAATTTGTTGAGAAAATTACGGAAAAGATAAGATCTAAGGTTGTCTTCTGGAGGAAACTGAAGTAACTCTCAAGAGATTTTTGTTGAAAATAGTCGAGAGTGAACATTTTTGTTTATTTTTCAAATAACGCATCCTGACCAGGACCAGATACGTCCACTTCATGCAACACACATTAAAAATAATTCATTTCGACTAATTTCTAATATTGTTGACAGTCTAATATAGATAAATTTAAAAAAATTCTCCCCCAATTTTGAACAATGATTTATTAAAAAAAAGGTTGTTTTCAAAAAGAAGTCTATGTTATATTTTATTGATCTATGCTTATCCAGTTTCAAGCAAAGAGAATGGTGTGCAACTTTTATTTGACAACGAATAATGTAAGAAATTATCAGAGTTACAAAAATGTTTACTTATTGAATACAATACTATCAGAAAGTTTCTCAATTTCAAATAGCGTATTTTGAAAGCTACACTTTTGAACATACTGTCACTCAATTCTAGTGACATCAGTATAATTATTATCAATATATTATGTAAATATCCTTCCAAACAAGCTAGAAAATATTTGGTGAAATAATAAATGCAAATTATTTCTGTTGTACAAATAACAATAACTAGAGTAATGACTAAAACATTCTAGTACACGATTTGCAAGTCAAAGGTTGTTGTTACCTTGAAAATGTTTTCAAAATAAAACCGCTTGTTCCTAAATAATTATTGTCTTTCTACATTCATGTTACATTCCTAATTATTGTTACATTCCATGGAAATCGCTAAAAACAACGGTAATGATTATCAATCGATGAATCAGATTGATGATACTAAATTAATTGAAACTATCATCATTCTACATAATTTGTTTTCGTCAAAATTTCTGTAGTTCTGGGTTTGATAAATCGTTCATTTAATAAGCTAATGAAATTCCATATTTCTTGTAATTTCTATAGAGAATATGAAATAGAATAAGTTCGAAACCAAAGTATCTGAAACCAACTACTTCTGGTTGCAAGGATTGAAAAGGGAGAGCGAAAGAGAGAGGGAGAGAAACAGAGAGAGTACTTAAGAAAATATGTAACAGTGATCGAGAGATTGAACAGATTGATATGACTGGCGAAACCATAGCTAACGAGTTCCTTAGGGATCTAATCAAACCACGCCTGCTCAACGTTAAGCAGAAGAGACAGAGATTCGGACCACCATAGAGGGGACATCTTCCTCCCCTCTCCAATGAGAATACCAACCCCCCTCCCATTAGCATCTTGACTTGGTAATCCAGTTGGCACTGAGTGCTCGCTAGTGGTGGTTTCATGTCTAGATGGCAGTGTGGGGAAACATTATCAACTCGGACATCCACCTCTTGGTTCAATGTTAATTGAATATTGATGATCTGTAGCAATAGCACAGTTATTAACAGCCGGAGAATCAACAGGACAGGAGCAAGACAGCTTCTTGAAGAAGTTCAGAGCTTCAAAGTTGAAAGTCCAGTAGTTCGGAACCCACCTAAAATTCTAGGTACAGGAATAGAGGCCTAGCTTGATTGAGTGGAATAACAACATTAATTCGACCTGTACTTGGTCACATGTACATCCTCTTTCATAAGTAAAGAAAATATCTATGGTTGGAAACTTCAACGAAATATATCGATAATTGAAGATTATATCGGAGATTCAACATCGATATCCATCTAAACTTCAAGGTAGCTTAACAGGATATCGGTCAACCCCCTCACACCAAAGCGGGGTATGCAACTTTTGAAATACGGGGGGAAGACCTCCATAGAAGAGGAAGACTCCCTCCGCCATGAAAAGCGGGGAGGGGTGAAAAGGGGGCTAACGAAATAATGACGGCTATAATTTATCACATGCTTTTACTCAGGTCGACGTATCGGCTTTCTTTCAAATAGGATATTGAAAAATGAGCGTCGTTAGCCAATGTGTGCTCTAGCTCTGGATATTTTGCAACAGCAAGGTTATGGGCAACGGCCAGATGTGTTCTAATGGATGAAAACGAATCGAAAATGCGTTAGAGAGGGAAAGTGATAGGTAGGGAAAGTGACAGAGAGAGTGTGTGTGGATGAAAGATATAGGAAAGAAAGAGAGTATATAGACTGAACCAAGATTGGATTAGATATGAACATTATTCATGTAGATTAAGGAATGCATCATCTTAAATCCTAGTTTATGACAGAAAGATCTAGATTATTCTAGATTATGAATGAATGTGATTATTCGAGAGAGGGTGACAGGGAAGGGAGAGAGATAAGTGGACAAACGAGAGAGCGATAAGAGAAATAAGTAGACAGATTAGACAGATAAGAGAGAGACTGACGAGAAGAAATTGAATTGAGCGAGAGCTCTACAAAATTTCCCTAAAAAGCGTGACCCTAGAGCCACCAACGTTATCATCTGACTATAGAACAAAAATGTTTCTAGAGAATTGTCAATTTCCCCTTATTTTTTCACACTAATCCACTATTTTTCTACATCATCATCTCTGGCTAATTTGAAAACTAAAATGATTCATCATCAACTGATGTTTCCAATGGACCCTTGAAAATTTATAACTTCAATGGTAATTGAAATAATTGTGGGAATAAAACTATGGAAAACATTATTTTTCAAGTTCAAGAAGATTTAACATGTGTATTCAACTGTTCAACCAAACCAGTGTTTTTAACTGCTAGAGCTTGTTGAAAATTGAATTTTGAAAAGGGGAATTTGATTAACTGTTAAACTAATGTTTCCTATTAACAGAGCCTTTCCAAAATTAAATTTTGAAGCTGAAAACATAAGTTCCCAAGTTAAAAAAGTTAACTTGATGATTATCTTTGATGCAGTATTTTCACTTTACAGAGATTTTCCGAATGCACCAAGATCTAATAAAACAGTGCCATTCACATCTGCAATTTCACGTTTTTCTGACTCCTGGTTTTAAAGGTTTTTTTAGGCTTGCGTTAAAATGGAGCAAACCGCAAACAGGAGCGTGATCGATTACCGAGCCTTGGTATCGTAAACAAAAAGGAGAATAAAACCATCCTAATCTTATAAAAGTTTTGCAATTTAAAGTTTTTAGACTTCGCCTTGTCGGCTAAGGTAGACTGTCAGTCAATCATTGGGCTATACAGGCAACACGTAAACTAGAATACACGTAGTAAAGTAGAATACACGTAAAGTAGAATGAAATTTAATGTAGGAATGAATTAACACCTAACCAAGGCTGCGTAGGATACATTTTATCCAATAAATCGCGAAAAACGATTTTGAAGATTTTTCACGAACATTACCACTCATAAAAGGCAAGAAATGTTGAACAAAAATGAGAATATGATTGAAGTTGATGTTAGTACTCACTCTTTCTTGAATAAATCTAATCGCCCCAATAATGTTTCAAAACTCACCTGTAAAAGAGAAAAGTATTATTAGCATACATTATTCAGAATCCTTAAAACACTTTGAATACTTAAATAATTAGAGAATCATTTCATTAAACAATTGCTTATTGTAGACAGTTATCCCACAGCAGGTTGGCATATTGAAGTTAATGTTGACAAAAATACAAATCGTTGGTGAAAAAACAGCATGTGAATCGGTGGTCATTTGCTTTCGCAACAAGAAAATTGATTGTCAAGACTGACTGTCATTGTCTCCGAGAAAAATAGCCGAGAGAATGAACAAGAAAACGAAATCGAGAAGGAGAAAGTCAATGAGAGAGAGAGTTAATCTCACGGAATCTCTGCTGACAAGCAAGGGACTTGGCTATTGGCCTGCTATGCAATGTTCGTTGAAGCCAAAAATTGCATGCTTCGGAATCTCTCTTGCCTTTCAACTTTTGAAGGCACAAAGAGAAGAAGAAAAAGAAGAATGTGATGAAGATGAGAGAGAGTCGATTGAACTGTCTGGAATCTGAAGCTATAGAGGGTTTCAAACTAGCCATAGGGTGTAGGTCAGTATAAAGGTACTGTCTGTCTGTCTGACTTTCGTTTTGAGGTTATCGACTTTTTATTCTATATTAAGCTTCGACAAGATTAACTTCAGTTACGTTAACATTCGGTTACAATATGATTGTATGTGATACTTGTGTGAGATTCATTTTGAAGGTAAGTTCATACATTAGCATACATGATTGGAATATTTGTTTGCTCCCACATATCAAATGTTACAACAAAATTTTATTAATTCAAAATTTATGACAATTTGTAGAAGCTCGCATGAATTATGCAAAAAAATGTTTCTGGTAAAGGTGTTTGAGTTAAAAATTTCTCACAAAAGTTGTCAAATTTCTCTAAAAAATTGTATTAGCTTCTAAACTTCCATACAGATTTTGTGAATAAATGAAAAATAATTCGGGCTTAACATTTGACTTGATTGAGATGTGTGTTTCTCAACTAGGTATTTCACACAAGTGAACATACCTCTACTAACAGCTCCTTTTATTATTGTCAATCAGAAATGGATCTCTTGTTAAGAATTATCATGATAACTTATTGAATTATAATTCAAAAACAATATCACTCATTTTATATTATTTAAAAATTTTCTTTCATTATCATTCATACTTGCTGAATATTAAATAATTATCAAAGATAATAATGAATGATTGTTGTATATCACGTACCGTCGAATTCCACATGAACTAAATTTTGAGAAGCTTGAGACATAACTTTTTCTCTGAAATTAGGAGCCTGAATTAAGTCGTTCAAGACAGAGTAGGCACACTCTAGTCAACATTAATAGTACGGAATGCTAAGCTAATACTGAGATGAAAGAACGCACACAATAAATCAAAAACAGAAACGAATTAAGAATTCAACCACCGAGACATTTTAATCTCTTCATTCTAGTTTTTCTCCTCTCACTGTCTTCTTGTTCTCTCCCACTGTCACTCTCTCTCTATCAGTCTCACTCTCTTTTGTCCCTCTCAGTCTCTCTCTCTCTTCCTTTCTCCCTTCATCGTATTTAAAATTGAGAAAGAATAATAGGGAACAGGTAATCGAGAACAAGAAGCAGAAAATTATATAATATAGGAAAAGGGGGGGAAAGGTGGGATGAAACAAGAGACGGGACACAAGAAAAAGGAGAAGAAAGATGATGAAGAGGATTGATAATAAGGACAAGGAGGAGAAGATTAAGCATCAGCAGTTGCGAAATAGAACAAGAAAGGGTGAAAATCACAAGCAAAACGGGAAAGAAAGTACGAAGAAGAGAAAGAACTAATAGGAGAGGAAGATTAAAGGGGAGTAGGTAGAAGAAGGGAGAGAATAAAGGAAAAGAAAAGGAGGAGAAGGAAAGGTAGAAGTAGTGAATATGTGTGGTTGTAGTGGGGTGGCGTTGGAGCGTATAATTGGGTGATAAATCGGACTGTGAAACCAACTGACAAGAGTTTAGTTATCACTCTCTCACCAACCTCTCACTCTCTCATTCTCATTCACCCTCTCACACCCTCTCTCTCACGCTTTCTCGCTCACACACACCGCATTCGAATAGAACTCGAGAGCTGAATATCTTGTAGAGAAATACGCACGCAGGCTCACAATCACACGCAAAGTGAGACAGATTACGGGAAAAGGAATACTAAATAATATAAGTAAAACAGCTGGAGGAGAAGAAGGAGGTGGAGGACGTGAAAGAGAAGAAGGGGAGGGAGAGGAGGAAGAAAAACAGAAGAAGGGGAAGAAAAAGGAGGAAGATAATGATGATAAATTGATAATAATGAGAAAGAAGATGACGCAATAATTAATAAGAAAGTGAAAAAAGACGAAATAAACGTGGAATGACAAGAAGAAGTAAAAGGAAAAGGCCTAATCCATACCAGAAGGATTTATTGAAGAGGAGGAAAAAGAAGGAGAAGATGAGGAAGTGAAAAAAGGAGAAGAATAATAGGTGGAGCAAAAAGGATTGAAAAAAGTAAGATCAGTAGAAAAACGGAAGGATTAGTAAGAGATGATTAAAAAGAGACGGAAGAGATGGATTAGAAAGGGACGAAGGAGTAGAAGTAGAAGAATGGGAAGAAGAAGGCGTAGAGAAAGAAAAAGGAGAGAAAGAAGAGGAATAAAAAAAGTGGAAGAATTAGAAGATCAGGAACAAGGAGAGGAAGAAGAAGTATTAGATGATAAAGAAAAATTATGATAGGTTGAATGAGAGGAAGATGCAGTAGGAGAAGAATCAGAAGAAAAACAAGGATGTCACGAGGGAAAAGCAGAAGAGGAGAAGAAGGACGAGAATGGTAATACGAAGTAATGGTAAGAAAGAAACTCAATTTGTTCATTCAGAATCACCTACGTGTTGTCAATTTTGAGTAATATAATTTTGTCAAATTATTGAGTGATATCAAGTCAATACTATAATTTCCTAACTTTCATTCAATTACTTCATGGACGAAACCACTTTTTCCTTTGAAAATAAAAAAAATACACGGAGTATCCACGAATTGGAACCTAATTCTCAAGTAATATACCTAGTCAAGCAATTTTTTCCTCATTTATTCCAATATCGCTTTAATAGCAACCGGATGTGGGTACAATTCCATTTTCACTTTCAATATCCGTGAGAACCACCAAGATCTGCAGTCGTGTGCGAAATAATCTCAACCGATGTATAAAAAATAAACTAACCAGTAAATCTCACACTTATTTCCGGTGTTTCTCGATAACTAAAGTTTTCCTCAAGCTTTTTTCAAGTTAAAAATTCATCACAAACCACTAGAAATCTCAGCTATATCCTTTCGGTTGAGATAAACCACTTTTACTATCATGTTGAACATCCTTTTCCTCAGATTAGGAATAATCTCTCAAGCCAATCCAAAACCGTTCACTGCTATCCTTTCCTGTTTCCTTGACACATGACTGACACTTCTTATGATAAGCTGTGTTGGTCGTTTTCGCCAAAAGACAACAAAATTCAATATTTTTGTTGATTCTAAAAATGCATCCTTCCACATTGATATTACAAATTGCCGATATAAAGAATATTGGAATATTCCAATACAAAGACATGGTTTTTAAACCTTCAATAAATGAATATTCTCACTTATATCCGCATCAATTAATTTATAATAACAATGTTAAATTGTTATTTCAAAATGTCATCATTTTCAATGACATTATAAAGAATAATAAACCATTAAACTACCGATTATCACAGTGTAGGTATTGCTTTGAATTTCGAATGGAAAATGTTTTTGAAATCCTCTTCAAACTTACATTCAACACTAATAATGTGATGTACATTGCAACTGTTGTATTTGACAATAACTTAATAAATTGAAATTTCTCTTGGTCCCTTGAGTAACTTGATATCGGGGCTCATATATCGACTGTATAAATATGTTCGTCCATATACACAGACACCGAATTTATATCGAAAGTATGATGAGGATGAAGATCTTCTAAGGATTAAGACCTTAGAGAAAAATAATGCATTGTACCCGACGACTATACTAACAGTCATCACAGCCTGAAACCTTTCACATGTTCGTAAGACCTATATCGACTCCTAATGCATCCAGTCATCAAGATAAAATATTCCAATTAAATAACAGTGACTCAACAACTACAATCTAAGCTATCATCGAGCATTACATAACGGTCTATTTAAACGTACTCGAAAGTGGAGATTGTATCAACTAAGTGCTTGATTAATGATATGATTGATAACAAAAGAAAGATTCTTCTCAATTGATTTTTTTCATCATATCAGATGTCTTGGATCTGTCAGACTTCATGTCTCACGAGAAGTAAGAGTGACATTACAGTGTTCTTTCTCTTTTCAATATCCTTCAAGATAATATTTCCTTCCTTCTTCCACCAATAACATAATTTCCTTCTTCTATCTTTCAACATCATCATTCTGTTTTTCTTCTTCTCATTGCTTTCCTCCATTCTACTTCTCCTTTTCACTTCCATCTTCCTCTACCCCCACTTCTGTATACAGTACCATTTAATAATACAGAGTTTTAAAAGAAGAATTAAGAACTAAAATTAAATTCTAATTAATTTAGAACTCATACTCTAACCTAGCAGACACGAGTTTACTACGCTGGATGATGCGAACAGTTTTCGGTTTCTTCTGGAGAAATAAGTAACAATTTCATGTTTGTACCCTATGTTAATCCTAGTGTTTCACTGATTTGTTCATTTGTACAGATTTTTCATTACAATAAAGATAGAATCAAATCGAAATGCAAGCATGAAAAGAAGTTAAGGAAAGAATACAAGTTGAAAAATTAGAATGAGAACGGAAAATATACGAAATTATATTGTTTTTTAGATTGAGTCGCAGATCAACAAACAATATTTATGCAGATAATACGAATAAGAATAAAAGTAGAACAAGTGTGAGAACAAGGAAAATACAAATTGAAGAAAGGGAATGCTGAGAAGCGAAACATGATGAAATAACTCAAATTTCGCTACCGCCCTTAGGAGCTAGTCACACCCAAGGGGTTGCAAACACACAAGTACCCTTCAGATTTGCGTCAGGTAGACTGTGAATGCTAAGCGATGAACATATAGCCGCACTTCTGTTCATAGCTGCTTTATGTAGACAACCCTTCGCTTAATGCCCTCCAATCACGCGATTCACAATAACATTACATGCATATCTGTATATTTCAATAAATACCTATATACTGTACATTGACTATGAATTCGGATATACTACTCAACCGCTCAGACTGCTATAAAGCTAAACCTAACACCTGTCTACCTATATATTTCAACAAATATCTATATACTGGAAATTGAATATGAATTTATATACGTTCTGAACCACTTACATTGCTATAAAGCTAGGTCTGACATCTGTTGTATACGTACATGGGTACGTATTCAGTGAAAGCTTAGTACAAATTATAGTTTTTGTATGAAAAAAAAGAACCTTTTACTGAAATAAGTTGAATTTCATTTAATTTAAAGCCGAGACCAAAAATATTCTTTCATATATAAATTTTCTAATGTATTCAATTGTTTATAATTTGACAATGAATTGAAATAGGTTGTAGGAAATCTGACAATTTAAAAATGAAGTAATCAAACGTTTGCTATAGCACCAGGATTAACTTTGAACTACCTCATTACAACGTTTTACAATACTTAAATTGTATTATTTGCTCAATTACCGCATAAAATAACATTGTCATCACTGCATTCTGTTTGTACGGACTAAAGTTTGGTTATGAGACGACTTTGGAAGTTGACTTTCTAATGTAGACTCTGAAAATAATCATTCATTCTAAATGCACTTAACATATGCAGCTATGCTTTCAAGGGTGTATTCTGACTCATTTAACTTCTTTATAATCAAGCAATTACAATGCACAGTACTGTAGTCTTCATAGATGCTCAAGTTTCTTCAACAGCTCAAGATCAAAGATTAACTCTAGCTTGATCGGTCTGTTACTGTACTTAATTAATGATTTGAACTGATGTTTGTTTAATAAGTTTGATAATTGCATCGTAACAGAAAGTCTTTGATCACTACAAACAAGAACAGTTTCTTTCATTGCTCAGTTAATAGACAACAAGAATTTGTTAGATCATATTCCTTGCATTATGAATTGAAGATCAAACTGTTTATTGGTAGACATCATGCTAGTCTTAGAATTATTATCAGGCAAAGAGAATTTCAAGTACAGTATACATTTAATTCAAGTACAGTAACTAAAAATAAAATTTCTTCAAAAATCTACTAGTACAGTACAAAAATTTACAATTTTTTTTTTAGAAAAATTGTACTTGTTCATTTCTTAAAGAAATGAATCAAACATCAATGTCTTTGGAATTTATTCAGTGAAAAAGACGAGAACAATTTTTTCTCTCCAACGCATTGATTTGCAACGAAAAATTCGCAAGTTTTGGGGGTACTCTGTATTGAACAAATGTTTATTGATGATATTAAAAATAATACAATTAAATTTTTTTAGCTATTTTCAACTCGAATCAACCTTTATAACTACATCATATATACCGAATAAAACGTTACAGGTAAACTGCAAGCGTACAGGTTACAAAGACAGAAGAAGTACAAGGCTAAGCACGAACTTAACACACACGGATTGCAATAACACAGCGTGTTAAGTACCAATGAAGTTGCCAAAGTCTCACTTGACATTCTTTGGTCCCATTGACCGATTTGGAGCGTGTTCAAAAACCAACAGCGATTCACTCACTCCGCCTCAAGTGCGAACTTGATCTACAAAAGGTGTTCGACTGGAAACACACCGACCACTGATTGGGAAAAACACCCCGAATTATTCGATGAATTACAGTATTTGAGAATCGAATACTAGGGAATCGGTACTTGGAAACCAAACTCATTCAGTTTGCAAACAAATTGGGGACCAGTTGGAAGCTTCTGAAGCTTCCTTCTTTAGAGAATTCACAAGTGTGTTTCATCTCACACAAGTTCTACAGAGCCTCAATGTTTCAATTTTTGTTAATCGAGAGTTCTCTTAGTATGTAGGCAATAAATTGTAATTATGCAAGTTGGCAAATAAGAATTATTCATTCACAAAAACTACTCATTCATAATAAGCGAGCAGTTTACTAGAAGTGAAACTATTGTAGTCTTCAAAAGGAAAGCATGTTTATAAAATACAGTATTTTAACAGAATTTCTCTTTGGAGAAGAATGTGCGGTTCAATGGGGTGTGTGTGTCTTTTGGAGAAGAAAAAGAAGGAGATAGACAAAGAGAAGGAAGGAGAAAAAGAATGAAGAAGAGGTAGAAAGAGAAGGTAACAGGGTGAGAAACGGTGAAATATGAAGTGTCAAGAGAATCCGTGCAACACAGGGGAGAAAAGCTAATAGAAATCCATCCTTGTCCCAGAGGCGATGTTCTTTTCCTTCTTTTTCCGTATGTTTCGATGCCGCTGTCTACTTTTCATCTACTTTGCAGACTTTTCTGCTCTATTTCGGTAGTTTTCCATTTCGATTCCTTCACTGCATGTCCCATCGGAAAAGCCGGAAAACTCGCCATTTTCTCACTCGCTCACGAAACATGTGCTCTGCCGGAAAAACTTGGCTTGTCATTTGCGGTGGATTTGGAAATTCTCTCTCTCTCTTTCTCTCTCGGAAGTCATACCCGCTACGAATTTTCACCCAGCGTCGTGACACTGGAAAAGCCTTCAGAGATTGAGGAAAATTCCCAGGACGAAATATTATCCGGCTGGAAAATGTGTTACAAGACGTTGCGGGAAATTGCTAATTCCCAATATAGTTTCCTGGAGAGAAGTTTACTAGGAAATAAATAATTGTATCTCTTCTGTAATAATCAAAGATTCTCTCGTTATATAAGGCAATCTGTGAACTTTCAACAACGCTGACTGCTACAAATCTTCTCAGAATATACTGTACATCTTGAAACTCTAGATTTTTAAACAAATTATATTTATTATAATTAATATATAGATTATTAATTTATTAAAATAATAAACTATATCGTATAATTTTAATCAAAGTAAAGCTAAAGTTTGCTAAATTAAATCATTTTATACATAGTTGGACAACTTTTTAAAATAAGGTTGAAAGTAATAGAAAAAACGTTTTGAAATTGTCAAACTCCACTATTATTAATTTTATCCTGGTTATTATTATTTGTCCTGGTGTACAATGTTTGCACCAGGACCATGGTTTCATGTTATACTTAACACATCCTCAGCTGTACTGAGGATAATATTGTAAATCAATATTTGTTCCACAAATTTTATCAAGGTTAAAAGTACTTCCGGCCAATTTTTCCAAGAAATTCCAATTACAGTTAACCGCCGTAAACGATGTTAACTTCAGACCGAGACCAATGATTGTTCTCTTGCAACAAGAACGAATTTGAAGCCATTGTGTTCAAATTCGATTGCATATCCGTGCAACTTGGCTGTAAGTATGACAGTTTATTTTTCCTTCACTATACAAGAAATCTTCCACCAACACATTGACTTTTAAGAGCATTCCTGCATCCCTTATCTCGAAAAAGAAGTCAAAACTTTGCAAAACACGTTGGAAACTTGCGCCGCGTGGGTGTGTGTCATCATGCTTCGGAATCAATATTGAAGCGACGTTGCAAGAATATTCATTCTATCATCGACGACAAGCAGCAGTCAATAGAATGTGACACTTTGAACACTGAGCTGAGGAGCTGATTGGAAAGACGAGAGTTGACATCTTGAAACAAAATTCACTCTTTATTACAAACAGTCAAGTGGTTGGAGTGAGACGGCATGCGCTCCAAGTACTCTCAACTTCTATCTTTCTCTTTCTCAATCTCTCTCAATCTATCTATCTCTTTCTTTGTCCTCGCCCCCTCGGTCATTTGGTCTTAGTTGTTTTTCCACTTGGTATTGGTACACTATGTATATTGGTTATAGTAGTATAGCAGGATCCTTTTAACTTGTCAGAAAACAGCTGATTTCTGACAAGTTAAAAGGATCCTGCTATACATCTATTTCTCTCCTTCCAATCTATTCTCTTCACTTTCCTTCAAATCGCATTCTGTTTTCTCTCTCACTCTCTCTCTCTCTTTCTCACCCACACACAAGATTTTCTTTCAAACCAGAGCCTCACACTCTCATGACTTGCATTCAACTTCAGAGACGTAAGAGAAAACACTCCTAGCACAAGAACGTAACTAGAAACCACTTCAATGTTCGAATCGAATCTCAATAAAATGCTTCTCACTACATTCGCCTGACCCCTTTGATTTTGGGTCACCTATATATTTCTGACTCCTATACATTCTTCCTTTGAAGTTGGGTTGAGTGGGACGTTTTTGACCTTTCACTGTGAGTTCTGTGTCTATCTTGCCTGGAACCTACACGTTTCTTCTATGAATGTGATTCTCATCCTATATCTTTTGATTTGTACTCAACTAAAACTGTTCAAGGTCCCAAATTTCTTCTCTTATAACATAACCTGTATTTGGACTGTTTTCATACATTGGGGAAGGGACAGTTTTAGGCGTAAGCCTGTTGAACCATCCATTGAGTGTCAATTGTACATTACTGAATAAATAAATAAAAGCTGTAATGCTAGGTAGATCCAGCAATGTATTCACGTTAATTTTCTAGTACATTATTCATTAAGGTTGGGTAAAACTTCGATGGATATATCAAAAAAGATGAAATCATGTATTCTAATTATTTCAATGCCTATCGCATCTTACCTTCTAGACTACCTTCTGAACTTTCTATGCTTATCATTCGAATTGTTCTAGTAAATCTCATCCTTGAGAATCCAAGAGTTACTACAATGTTGTGACATAAAAATCATACTAAATTTCAAACACCTGTTGGTAATTTGAGTCAATTTTCAAAATTGGATCTCATCAGCTCACCTATTGTTTCTGCTACTAACAAGTTAGTAAATGAAGGTTGATTTTGTAGTCCAAGTAATTTTCAAACATTTCTATGATGTTGTGCAACCCTTGGTAAATTCTCTTTTATCTCTCTTCTCTCTTGCAATCACCCCTCTCTCACCATGTATCTTTGTCTCTTTCTCACACTTTCATTCTTTCTCTCTTACACCGTCTCCATTAAGTCTCTCCATCTCTATCGTCCTGAAGAGAGAATCTTTCACTAGATATCATACTAACCATAGAAAGGAACATATATATACATACAAAACGGCATGTTCTTTTAAACATATAAAGAGACCGGCATGTTCTTTTTAACAAGAGTGAAGTGCCTTCATTTTTGAATGACACTCGTGTCTGGTCTGGCTACTTTTCGTCCAGACCTCATCGAAAAGAGACGACCGCTGAGTTGAACAGGCCGCATATCAACAGACGGTTATTGTTTGATTGTTGGTGAGGAACGCAGCAATCAATTGAGGACACCGAATCAATTGCGTCCATCATTTAGAGGTTAATTGACGTCTCGACCTCATACAGTGCTCGGCTAATGAGTTGAGGTTGGCTGCTAGAAACAGTAACAGTACTATCTACAAACAGTATTGTTGTCATCTATGATTGTAGATAATGTAGCTCTGCTAGGATCTAGTATATCTACTATCTACTATTATCTAGTAGACTATTGTGCGACTGTATCAGATTCATATTTAGGTGTACCTTGAGTCAACTTGAAAGGCAGTTGGGCGAATAATAAATATTATTTATAACAACAACTTTAGATTTTGTGTATCACTTTATCGGATATGTAATACATGAAATGCAATTTGTATGGTATACAATTTTCTATTATAATATCTAAAGTTTTCGACCTGTATTTGGTCATTTGTACCAAAAACTCAGCTGAATGAACAACAATAGATATTTTCACTTATGTCATCTCCCTTTTTTATCTCCTCTTCATTTCTATGTCTTCTTTTCATTCATCTCTACTATAAATAATACTTTTTCATCATGTTTTCAACGACTACCTTTCTTCTTCATTTCAAAGACTGTTTTTCTTATCAGTCTTTTCCATTCCATGAATTACATAATATTTCCATAATTTTTGTTGTCTTCTATGACTATTTCTTTTTTTCTTCTTCTTCTTCTCCTTCTTCTTCTTCTTCTGCTGGTGTTCTTAGACTACATTTCATTCTCCAACTTCTTCTACTCCTTCTTTTGCTGCAGCTGCTGCTACTATTCTATGACTACATTTAATTCTTCAACATCTCCTTCTTCTTATCCTTCACTTTATCTTCGACTCCTGCCATTCACTTCTTTTCATTTTTTCTACAGACACGTTTTCTTTTCCAGAAACCAGAAGCTCCCAGATGCGTTTTTTGTTGGGGGCAAAATTGCGATTCACCGCGGTCGGCTGCATTTTCACGGCTCCGGAAAACTGGCCGGGAAAAGTGTGCGTGGAAAATCGATAATTGAAAACCGGTTACATCTGTCTTCGGGCAGAATAATGGTGAAAGGCAGGCAGGCAGCTTGCTATCTTCACGCTCTAATATAATACGGAACTAACGTACACAAAAAATGCTAGAAATCTGCTCGGTCTTCAGCAACTTATGCCTGGTTTACACTTTGCCATCGCCAGCCCAGAGTCGCCAGTGCTCTATTTCCAAAGTTTTAGGTGGAATCCTCATAAATATCATTATGAGTTACATTAGAGTATTATAGCATCATAAATGACATTGATTCGTATAGATTGTTAATAATTTATTGAAAATGAGTTGACTGGCTAGAGGTAGTTTAGCAGTTGACTCATTTCCAAGAATTCATAAAAAATAGGCTGATACAAATAAACGTAATTTACAATGTATCATATTACTTTAATGTCACTTATCATACCATATATAATAATATAGTAAGAGTTCCATTATTTGAAATTCCATAAATAACACTGAAACCGATGTACTAGCGCTAGTTGACTGGCAACATGTGAACAAATCACGAGATTCACTTGCCTACAGATCAATCACTAAGATTTAGCTACCACCGTAGCATAGCCTTAAAACTATGTACTGAGGGCTCTCTATGCTACTAACCCACTAACCTGTCGAGACAAATGATTGTCGATGCTACGGTATCGACCACCCGTTTTAGTCTAGGACTTGGCTAAATCCCGAGCTCATGAACCGGCCCTAAATCTAACCAACAATTCGGTGTTCTATTATCATTACACTTGTCCTACAATTCAATGAGAACGAATGGAATTTAATACAGAATGTTTTACAATAATTTATTATTTTACTACAAACAACAATACAAACAGTGCCGGATCCAGGATTGATTAAAGATCCATTTCAGCTAGTGTAAATTGGGGGCTGGATCCAACACTTCAAACGAGTGAATATCTACTTATCTAGTACTGTGTAGAAATCTGAACAGATCTTGCCAATTTGGAAATCGATTCCGTTTCGAATCCATGCATTGCGTGATCATCGCACACGCATTTTATAGCCGCAAGTGGAGAGAGAGAGAGAGAGAAATAGTACACGATTCACGATAGAAAGTAAGATCGCCTCACCAGATATATGGGCAAAGACGGATGAGAAGAACAAGAAGAAGAAGGAAGGGAACGAGAACGAGGAAACGAAGAAGAAGCAGCTGTACAAGAAGAAGAAAAAGAAGAAGAAGGAGAAAGAAGGAAGAAGAAGAAGAAGAAGAAGAAGAAGAAAAAGAAGATGGATGAAGAAACCGCTAAGGGTGTTGAATTTGCTTTCAGCCGTAGTGGTCCGATCTCGCTTTGTAAGTGATGTCCTATCATTGATAAAAGTTGGTCGCGTGCTCGGATAAGAGGGGGAGGAGAGGGGGAAGAAGAAGAAGAAGAAGAAGGAGGAGAAGAAAAAGAAGAAGAGGAAAAAGAAGAAATAGAAGAGAGAAGAAAGAGGAAAAGGTTCCGGTCTACACATTTGTAGCGGTTGAAGCCATGTATACAATACAGTTCGTCTCTACATTACCTAATCATTGCAACACACATTGTCGCAAAGTACTTGATACTGTATTTATTTATTTAATCAAAACATTTAAATTGTTACAAGAAAGTAATTCTACTAATATGAATCATATTTCATATAGTATTTTTTTAAATTCTAAATTTTCGAGTTTTTGTCTGATTTGAATTCGGAGTGGGAATCTGTGAAATGCAACTAGTATTTTACTATTTTTTTACAAATTGCCAAAAACACGCAACCTATAAAATAGATTGTATTTTGCAGAGAAATTAGAGTAATTGAATGGTATCCAAGCGAGATTTACCATGGACAAACATTGAAGAATGTATCATACTCATACAACGGAATGCAACAAGAACTAATACGAAATATTGTACCCCAGAAATAGAGGTTTACAAAAAATTGCACGCCAAAAAAGAACTGAAAAAATACCATAAAAATTTAAGGTAAGGTACTAAAAAAATTAAACGACAAGAAAAAACAGAAAAAAACCACTGCCGCACAAAATAGGGATGAACTAGAGTCCATGTTTGCAATCCGAGTTGACCTTCTTCCACCGGTGACTATTAGGCTAATTGAATTCAATTTGAGAATCGTCCAAGCAAACGTTTAGTTGGAACACTTCTCTCAAATTGAAATCTAATGGGATTGAAAAACTTTTTCCCAACCAAGAACACGAATGGGAGATTGCAACACATTGAATCGTGCTCTAATCGGCCTGATGAAATTCACCTCACTAGCAAAAAGCGGTTTTGAAATTGATCCACTAATTTCCTAGTGAGGGAAATTGGCTCAAACAATATATATGGTGGAAGGTAATTGATATAAATATATAAAATATATAGAAAACAAATAAGTATATGAAGAATTAAATTAAATCATCTCACATCAACACCCATTACAAACGCAAAAGCCTCAGGCTCATGTGGGCAATGGGCATCATACTCAAATAATACATAGGATTTTTTCTATTTTAGACAAGTTTTTAGACATTCATCTAAATCAAATCACTACAATCGCACGCCTCATATATTCGACACTCCCCCAACGCAAACTTCACACAACCGCAGATAATTTTTGTCGAACGAAAAAAATTTACGAAAATATTCAGTTCAAAATCCAAGGCGACGCGACTTTTTACGTATGTCAATAAATAATTTTGGGCACAGCTCCAATTTTCGATCTAGGTAGTGGTGTTATAGTAATAAAGTGTGAGGTGATAACTTCACGCTAAAATGTGGGTTGGAGGATTGGGGGCGAGATATAAATTACTGAAACAAGTTGTAAACACCAGGGTAAATATGAAATCACTTAGTATCGGGGAGATCTTCACTGGCCTAGGAGAGCAGTAACTTGTGGAGAAAACGTGAACAACATTGAAGAGATGTGAAGATGTTGAAATGTTGATAACTTACAATCTGTACTAACATGAAACGCGCAGTTTCAAAACAGTCCACATACGCTAACATAAACTGAATTTAGTGTTATCGATTTCGGGGACATATTCAAGAAGAAACGTTGACTAGTGCTCAAAGAATAATATTTTGAAGAAACATTTTATGTCATTCAGCAAGTTTTAGGACAATACCCTTATCATGAGTCAAAGGTAATACTGCAATTGAATACAATTTCATTCTTTGTTGTAAGTTATTATAGAATTGAGAATGTTTTCTTATAGGGAGATGCTGTGAGCTGTGAGCAAAAACCTTGACAAAAGCTCAGAAATAATTTTGTAGATCCATGGAATGACATTTGTCGACTCTAAAGGAGAACGATATCCGTATTATTGGCAAATGATGAGTTGCATCTGTACTACAATCCCATATCAGTAATTCAAGTGTAGAAACTACGGGTTTTGATCCAAAATTTAGTGAATACAAATCACATGTGAAAACTGTAAAAATATTTTACTTACATAAGACTGTTTGGCATCAGGATTGATTGTAGAAAAATAATAAATTTGTTCCACGTAACGGACTTACCTGTAAAAAGAAGGAAAAATATATTAGTAACATAAAAACAAGCAAGTTTATCATAATAATATTAATTATAACATAATAATAAGGCAATGGTAAGTGTTGTAATGGTATCCATTAAGGCCATGGTATGTTTTAATGGTATCCAAGTTAAGGACGTCATAGAATAAAGAAAAAGGACCAGAGAGGAGAATGAAAGGAAAAGGAAGAAAATGAGAAAAAGATGAAAACAAAAAAAAAAGAGGAGAAGTAGAAGGATAAATATAGTAGAAGTAGATGACAAGGAAAATAGATGGAGAACAATGATTGAAAAAGAGAGCAGATAAGCAATTTTGGATGTACGAATGGAGCAAAATAATCAAGATTGTTTACTAAATCCTCTTCAAAAACACTTGCTTCGATTGAATCTACAGCAGAATCTACGCAAACGTCCAAGAACACAACAAAATGGTAAGGTTTCAATCCAAAACCAAAGTTACACCATCAACTATCTATCGATTGCACAATTTTTCTGAAAACTCAAGACTCGATTGCTAAGTTAACGCATCAATATATCAGCACAAAGCTTAATAAAAATTCATCACCCAATATCCATAGTTTGGTTGGGCGGAAAAACATGAATTATTTCACACTTTGAGCGGCCTGCTACTTCTTAATGCTCTACAAATTACAAGGGTAAAGTTGAAAGTAGTCGAAAACAATCCTAGAGATTTTATTGGTAAAAAGTTCTTTCTCCCGAATCTTTCCGTATTTTTCATGAATAAGTGATTTTCTACACAATAGTTCTTGAACAAACGCACAACTAAGTTTCCTTGAACTTTGAAATCAAACCTTCTGACAATATTTGCATAAAATGGAACTAGATACTTCGGAACTAACAACTGTTTCTTCGTAAAAAAGCAAGAAAACTTATGTACCAAAACTTTTCTCCACCTTCGATAATACAATGAAGACAACAGAAATTATCTTTCAAAACTGTGATAATATTTCCAAATGCATATTATGAAAAAATTGTCTTCATTCTAGTAGTACACCAGCTTCAAACCAATTTTAAAAAAACATTTCTGAGCTCAGTTTCAAAAATTATAGTCTCTGTCAAAACAAAAATGGCGACTGCAGCAAGATAGCGTCGAACGATCACAAATCAAAAGATCGTTTCGAAAAACGGCAAACACCCTACAATCGATTAGGGCTGTGACGCGGATGGTAGGTAGGGAAGGGGACATAAAAACGTGATTTTCCAACTTTTTAGGTCAGCTCTCCGAAAGTCGGAAACCCCGATATTAAGTGTTACTATCGAACACTCACCTATCGAACACTCGTTTGTCGAGGCTCGAAAAGCTGTTGTCCCAAGTAAGAGAGACAGATGACCATGAGAAAGAAGAAAAATGATGGAATGAGTGTTTTGCAAGAGAGAGGCTCAAGAGAAAGAGTGAGAAAGAGAAAAAAATTGAGAGGGGATGAAGGAGAAAGAGTTGAAAAGAGAGAGAGAGACAGTGAAAGGGGAAAGAAGAGGGATTTATTTACAAAAATAAATATCTACAAAAATAAATTATTTTTTGAACTTCAAGAATTATACGTTTTACGATACAGATTTGATGCAATAACGTATAACGACACAGCGATTAACCTACATATATTATAACGGTGAAGTTTGAATAATAATTGTCCATTAAAAAGAGTCATCCATTGTTGAGAGTGTTTGATTTAAAATTGACTAAAAATTATCTAAGTAAAATTTGAACATATAGTGTACAAAAAGTCATTCATTGTTGAGTTTGATTTAAGAAAGAAGCAACACACACCGATTAGTCATGCATCGGTGTCAAGACCAAACATGACTAATTTGTGACACTAAACAGTAATTAATTGTGTGTTGTGAAGCAAATTGACAACCGGTGAATTGTGTGAGATAATCTAAAAGAGAAAAATGAATGAAACAGAGAGAGATAGAGGAGTATGTGGGAATTTGAAAGAGAATACAGAAACTGGCAGGAAAGCAGAACATTTATCAAGACCTGTAAAAGGATGGGGGTGTAAATGTGAGGGGTACATATTGAACAATGGTGTTTGGAACGGTGAACAGAAATAACTCGTGGCACGTTATTCGATTAGGTACACCTGCATTCTCCCCTACCACATCTACGAATACCTGTGATCAATATCAATTTATTATTGTGTTTTCGCAAAATTGTATGATATTATTCATGCAGGTACGTATTTGATTCCATTGCAAATACAAGGAACGATGGCACTGTTGCTTTCACAATCAAAAACACAATGATTATCGTAGTCTTCTTGTAGTCACTTTTAAAAGTATGCATTCTTCACTTCAACTACTGACAAGTGATAAATCAATTGTGTTAACTTCGTTTCATGAAATGTAACTTCACAGTTAACTTCATGTACAGTATCACGATATTCACAACTTAATGGAAAGAAGAAAGCATGTAGTGTAGTATAATACAGGTTGATAATTGCTCATGAAGCAACTGAATTGATTTTTAAAGCAGAGTGATTTTCACAAACAAGATACTATGTCAAGTACACTGATGTAAAAACTACAAATAATATACTGATGTAGGCTATACACTGATCATGTATTGTAATGTGTATTACTGTAGCTTATTCAACTATTTTCTTTTCTTGATTCTTTTTCATAGGCATAATTCATCTCCATGATGCACAGTTTGTTCAATGCATGTTATTATTACTATTAAAATGTTATTTTATGCACAGAAGTATATTCAGCGTTATTAACTAGTATTGATATCTCTGACAACAATCATAACTGTACTGTACTGTTTTATGTTTGAACAAAACTGTAACTATTCCCAGATTAGGCCTATAGAAAAAATAACATTAAAATTCTATGTCATGATCACATTAATATTGTCAATCCAAAATAAATTCCTCCCTTCTGTTTGATTATCGACGAATCTCCAGAAGAAGACATCGAATCTCGAAAATTATCGAATCTCGAAAAAGGAAATCTCCAACACAATAACAGTTGCGCAACTCTTACCTAAATTCTAAACTTTCAAACACTCCCAATAATTCTATTGTCTTTTCTCTACTAACGCCTCCTAAATCCTTCCAATCACAGTAAAGTTTACCCAGCCGTTTACATCAATTCTTAGCTACTTTTTTACAGTACTTTACATCAATTGCTGGCTACTTCCTCACAACAGTAGCTGACAATCAATCAATCAGCTGTTATTGACCAAGACTCCCGCCCAGGGCGTGGTATTCGTTGTCCTTGAAATTTCTCGACAAAAGTCTACGAAAACCGTACTCGCTCCCTTTACGGTCCGTATAGTGTTGTTAGTAGGCGATGTTCAGCTTGCCTTGAACAACGGCCCACACCTCAAGAGCAGCCAGGAGAGACGCCTCCAGATCATTTGTGGGCGAATCACTCTCCCCAGTCTAGAGACTGAATTTATCTCTTTTTGGAGGTTAAGAAACAGATTGCGATAGGTTTCTTCAAAGACAACCAAGGTAATTAGAATACAGGATATGTTGGAGAAACACTAAGTTTCGGAGCACAAGTTGATAGTGTAGAAACTCTGTAGTTGTGTAGGAATTTTAGAGTGTATGGGATGTTAGTGCAGAAACTTGAAAAAATAGTGTTGTATCTTCTGTAACTATGATACATTTTAGTTAGATTTAGTTACTGGGATTAAATATTATTCATGTGCGACTGTAAGTTTTATATAATACAGTATTATTTCTTTGCAGAAGATGCAATATTATTGTATGATTTCAATTCTTGTAACGTGTTGTGAAGGAAAATAAAAACCAATTTGAATTTTTGAAATCATTACTGTTGTTGTTAGTGTATAGTGGCGAAGCGTGGTATACTTATTTGGTCATCGCCGGGTATATTTCCTATAGGAAATACTAAAAGTTTAGTCTTGAAATAAATTGATAGTGGAGAAACTTAGGGTTTGAGAGTATCATTTGATAGTCCCGAAACAAATCATGCAGATTGCAATCAAGTTGATTCAGGTTTAACATTGTTAATTGAAGATTATGCTTAACAGGCCTTTGTGAAACTGATTCATTGAGAGCTCTTGATGCATATGTAAACGATCAATGCTTTCATCTAATTCCAAACAATTAAATGACCTTGAAATGAACAGCTGGCATTCAAAGTACACTAAACAAACTGTTAAAACGCAACAAACCACATATACGTGCATGTCAGTACATCAATGTATTTTATTGAATGAAAATAAAGAAGAATCAGGTTACGGAGAAAAAAGGACTGGAATACGCTGAAATACGAGTAGTTGTATTTTTACAATATCACACCTTTCATTCCCAATTCATTTCTCCATGATAATTCTTGGAAAACCCGTTCGACACATTTTCCAAGCACGAAAAAGTGTCAGCATCATTTTCCCGTTCTATTTCTGGCTGACAACCGCAAAATTCTCAATGCCTGATATTAAGTGGAGCATAAAATATTATATCAATTGATTTTTACAGCTTCCTCAATCAAAAGTAGCTCTGCGGTTACTATATTATTCTGAAAAGGAGACTTTCACATCCATCAGAGAGGCATAACGACTTCTATTCACTGGACTGTGCTCCGTACTGGGACAAATTAGACTGGAATCACTACAGCAAAAAAAAAGATTACCCTACATTACAGACGACTCCTGCGGTCGGGCAACAAACAAGGCTATTTTCCCCCATTTTCTAAGACGCAGTTACAGAGATAACGAGAAGCATAAGGAAAAACCAGTACAGTAAAATGGAGTTACAATATGGATATAGTGAAATAAATAAGGAAAATAGAGTGAGGAAAGAACCGAATCAAAAGATGGATTTAAATCAAAGACAGGATCACTTGGATAGATAAGTAGTAATGATGGATATGAACGTAACATTTGAATGAACTATTATTATAGATAAATCAACATTTCGTGGATTCCATTGACTGTCAATTTTAGTTGGGAACATTGATTCAAAGTTGGAAATAGTAACAGTAATTTAATTGAAATATGTTTAGTACATCATTAATTAATGAACAATCTAGTAAATGCAAACATACACAACAAAATGTTGAGAATGGAGTTAGAAGAAGAAGGTACAAGTAGTTAGGAGAAGGTACAACCTTATGTAATACAATACTATCCCAAGAAAAAATACTAATACGATACAAAAACATCCAGATTTCTCGGAATTCTTACTCCAGATTCTATTTTAAGCTAGCGAAAATCAATAAAATTCAAAACAACAAAGTAAAAAATTCAATAGCCGAATCTGTACGATTATAACAATAACAAATACAAAAATATACCTTCCAATCCAATTCTAGTTTCATTTCTATTCCAAAAGTTATTTCAATTATTCAATAACCAGTGTCAACATTACCCTAGTTGTACGATATCCATCACTAGAAACCTATTTTCAAAACTGTTCTCTCTTTAAAAAATATCGAGATAAAAATAGTAAATTTTCCAGGGATATTTTCAGAGACGCTCGTCCTTTTTAATCAGATATTCGAAAAATGCGTTCAACATCCAGCTGAGGGCTCTCTCTATTCAGTGACCTGTGCTAGAAAATTCCGTTTCCAATTTTATCGCAGTTATTCGTGAAAAATGTCTGTGCTATGCGTCAACTCAACCCTTGCATTCTCTTCTTCCTATTCTCTCTCACTCTCTCTCGCTCTCTGTTATTGGCCCGTCAATTCTCTCTTCCTACTCTCTTATAACCTTATCACACACTCTCTCTCTCACACACACACGCACACCTTCTCACGGTTGAGTGTTTACGGGAAGGACGTCCTTGTATATCATTCTCCAAAAATTGACATTTATGAGTTCGAACTGCGCCGTTCATGTAGATACATGACAAAAATATAATTGTTAGCACGGCTACTGGAATACACTCTAGAGTTCATGAGTAGGAAGCGCGGAAATCAGATACGATTGTGACGTGGCTATACTCTATTCTCTGTTTCTTACTAATGAAATATTTCAAATTGTCGGACGGTTACTGTTACTGCTGACGTCACGCCTAGCTGCTTTCCGGCTATAATATGCGCGTGAACCTACCGTATATTTTAATAACCGTGGATTAATCCGTGGACACTGTCTATAGTAACCTTGGGTCACTATCCATTCCTCATCAACTGTTTTTATCATTTCATCATTACTGTTTTCTTCTTCCCATTTATCATGGGCATAATTTATCTATCTATTTGTTGACAATTATATACTGCATAACATGTAGGAAGAAATAACATATTAGTGTTATAGAAATGTCAAAACGTCAAAAATCGAGTTAGTTCATGTCTGCAACTTTATCCGTTTATTTAATAAATCGAGATATTAGATGATTTTATCGTTTATATAATCAAATAAATTGTTATAGTCTATGCTTTGTTAAATCAATCAATCAAATACTGAAATTACTATCATTTTAAACTATCATCATCTAGGATTCAAGCCAATATATTTTCTAATCTTCAAGAATAAAGTAAAAAACCCAATCTAATCTCTTTCACTGTCTCTCTCTCTAAATTTCATAATCTATAATAAATTGTCATAATCGAGAAGTTAAGGCAAAATATTTTATAATCTACATGATCAACTAATCTAATCTCCCACTCTCTCTCTCTTTCCCTATCTCTTTTTTATTCCATCCTTTCCAGCAATTGAATCATGCTGGAAAAAGCCCCAGAGTTCTATCTCCCCATCTCAGCAAAGGTGCGGCAAGGCGCCCGGTTTCCCATAGCAACGGGGATCTCATCATCACAGCTGCATTGGTTGGCATGGCAACCGATAAACAAATGAAAGCAGTCTCGTTATGACGTCAACAGGTCGAAACCAATTAGGATGCTATTTTGCAAGTCCTATTTCAGGGCAACCAGAAACAAGTTTGGCGCCGGCTCTACTACTCGGGGGGGTTGGGCTAGAAAGAATCAGACACGAAAAAAAAGAAATAGAGAGTAGAAATCGTTGGAGAAAAAAAAGAGGAAGAGCATAGAATTATAATAAAGAGGATTAAAGATAGAGAAAGTGGGAAAAAAGTAAAAATAAATCAGAAACCCCCTGAGCCACATTTTCCAAGAATCTTGTAATGATATTTTCACTTTCAATCTAGGTTGACACTATGTAGCAAATTCTTCTATAAAACTTAGATGGAGCAATGTTATAAGGCGAAAATCCTACAGAAAGGACGTCGGGCGGAGAAGTGACGTGGACATTAATCATAAGGCTAGGCGTACACCGGTTAGTCAAGACAAGACAAGACGAGATTAGTCACTTTTAGTCACAGTACTTCACATAGTTGCTTATGAAGTAACACACACCGATTAGTCATTGCATCGGTACTAGCCGACACATGTTTGTTAGTTATTAGCGCATAAACAAGCACTTGCACGCTTGCCTGTTCCCACCAATTTCAAGACCGATAGTTTCATGAAGACAGTGCTCACAGACTAGAGACAGAGCTGCCATGTTAGCACGGAGACAATAAATAACAGTTATTCGCTAGTTGCAATCCTGAAAACGTTGTCTACCAGAGACAGAAACTACAAAATAATTTGCATAATAAAAACAACGGAAGGCTAGCTCAAAAGCAATTAATACGACAAATAGATGAACATTACTGACCTACGATATCAAAGTTCAATTGACTTGTTTCATTCATTATCCCTGACTATTTCCTCTTTGTTAATCTACCGCTCATTCACACTATCTCTCTCTCACACACACACACTCTGTCACGATTTACTCCTCTCTCACTTCATTCCCTGCAAACCTGATATCTCTATCTTTCTTGAACCTTATTTATCATTCCATCATTCATCACACTCTCTCTTCCACCGTCTCTTATTTTCACTTTCTTCTCACTCTATCTCCCTCCGACTCCCTGCTCTCTCTCACTCTTTGTCCAGTAGCACGAAGAACAAATAGGAGGTGATTGTGACCTCTGAACTTTCAACTGCACTACCCCCCAAAAGGTCACCAATAGACAAGAATCAAGTTGCTTCCAGGTGAATCTGATTATAAGCTTGCTAATACAGTATCAACCTCAACTCAACAATACTGTACTACTACTAGAAGTGAAAGCTATACGGAAATCAGTCGCCATTTCAGGTTACCGTTATTAAGCTTGGCTTCAACAATAATTATTATAATTACTATCGTCTTCATAACAGGAAATGAGTTTTCATCTGTTCATTAGTTAGCATCACTGAATAATTATCTACAATATTCGTTATTAATAAATTTTCATATTTTTCACATTTCTCTATTAAGATATATATTTTTTCATAGAAACCAATATAGGAGGTAGGCTGATAAATTAGCTACTTCTACTGATAAAAAAGATAATACTGAGATAAATGCTATTCTATTGGTTTTCACTGCAAATTCTTCTGGTATTATAGAGAACTTATTCTCTAAAAATTTCACAAAAATACTAAAACTATAATACACGTCCAATAATAAGATGATTATAATGGGCATTTTACTGGAAGAAATGCTTTTCAATAATAATGATTTCTACCATTCCTTCTTTTGATATTATTTAAAGTTGTAATCAAGAACCCATTCTCAAAACCAACTAACCATAAATAATACTGTAATTACAGGTTATTATCAGCAAAATATTCCATAGGCTGAGACTAATTGTTTAGATCAGAAGTTTATTCATAACGAATAATGAATAATTTATTCAGATATACTATGGAAATATTCAATATAAATATAGGCGGATTTCAAAACAGGAACAGGTCATAGAATAGATATTGATACATAAAAAAATACGAGCCACAATAACAAACCAAACAAGGAGGAAATGCAACAACGAATTTAGAGATAATATAAAACTGGACTGAAAATCCATTCCTATCCGTATTCTATCATAAAAGCCAACACTGCTTGCTAATCGATTGGATAGCACCTTCTAGCGGGAGTTGCGAGGTAAGAGGGAGAGAGAGTGAAAGAGAGAGAGAGAGTAGTGTAGAGAGAGTGGAGACGTCGCCAATAACACCCCAAAGCACGAAGCTTCTTGCAAAAATAACAGGCTGACAGTCTTGATAATGGATGTGTAGCAACAGCAGTCTATTTTGTATTGACAACTCAAATAAATGCTTCACTCAAATATCAACATTGCGCTCACATTCCTACTGAAATCACGTGCAAGAGTGTGATTTCTAACTTTGGATTGGATTTTGTCTATTTGGTGGTGGAGAGTAATAATTTGTTTTGTACTATGCTGTAAATTATAATAAATAATCCACAAATACACCTGTAGAAGGTGTGATAAGAATTGATAAAATCAGATGAAAGTTATTTTAAAGATTAGTTTCTGATGGAATCAGAAATCAAATGTGCTCCAGAAGATTACAATTTAGAACAAGGAAAACTTTCAAATTATAAAAAAAATTAAACATTGAATTGAACACCGTGGGATTTTCCAAAATTTTCAATAATTATTCTGATAGGAAAATCAGAAGAAAGATATGGAATCCATCACATTATTTCCATTCATTTATACTGTAATAATAACTGCAAGTAAAAATTTCAAATGGGATTCAATAGAAAATATAACATTATATTACAAAGCAAACCAATTAATTTGCTGGATAAAAGAAGAATTCAAGTAATACCTAGAGTATTATTTGTTTCAATTAATTTAAACATAAATTTCTACTAGTGAGCGTAAGAATAATTGTTGAAATAGAGAAATAAACAGAGAAAGACGATTGAAGTGCATAGAACCAACTTCAGATGAAACACAAAATAAAATTATTCAACTCCTTTGATAAACTACTTTGAAACAACTTACTGCACAAAGGAAAACCTTAAATAAGCAAATCCAACTTCAAACACTAGAAACAAATAAATTCTATTTCTTGCAATGTTTGTTGAATCTGTGCAGTACGGTTTTTCAACACTGTTACACATGTGAGAATAATATTGCCAGATATCTCTGCCAAGGATAACTGCACCCCAGAAAAGATGTAACAGTTATTCTAAAGATGTAACGGTTACTCTCATTGGTCAATTAGCTGTGTAAATTGCCCATGAACAACGTATCACAGATCTCAAAACAAATATAAATGAAATCGAAGGTCTTTTCAGCTACAAATAACATTCGGCAAAGTTCTAAAGCAAGTAAAGGTTTTGGAAAGAGTCATAACAAACTGAATTGGAGGAGGAGGAGAAGCAGAGTAAACAGAAATAGTGAGAAACAAAAACCTCAAACATAAATAATTAGTAACCAACAAAACCGAGTTAAGACTCTTGAGAGGAAACGATTTGCGACTGCGTTTGTTTTGGAGGAAATGGATTGGAGCAAAAACAGATCACCTTGAAAAAGCATGTTCTGAATTCCCTAGGGCATGTAAGTTTCATAAAAGTCCTGTAAAACAGGAAAAGGCTAACGCACACAAGACAATAAACTAGAAGTTAATTGCATAGCACCATGAACAGTAGTGGTTCAAAACAATCAACATATTATATTGGGTTCCAACAACGCTTTACCATGAATCTAGTGAGCTGATACTGAATGGTGGATTGTCGAAATTGAAAAAAATTATAATTTATATCTAACTCAATATTAGAATGTGTAGCACAACATTTCAGAATCTGTTTGAATGGTCTTTGGAATCTGAAAAATGTTCTTCATTTGTGTTACTTGATAGGCCTAAGAAAATTCAGTGAACTGTATTACAAATGAACTCTCGAACCAATAAGTGAATCAAAAAATTTTTTTAGGATTATTAATTTTTCAAGCACTGCACAAGAAAATCCAAACTCTTTCAACCACCTCATCCAATGAAAAGAAAGTTTGTATTAGCCAATGTTAAGCCACTTAATTCCGGACACCTAGAGTGGATTTATCTGAAAAGAAAGATTAATTTATGCCGCCACTAATCTCATTTACATCCATTTCTTTTCAAATCTTTTCTTTCTGCTTTTAATCCTTGCTCAACGCAAGGAACGTACTAGAAAGTAAACCTCTTTCCCGCAGGAAACTGAGCTTTTCAAGTTTCGAGACGCATTCCTTTGCCTTATCAAAAAGGACGTCGAAGTGAACCTAATTCTATGAAGCTTCATTTTACTTATACTACTTCTTTTTCTTGCTGATCCTCCACTTCCTCCTCCTCGTACTACTCCTTCTTCAACTTATTCTTCTCCTCTATTCATCTTTTACTCATTCTTCTTTTTCCTCCTCCTCCTCCTCTTGAAAACCTCATCATTTAGTTATTCTTTTCATTTTTCCCTGTTCTATTCATTTCCTTCCTCTTCTTTGCCAACAACTCTTGCTACTTTCATCAAAATTCTTCTTTACCATCATCTTCATTCTCTTTTAAACCTCCATTCCACTTCCACCAACACCTACTTTCATATCTACAAGTTTTCATTCCACACATCCTATTTTTTCCCCCAATGCATATTCTTTCTCCTCCTCCTACTTCTTTTCTCCAACCCCAATCTCTCTTTCTACTCTCATTCTCCATGCAATTTGCTGTTTCATTCATAATTCAAATTTTCCTGAACTTCATTCGTTCTTCTCCAACTTTGTTTTGAACTAATTCCTGTTTCTTTACATTTCTCTCGTTTTTCCCCAAGAACTTTCACTTGCTCCTCTTTGTTCTTTCACCTTTTCCTTCCTTCCACTATTTTCTCCGATTATTCAACTATCTTCTTCTTCTTTCTCCTATACTACTATTCCTCCTTCTCCTCCTCTCCTCCTCCTACTCCTCCTCCTTCACCACCATTCTTCTACTCCTCAAATTCCTTCTCCTCCATTCTTTTCCCTCATCATCCTCTTCTTTCTCCTTTTCCTTCTTCTACACCTCCTCTTCACACACCTCTCTTCTCCTCTGCCCCCACCCACATTTTCCTCCCTATTCTTCCATCCTTCACTCACGTCTTCTGCCTACAAAGCACGCATTTCCCCACACTGTTTTGCATAGACCTTGCTTCTTCCATTATCGGGCCGCTTCTTTCTTTATACACTTTGCCCTCAAACTCCGCCTGCTATCGCAAAAGAAATTCAAAGCGTGTTTTGCGGTTTCGAAAAAGGTATACGACTTTACTCCTTATTTATCTCTCTCCTCTCCCTCTCTCTTTCACCCTTCTCTCCTCGTATCACTTCCTCTTTCTTCCCAATCTTCTCATTTCGTGACATTTCAAAAGGCAATTGCAAAGAGGAAGAATTTTTGTGGATTCCAAGAATTCGAGAACAAAGGCGAATGCGACTTTTACTGAGAAAATAATATTTACGTTTACACAACAGTATAAAATAAAATTAAGTAAAATTGTCAAAATTTATCTATCAAAATGCTCCTAGGATAAAAATATTAAAACGCTTTTGATCGAACGACCTTTATTATAATACATAATTTGGATGTTGATTGAGCAGAGAATCACCTGAAGCGAAATTCTCTTCAATAATAATGTGAATTCATATTAATATGACCTCCAGTAAATGTGAGTGGAATGATTATATATATATATCAGGAAATAATACTACCTTGTAACCACTATCATGACTTCTCGGCATGAAAATAATTTTCTTTTCCATTTCTTCAAACTTTCTCCAACTTCACCCATAAAGCCAGACACCTTTCTCTGCTGTCTGTACTCGAAAATAGTTTCACAGCGAAAATTGCAGTTCAACTGTTGTTTCTCTCACCCAACTTTTCCTGTGCTCAAATCAATAATAATTTCCGTTTGTTCCACCAACTTGGCAGACGAAAATGGTGTAGAGAAGGAATTGAACAACAATTAGATAACGAAAAATAGAGCGGCGAAGAAACGAATTTCAGTGTGGAAGGAAGAAAGAACAAGAATAAAGATTCAACTGTGAAAATTGCAAGTGAAAGCTAAGACGTTCGCTGAAAATAGGTTTTCTATTTTCATTTTCAGCTCACTACACACCAGTCAAGGCAAATCAATAAAGTTGAGGAATCATTACTTGGTTTGGGAACTTCCATCAATAATAATAGCAGCAACAACACTATGGAAATGTTCTATGTAACGTTATTTGCGATAAAATAAACTGTTTCCGGTTTTTGAATAGTTCTGTGAAACTTAATTTCAATTCACATTCTTACAAGAATATAATTGCCTATTAGAATAGGCCTATTAGAATGACAAGAGAGGTGATTGAGAGCGAATGAAATATGAGAAAAGAAGGCTAAAGAGAGTTAGGAGAGGGAGAGAGAGAGAGAGAAAGGAAATGAGAATGGGAGGAAGAAGGGAGGAAAATAGTGGAGATAAGACGGTAAGTGAGGGTGTTTCCGGAAAATGTCATCGTCCCTTTAAACAAACTTCCAACCAGATAGAACGACCTAAAAGCATAGCAAAGATCGAGAAAAGCCATCTGAAGACGACAGGAAGGCGGAAGGAGAAGAAGGATAGGAAGAAGGAGAAGAGAGGAAGAAGGAGAACAGAAGATGATGAGGAGGAAACGAAGGAGGAAGAGTTGAAGGAGAAAAAGAGGAAGGAAAAAGAGTTCTTCCCTTCTCTGAACAGAAAAGCAGAAGGGAGGAAAAAGAAGAAGAAGGAGGAGGAGGAGGAGGAGGAAGGAGGAGGGAGGAAGAAGAGAAGAAGAAGAAGAAGAAGAAGAGGAGAAGGAGAAGAAATAGGAAGAAAGGAGGAGATCAAGGAAGAAGATAAAGTAGGAAGAACAAACAAGAGAACAAACAGGAGACAAGAAATAAACTACCCATCGATCCAAAACAGACAAGATGTTTGCAGATGTAATGGATGACAGTGCGAGAGAGAGAGAGAGAATGAGAGAGTAATGAGTAAAAGAAGAGACAAAATAGATAAGCTGCCGGACTGACGTGGAACATAACAATGCTTGTCAGTCAGCTTCTAAAGCGATTGATTGTTCCCTTGAGCAGGGCAGGGAGTAGGGGATTAAAAAGGTCAGGGATCATGCGAATGGCGACGCAAAACCGCATGAAAAATGTTCCCTGATGAAAGGGAAAGCATGCCTGGTTAAGGAATTGGAAGACATACATGCTGAATATTGTCTTCTGATAGGGTGGTATCCTTTTCCTCGTCCTATGAGTTGATATCTGTTCTATAGCCTAATTTTAATTATAATTCTGTCACTAATCTGATAAAATTTATCAAAACCTTTTTGTGTAGCGGGGATGGTATTTTTTCGTGATTAAGTAATTTTCCATTGTTTTTTTTCATTACCTCTGTGTAAAATTCCGTCAGTACTTTTCCGTGGTTCTGTAATTTTCCGTTATTTGTTCATTACTTCTGTAAAAATTTCCATCGGTATTTTTCCATAGTTCGGTACTTTTCCATAGTTCGGTAATTTTCCATTGCTATTTTTATTTCATTACCTCTGAGTAAATTTCCATCAGTACTTTTCCGTGACTCTGTAAATTTCCGTTGTTTTTTTTTATTAAATCTTTGTGAATTTCAGTCAGTACTTTTCCATAGTTCTGTAATTTTCCATTGCTATTTTTTTCTTAGCTCTGTGTAAATTTCCGTTGGTACTTTTCCGTAGTTCTGTAATTTTCCATGGCTATTTTTATTTCATTACCTCTGAGTAAATTTCCATCAGTACTTTTCCGTGGTTCTGTAATTTTCCGTTATTTGTTCATTACTTCTGTGTAAATTTCCATAGGTACTTTTCCATAGTTCGATAATTTTCCATTGCTATTTTTTCTTAGCTCTGTGTAAATTTCCGTTAGTACTTTTCCGTAGTTCTGTAATTTTCCACTCTTTCGGCCATTGAAGCAGAATGATCCAATATATTCAATAACAGTTGGTAAATACCGGTATTATCAAAACATGGTAGTATACTGTATATCAATAAGAGTAAATGCTATAGTGGGAGAATATAGGCTATATTAGTAAGTTTAGGAGTAAATAATATACAGGTATACAGGTATCAATCATGATCCGGAACACTTGTGAATGAGAATAGACACTGATTCTAAGTGCATTATAGACTGAGGGGAGCTTCAGACCCTCGCATAATGATTGTAGGCCTATCAACCCTACTCACATTCAACTAACACAACATACACACATAAATACATATATACCCTAGTGGGTAGGTGACTTCCCCTTCCATTAAACCCACTTGGGTTCTGGATAAATTGAATAGGAAAGGGAGTCTCTGGTTCTATTGATAGCAAGACGTTCACTAGTAATTTATAATCCCTTTACAAGTGATTGCAGCCAAGGTGGAGCTGCTGCCTGCTGGCTCATAGAATAGATTGCGCCTTGGAACATGCGTCACTTATTATAGTCGACGATAGCTATCAGTCACTCAGGGCTGTTTTGTTGGGGTTGGTACACTGTGGTCCCTTGTACCATAGATTACTAGTTGAATGGAGTTGATACAAATGGTGCAAGTGTACGCTGAGACATGGATACAAGTTGTGTGCGATACATATTCAACTAAATCTAGAAACATTTCAATAAACGCCATAAAAAGATCATAATATGATTATTATTATTCCATGGGTTGACGTCTTTTGAGTACATGGAAAACCGTGGTTGAAAAGTTTTTAATTCCTCCACCATTTTCAACAAAATTTTCCCTCTTTAAGCTTTTTGTCTTCAATTTGTTTCTTACTTTCAACTTTGATGCTTACTTTTACTAGAAGTATTATAATGTGGATGTGGATGAATATGGATGATGAGCGTGGATAAATTGAAAATTCTACTACAAAAACAAACAGTATGACGTTCAACAATTACTCACACATTTTGAATGAAACATTTTCGTTCCAACATTTTACTTGTGTGAAGTACTTGTTTTTCATTTAACCAATTTATAAAGACGAAGAGAAATTAAAAAAAAACGAATTAAAATGAACTTATCAATCATGTATAACAAGTCTGATATAGAGAATAATAATTCAGTATGAGATTTTTGATGGCCAGGATTTGGATGAAAAAAGGATGTCAATATTAATTTGACTTCAATGAACATATGCCCAGACACTACTAATGAGACAGGAATAGAGGACCAACAGAATAAGAAATAAGTGAAAAAAATGAAGACAATGAAGAAGATGAGAATAAGGAGACAAGCAAAAACAGATGATTCAAGAGACAAACATTTATCGAACGTAGAGAGAAAACTCAGTACTATAGCAAGTAGCGAACGAAAAGCCATCCATATCTCCATTAAACTCGCCTAACAATGATTTCTAACTCAGTGATGATTTATGATGTAGAGGAGAGCGCTGGAATTCGGCTAGAATCGTATATTATATTGAAATTTACTGTGGCATCCCAGTCTGTGGGGATATTATTGTAAGAGCTACTGTGATACTGTGGCAAAATACGGGCTCCATCCATCTCCTCAGCTACGAATTTCAATAGAAGGCTTGATTGTATTGTACTAACCGTATATGAGAAATGAGATGGTGACTTGATAATGTGCTTTTCGAAATTACTATAACAAAGATTCAACAATATTTACGCATCACCATAAGATCTTCATGATTTCCTTCGAATTCTAAATTTCTTCAAGAACTTCAATAAATTAGGTGAAACTCTAACAACGAACTACAAAGCTCATAAAACTGTGAAAGATTTGTTGTCGAATTTCTACAGAATGAAATGAAAGGAGCATAATGTTGTTAATTATAGAATCTATAATGCGAAAATGCACAATCTTCAAATCTCTCCGACGCATTAAAACTCAATTTACAATCATATAAATTCTTTTGTTAATAAATTTCCTTAGTGGAACAATAATCGGTGTTTAGACATAGGAAATACAAATTATAAGACAAAAATACTAATACAAATTGTATTTTCACAATTTGGAACACAACGTAATTTAGAAGGGGGAATTTCATGGGGTTAAATAGGTGTACCCCAAAGGAAAATGAAAGGGGGCTCTGATGGTTTAGCTCTAATTTTAATACACAATAATTATCCTTTTCCATTTTAAATCTCAATTTTTGTACCCAATTATTTACGACCCTTGCGTTTCCGTCGACTTTAAAATAGAGGGGATTTTAAAATCCCCTCTACCAACATGCACACAGCAAATAAACCTATAACCCCAAATTAATCTTTTTCTACAGATCGAAAGTATTTGATATTACAATAGTACCCGCACCAGACTGTACCTATTGACACCACTATTGTAAAGCTTTTGCGATCTATTTACTATCTATCCTGCCAAGATAGAGAAAGTTTGATACAGAGAGTGAGAGAGAGAAGTCTATTGTTATTCCGTCCTTGGTTTTGGGTCGTTCTTAAGGTGTCTCTTTGTACGTGCTGCCATTTTCTAAGGGACAGGGGGCCGATAATGTCACGGATATTGGATTTCGGCATAGTTCAATACATGATTAACACCCCTATACCACATGGCAAAGGGTTAGGAGGCAAGCAGGGAGGTGGAGAAAGTTGATTGTGATCAGGTTGTTGTATCATTCAGAGCATATCAAGAAATTCTAAATACTTTCAACAATTTTGGTAAACCAGTATAGGGTACAGTAATGTATTGTTTTTACAAGATTAATGATTAAAAAATTGTTCTCATAACTCACGAATTAAAATAGTGTTTAATGAATTATGCGAATTCAATAATTTCACTTCAAATCACTACACACGAAGAGCTACAGAGGAGTTAGCTCATCACAGGTGTTTTTGAAGAAGTCTAAGTTCATTGTAAACTTCTCTTTCAAATAGAATGGAAGGTTCAACAAACTATGTGATCAAAGTTAATCTAATTCTTTCTGTGTAGTAGTGAAGGTGATGTTGTGGTAGTTATCCATACTGAATAAGAAGACTTGATGTTGTCAAAACCACATATTTAATAAAACAACGAGATACTGCAGTTTCGGTTGTTACACCATTATCAATCTCTGGTAACTATAACTGAAGTATAGTGTAGCTGTAGCAGAATTTATACTCGTGACCGAGCGCTGTGATTGGCAGTTGAATGGCCTATCAAGGTGAACGACTGCCATTGGCCTAGATAAGCTCCTCCCACAATGGGCGGTTTCTACAAACATCACAGCAATGGCGGTTCAAACAACTAACATAGTAAAGAAAGGTAATTGATATTTACAAAAACAGATGAAATATTCCATTGTTCTCTTCAAGCATTCCTATTTATTTCATGCAGTATCTCGTTGTTTTATTAAATATGTGGTTTTGACAACATCAAGTCTTCTTATTCAGTTAATCTAATTCTGTTTCAAATGTGAATATCAGATATCTTTCTACAAGGAATAAAATCTATTACCATAATATGAAAGCCATGAAAGCTATTGGATCTAGGGGGTAATCCTCTATAATATGTAGTACATGTTGAAATGTCACAATTTCCTAGTATACATATCACAGTTTCACAATAATATATAATAAGAGGAATGTTGAAAGTATGCATTTTGTGAATACTCAGCTTATATGCGAATATTTACAACATATTCTTGAGATGTACTTGTACAGAGACCAAATCGTATTACATTGATTGTTTTGTCAATATTTGGTCTATACACGAAAATTCACAGTATATTTGTGTTACTTACACCGAAATGTGTTATATAGGTTGTATATGTGTTAATACATGTATATTTACATGTTCAGAGCCACTCATTGTGTATATATCGACTGTATATACAAATATATTGACAATGGCGGAGTAAATGTCTGCACATACTCTGAAACACGTCTGAAACATTTACTTCAAGTGTTATGGCCGCCCCTGCTTTCTGCACAAGAGCAAAGAATAGAGAAGAGAAGCTTTCAAAGCTCAATTTCGAGATTTTTCTCGTTTTGCAGCTCACATTTTCGAATGTCTGGCAAAAATCTTTCTTTCCAACCCTTCTTCTATTACTTTTCAAGTGCCTTTCGTCTCCCATATTCACAATCGGTTTCATCCTTTCGCCTTCCTCACTTATTCATTCCATTAAACACATGACACAATCGCTACACTTATGGCCACTTTTATCAAATTTTTACTACTGCACTTATTTTTCCAATCTTCTGTTATGTGCTTGAATATTGGACTCGCATTTTCAATCCTTCTACCAACCTTAGCAAAATATCATTTTTTCTGTAATGTAAAAATATTTTTTCGTTATGTAAAAATAACGCCATTCTATTTTCTCAAGGGTCTTCCAATTTTCCAATGAATGCAATTGCAATGAAAATTGAATTTGAAGTGTGAGATGATTTGATCATTGATTGAGATAATTCCAACATAACTTGAACACGAGAATCCACACAAATCAACTTAAAATTCTTTTTCTATAACTTATGAATATCATTTTTGCAAGTATTCCACTATTAAAAGATTCAATTTATTCCAAAACCCACGGATAGAGCTCAAGGCTCTTTCTTCCAGCCATACTTATTGTATCAAATTATTATTGATTCTACAATTTCGGAAAAATTGAGTACTTACAATAATCAAGATAGGAATGATGGAACCAGAAGGGAAATTGAAATACCATGGCTTGCTTTTTCAACTCACCTGTAGGAAAAAAAGAGCATTATTAGAATACAGTAATTGAATAAATAAACAACTAGAAAGCAACTAGAGTAAGTGATAAAATTCATAGTAAGAAACACAGGATGAACACGTTTTGTACATTATTGAGAGCAAGATAAAATGAAGATTTTCTAGTGTTATACAAAACGAAAGAATAGAAAACAAGTACAATACACATTTTCGGGTTGCAGAGGTAAAGGCTTCTAAATTGGATAACTGAATCAATCAATCAAGGAGTGTAGCGGATATACATTTTTTTCTAAAGCTCCTATCTTTTTTCTAATAAATAAACAGTAAGAACATAACTGAATCATAGTGGATGATTTTTTTATAAGCTTTCAACATTGTTAGAAGGTGTAATGAGTGTAATTATCAATCCAGGTAACTCAGCAAATTGAACCAACTAAACCTAGGTCTGTTGACTACACGAGATAATATGAAGCTGAATAATTTTATTGTCAATATTAAGGGGGGGGGGAGGAGAAAGAACCCCCAAACTTCGAGAACAAGGATGGTGGAAGGGAATTTCCCCCCGCCAATAGATCACGAAAAGGAAGGGGGTGTGTAGAAAGGTTCCATTACAGCACAGCAATAGTGGATGGTAATATAAGGGGGGTAAAGTGAATAAGGTACCCCTATTTCGAACAGTACCCCTATTTAAAACAGGAGGGGACAGGTAGGCTATTACGTAATGGGGGGGTACGATACCCCCTTCGGGGGTGTAGGGGAGGTTTGAACACCACCAAAGTTAGCGTGGGTTGGTCTGTTATCAGTATGGCATTCATTTCCGGAATGGAGAGAAAGAGAGAGTTTGGAGAGAGAAAGAGAGAGAAATAAAGAGACTGGTTAAAGAGAGAGAGAGAAAACAGTTTACTATTAGTCCAACAAACCAGCGCAGCATTTCCTTCGTACTTGGCAGTGTGTGTGTTATCAGTAGTTGATGATTGGGCATTCTACCCCCACCACCCCACTATCATACCATGTAAATTTCCCCACTTGCCGTGTACAAGTATCACGTACAAGTTATTCTCTCGCTGAAACTGTCATTCCCTTACAACGATTACCTACCTATTCTCCAGGAGTTTTGCCTAGAAATGGCTCCGATTGTCAATGACAACAAGATGTCCACAAGCGTTGTTGATAGGTAGCCTACTTTCCGGTACCAAGTTACAAGTACAGACAGCACAATGCTACAGATTGAAATTACAGATTTGGATGTGAAGTAATCACGACAGAACTCGGTTTATAGTTTATATAGTTTGTGAGGTGAGTTTGTATAGCTTCATCTGTAGTCGCGGGAATGTACAACAATTTGTCGACCTGGATTTTGTCATTTGAGGGACCAAATCAATCAGCTGATTTTTGATACCTTCAATAGAATTGAATCTGTTGAAATCAGGATGAATTGATAGCAATAAATTGTAGAGATTTTGTTGTATTTGGAACAGGATTGAGCAAATTTAATAATGATATTCCATGACATTACCTGATTATAATAGTAATATTTGTGTTATGAAGAGTTATATGAAACACCTGTAGTATTATTTCAGTAAATTTATCAAAATTCTTCAACATTGTTTGTAATGGACACTCACAGAAAAACTCAAAGGTTTGAAACGTAATAAAAATTGTAATAGAATCTTTATCAATTATCAAGTTTCATTATTTTTAAAATTTTCCTTACTCACAAAGTTCATTGTTTCATTTAATTCTCGTCCAATCTGGATACAAAATTATCAGTTTCATTATTTTTGATCCACAAATTTCCATGTTGAAGTGCTGTGAAACCACAACTTAATTTCAGACTACAATACATAATTCTCATAAAAATTTGTTAATTTTCTTGGACAGTGCCAGTTTTTCTCTCCGAAATCATATTTTATAATGATATATGTCTGTATCAATGAATGTGATGTGATACATAATATTATTTATTGCATTTTCACCACACGTCATAAATAAACAGATGGCCTCGTTTCTCCAGTATTGTCAGCCTTTTGTGGCAAGAAAACAAATCAAAGGATGCTGGTGGCATTTGAAAAGCTAATCAGACAGCATGCAACGAATACAATGAACTGAACTATTGCATACTAGTTGCTTCAGTTGAATAGTACAGTGCAGTATTGTTGCTGATACCAGATTGAAAACCTTCAGGTTGTGATTCTCTACTTTAATTCCGAGCACGGACTTGGGGCCTATGTGTGCCAGCCTCCAAGGTTCACTTATAATAGGTCACTTGGTTGCTGTGCTCTTCTGACATCAATGTGTCTTTCATTTTACATGCTTTTCTAGTTTCTTTCTATTCTCACCTTCCTTCTCTTCTTGGCATTTCTTTCTATTCAAAGACAATGTTTTCTTCTATTCTCTTCTTATTTCTTCTCTACTCATCTATTTATTATTTTTTATACATCTTATTTTCCTATTCTTATATTCACCTTACCTTCTAATTTTTATATTCTTTTCTTCTCTTAATCTATCATCATTCCCTAATTTATACTTTTTATTCATATTATCAGTCTTCTACTTTTATCAATTTGTTTCTATCTCTGTTATTCATCATTCTATTTTCAACTTTCTCGCACCTCTAAGCCGATTTTTGTGGATTGATGGATGTGGAGTCAATTCTGTAGAATTTCACTGAATGTTTTGTTGATCAGTTGATTTTTTATCCATTCTCTTTCCAATTTGCTTTTATAATCAATCTTGTTTCTTTCCTAATATTATTTCAATTTTAAAATCATCTTCGTGATATTATTCTCGAAATTCTATCATCTTTTTCATATAATTCCCACCTATCTTTCAATTTATATTTCTATTTTCACCTGTTTCAATTCCAAAAATTTCAATCGTATTCAAACTAAAAAAAAACGTTCATAATCTAATTGCCGATAACACGAAAGCTATTATAAATTGAACCGTACTAGAATAACGTTATCTGACAGTTCTCTGATTTCTTTACAATGGTTCCGCCAAATGGCGTCATATAACAGAAGCTAAATTGTATTGACTTTTCTGCAATCGGCCTTCAGTTAGCTGCAGCACTGAAAAAAATAAACAGCAAAACTGCAAGCAAGTAAAACTGCTCAATACACAAAAGTTCACTGCACAAAACGTAAAACCACACAACAAATTTTTACGCTCAATTTCCACATTAAACAGCCAAACATTTAATCAATCCTTGTTTATCTTCATCCTCGTGGAGTAGAAGGGAAAGAGTGGGTTTAAAAAGCTTCCCGCTTTAACAAAACTCATCCTCTGGATAAAGTCGATATTCCATTTTATCTCTCAAATTCTTTCTCTCACTCCCTCTTTCTCTCTCCAGATCTTTACCTTCTTCTATCCTCTTCTTCCTCTTTATTCCCCTGTTCTCTTCTCTCTCCGTCTTTCTTTCAAAGTGTGTCAACACTCGTTTTATTGTCGTCGTAACGTAATGAAAAATCTCATTCATTAGCGGCATTACTTTCGTTTTATGCTGCGCACTTTGTTTGAGGAGGGGGGGGGAGGAATTTGATGGCGCATAAACCGGCGCCGCTAAACTGGGGCGAAAAACGTGATACTCGAGATAACAGCACCCTGTGTTGAATATTTTCTTACGTTTCAACCCCCTGTGTTTAATATTTTGCTGCGTTTTGAACCTATCAGCTAGTTTTCTGTTACATCTACACAGATTTTCGAAAGTTGACTCTGTATTATGTATACTTTGATAGTAACCGTTTTACACAGTTAACGCCAATTCTTTTTTGAAACTAAACAACATAGACATCATCTATGTATAATCGGGATTCCGTTTCTTTTTAAATCATTCAACTCAATATCAACCGTTCATACTGTAAAACATTATTTCAAAAGAAACCTTTACGCGGTACACATTTCAACAGCATTTAATAAAATAAAATAAAACAAAACACTAAAAGAATAAACACTAAGATTTCTACAAATAAGCATTTAATAAATGAAAATTCTATCAAACAAAATATATATAACATCTTCTACATGTGTTATGAATCTGAATTCTACGAAGTTTTGAGGATCATTCAAATTGTAATTAAACTAACTTCGACAACAATTCTTTGGAACTAGGTACAGTATTACTGAAAAATATACTGTATACTATACAGTATTACTATAATATATAGTATACTGTAAAACATAGTCAATGTATGATGATGTAAATTTGAAGATTATTCAAATTACATTGAATGTAAGTGCATAAGAGTCAAAATTTAGGAATAGGAGACGTTTTGGGTGATTGCCTGTTTCTATTTTCTAAATATTGTGTGAGTTAATGAATTGATTGGGTTAGTTAATGAGAGGATTGGTGAGTTATTGAGATGATGAATGAATGAAACTAATCAATGAACCTGTATATTATCCACCTATAGGTCTTGGTACAAAACACAGATATATACTTGATTGAGACTTTCAACGGTTATCAGTAGTAAACGTTGCAAAGAATGACACATAGGAGAGCAGGAAATAAACTGATGACACAAAAGAGAATTTACATTCAAGCATGAGTTGAGATTCGATTCTGAACACGTCTAGGAAAGTTTTGCAGTCAATATTGTTCAGAAATCAGTTGGATGACTCTGATCTGAACAAATATTCACGAGAAGCGAGGCTGTCGCCGCTGCACAAAGCGCGAGATAGGGGAGATGATATTTGTTGTATGCTAGAAAAGGATTGGATGGGAGAGGATGGAGAGAAGAAGAAGAAGTGATGAAGAGGATGAAGAAGAAGAAGAAGAAGAAGAAGAAGAAGAAGAAGAAGAAGAAGAAGAGATGAAGAGGATGAAGATAAGAGAGAAGAGCCAGTATTGTAGGAATGGGAGTTGACATTTTGCAGCATTCTGTTGATAGTAATCTGGTCTGAATATTGACTCGCTGATAAGGGTAGCAGCAGTTTTGCTTCAAGCTAAACCCGAAGGATGGTTTGTGAAGTCTTCCTATCGTCTCTAGATAAGACTTCAATTTGAGGAGAATATTCGTCAGATAACGATTACTATTCGGATAACAAAGGCAACTTGATTTTCATAATTAAATTCTTGGGTTGCAGCAAGCGTGAGGTCAATTTTAATCCAGGATCAGAACAAAACAAAGTAGATTATAATCAGAGCTGATTGAAATTAGAATTGATTCCGGTTGGTACAAACCAGCACTAGTTTCATACATTGAGAATAGAATATTGAAGAATATTATACATAGAATATTGAGAATAGTTAAACAATTAGAAATATCACAAATATTATGAACTGAACCATGTATTCTTTTCCAGTTACATATTCTCAGAACTAGTTAACCAGATGAATCTATTGGCAAATTTAACATGAGATTCAAACATTTTACTAACAGAATAAGCCACCAACACAACAAGCCACTGGAGGAACAAATATCAAAAAAGAATGTGAAATAATGAGAAAACTGTAGTGATATTGACATTTTTAAACGATTTTTTGTTGGTTTTACCTTTTAGAATACCTTGGGTTACTAGGATCACTCTTTTGCGATATACTCTGTATAATAAGAATATTACAGTATTAATTCATCTTATTTCAACCTGTTTCTAGAATTTCTATTGATGTTTTGGGACTTCATTATAATAGAAAACACTATTTTATGTTGTCGATTCCAAATTTGTTGACTCGTTTGTCAACATCAAATAGAATCTTCTTCTATTATACTTTTTTCAGGCATACTAATGAATTACTAATTTATTATTACTATTACTAATGAATCATAGTTCAAAGGAGATATGAAAGTGTCCAGATTATTATGTTTGAAAAACTGTAATTTGTGTTTTGATTGTTAATGTTCATTTTATAACGATTTTTTGACTCATGCTTGTTGATAGAGTAAATATGCAATATTGAATTAAATAGAGCATTTTTTTTAATTGTGAGCAAGACAAAAGTTTCAATTACAATAAACTGCTTGAATTAACTTCACAAAATTTTTGAATTTACAACCTGACATCAAAGTATTGAGGTTCAACTTCCAAAAATCCAAATAGCATAGACGTCTTGCAACATTCATGTTCCCTGAGAATATCCAGAAATATAAAATGAGAATATTTGATAGAAATAGACACCGACATAAGAGCCAAGAAAAATACAGATTTATTTCCGATAGTCCCGAATTCCAATTCTTCCAACACAAATAACGCAGAGAAACGGAACAATACGCAAATATTACTGGTGTTGACAGTCCTCACTTTAGAAAGAATAGAAGGCAGCTAGAAAAAATATTTCGAATAGAAAATGAGAAATTCTAATGAGAGCGGCGGAAAATGAGCTGAATACGAAACAAAAGAAAATGCGAAAAGAGGGAGCGGCCGGAAAAAAAAGAAGAAAACAATCAAGACAAAGAAGAGAACAAAGTGAATGAGAAAGAGATGGAAGATTCAGTATGAAACAAAACAGGGATCTCGATATTTCGGTGATAATACAGGAAAGAAAAATGAAGGTAAGAAGAAAAATAACGAGAAGGAGAAGAATAGAGAGGAGGGGAAGAAGTAGAAGATGAATGAAACGGAGAAGAGGACAAAGAAAAACAAGGAGGTGGAGGAGAAAAGAAACATAAGAAAAGTATGTATTTAGAAAGAGAAAAAAGAGATAGATCGATAGATGTATCTAAATTATCCTTAATTTTTTGTAGAAGGGGGAACCCTGTAGAAATAGAGAATCAGGAAAAAGATAGAGATGAGTAAACGATTGAACGGATATAGGAATAGGGAAAGAAGAAGGGAGACGACAAGTAATTCAAAAGATATCTAACAAGAAAAGGGTTGAAAAGCTTTGAAATCAACTATTTTACATGTATTGATGTACAAGTATGATAATTTCGCCCCAGAATTCGATAAATGTAGTCAAAAACTAAGCAAAACGTCAATCAAATCAACTCATCTCAAATAAGTACCGCACAGTACATAAACTATTACACAATCATTTTCGAATATGATCTAGAAAGATCGAAACGTATTGTTCAATCCGATACGCTATAGGATCGGTTACATGAAACAGGAAATAAACTACTGTACTGCATTACACAACTCAACGATATCTGATCTACAATCTACTGATACTATCGATTTATTGCTCTAAAAATACCAACTATCCACGCAATAAGATGATATAATACATTGACTTATCGATATGGCAACACTATCGAGATGGGAAACTATCGGAAATGGCATATTTCAGATAAAATTCGGCCGTAAAGACTCCAATTTTGAAACGCTGATCACAATTTATTGGTTTAGAAGTGCGTCAAAATAAACTACTGGAAGATAACTACTATTGGAAGATAAGATTGTAAAATGTGTTAATAGACTCGGCAGTTTTCGAAAAGCATTTCAATTTTATCGAGTACACTTATTTCATAATGTACTCACCGTCACTATCCTATCTATCTAAACACTGGACATAAACTGTTATAAAGCAACTAACCTCATTGTGCATAACCAGTGTTTGGGTAACTTACAAGTCAGCTGTTCAATTCAAGGGGTTTTTGTTGTATGGGATTTGATAGGGGATTCAATCGTGTACAAATATCTTGTGAGAACATGGAAAAGATTTTTCTAAATTAGATTATTGACTAATATTATTATACTGAATTCGTGTGCATTACAAAATAGTTATCCTTACAGTCTGGACTGTGATAGTTGGAAAAACCTGGCAGTGAAAAATCATTGAATTTTAGACAGTTATTAATTGTTAACAGTATCAACAGTTACACTTTCACAGTATTAACAGTTGTGTAATTAACAGTAATTATTAAACAATAATTATATGAAGATGAGATGCAGTATCATAACGATGATTGACATGATTGATTATGATACGTTACACTGCGAAGTTTAAATCAAAAGAGGTCCTTCATTTTTGAAAAAGGAGCAAGTGAAGCAGAGTGAGACTGTGAGGAGGAGGAGGAGGAGGAGGGGAGGAGGAAGAAGAAGAGGAAGAGAAGGGTAATGAGGAACAAGAAGAAAAGAGGAAGATGAGGAAAGGAAAAGAAGAAGAAGAAGAAGAAGAAGAAGAGGAAGAAGAAGAAGAAGAAGAGGAAGAAGAAGAGAGGAAAAGAAGAAGAGGAAGAAGAAGGAAGAGGAAGAAGAAAGAGGAGAAGGAGAAGAAGGGGGAGAAGAAGAAGAAAGGAGAGGAAGAAGAAGAGGAAAAAAGTAGAAGAGGAAGTAAAAGAAGAGAAAGAAGAAGAAAGAGAGTGGTGAGACAGAAAGCGAGTAAAAATGTGTGGAGTTTACAAGTCACACAAATGGCAAAATACCGAAGAGACACCACACTCTCATCCAGAAACAAAAACACGAAAAACTGTTGGCAGAAATTAATTTGTCGCCTGGCGTCGCGTAATGGCGTGAATTCAATTTACACGCTTCGCCCGCCCACTAACGACGTTATAATAACTATACATACAGGCACTGGTGAAATTTTTCTAACACGCTGAATTATAATTAAGAGGGCACTGGCGAAATATTTATTGTTCTGCTTCAGCAGCATCCCCGGAGTATTTCCGTTATTTTTCCATGTTGTCCCGCTTTTCTCAACAGATAGTTCGTTCACAAAGATTTGTGATCTTGTTCACTGAAACGATTTCGAAGTCAACCAAACCCTATGACTAAACTTATTCGATTTTGTGTGCTGCAATTGCTTAGTCCAAGTATAATTATGATACAGCACCCAAAAATCGACAAACTGTGGACTTAGGCTGGGCGTACACCGGTTAGTCAAGACAAGACAAGACGACATTAGTCACAGTAATTCACATAGCTGCTTATGAAGCAGCACACACCGATGCAATGACTAATCGGTGTGTGTTGCTTCATAAGCAACCATGTGAATTACTGTGACTAAACGTGACTAATCTTGTCTTGTCTTGACTAACCGGTGTACGCCTAGCCTAAGACTGAATTCATTTACTCTATTTGAATGCAACTTGTAAATAATTGAATTCTGCAACTAAAATATTCAGTGGAATTTCACTCTCGTAAAGCGCACACAAAAAAGATTTATTATATTTTTTTTTTTTTTAATGTTTGATTTTGAAAAAGATTTACTCTCATTGGAGTAATGAAAAACAATGATTTGAATTTTCACAGCACTAAGCTTCTACGTGTAACAGAAATTTCTATGAAAATAATTCATACGGTATTAGGTAATTATTATAGCGTAGAATAGAATACATTTCACACTATTATAAAAACAATGAATATTTTTATGAATGTAACAGGTAGACAGAATGACAGCACTGAGTGGGACGAGTGAAATGACAGGTTTTCAATATTTATTAATTACTTCCCAACGATAAAAACCATCTTTTGTAAATTTGTAACATTACTATGTTGTGGGTTATGTGTGTAACGCTATTATTTTTATGTTGTATGTCCCGTGACGTCAGGATCAAGCAAATATAGTCAAATGTGTCACAAGATAAGGGAGAGCTAAGTGATGGACTATAGTCACTACTCCTTACGTCACTGGGCATGTCAAAATTGGCCTTGCAAGGGCTCATCCAGGATACTGATATTTTCATAAATTAAATAAATTTAATGTATCAATTGGGATTGCCAAGACAGGTGCAAGAACGACTAGAAAACCCAGTAATTAGGTGAAAACTTGAGTATATTCTCCTGTTCCTTTAGAACACACAACTTGAACAATTAAATGAATTTTACAAATTTCGTTAATAATTGTTAATAACAATAAATAGCTTGTTACGGAGGGTATATTTTCGGTAGAACGTAGGTGGGGGTATTTTGCCTGGCAAATAAGATGGTACGAACTCGCTAGAATTATGAATGCCTTAACTACTAGACCATGAGCTCATGTTTTATGTTTCACGCAGTATGATCATTTCTCCCACTATTTCACTTTAAAAGAGGCTTTTCGCGCCTTTGGCCAAAGGATTAATAAAACGGATCACTCACAGTATTGGCGATGCTTTGACGTCGGTTACCGTATCCTGGTTTAGGCAGCCATCTCAGGGTAGATTGGATTCCGTGTGTCATCTCACGATACAGCTTGGCTCTGGACCATGGTTTATAACATTTCCGCGACTTTACATGAATTTAATCAATTATATATTGCCACAGCTTAATATATCACAGCTTGAAAACATTAAAATTGAAAATGAAACTGATTACATTTTAAAACAGTTAAACTGCACGTATGTGCTCAAAAGCAACTGCTCTCTGAGGAGTCTCAAACGGAAGAGAGTTACCCTTGCTAAAATTCAAGGAAACAGAATTTTCAATAGAACATTCTAGAATTTTTAATGAAATGCTGGGCTGTGATTGGTCAATTTAATATCGTGTTTTTTGACGTCAGTACAATGCACAAAGTAGTTCCAACATTTAGCTACAATAACCATTTAAATAATATGATATATTATATATAATACAAAATAACATATAGGACGTTAAAATCCTTTCAATTTTATTTTTATTTTGGAAGATGCCTTTAAAAATATTCTTTACTTTTCAACTCCACTGCCAAATTCAAAAGGTGAACTGAAAGTTTATTGCTAAATTAATATACATCCAAATATTTTATGCTATAAAAATAACTGACTCCTAAAATAGTATAATCTCATATACAACAAATATTTCCAAAATATATTGCTATGTTCGTGAAACCACCGAAGACATGAAACCTGTATATACATCATTTCACCGGCTTGGGATGATATTTTGGTGAGTACAAATAATAATAAGTTAACATATGAGGATTAAGTATTTATACATTTTATAAATAATCGATGAATCATCATTTCTCCAATGCTTATATTGGCATTGACACCTTTCAGTCGATGATCCATATAGGCAGTGGCGTGTTTGATATTTTGGATGAAGGTTATGGCCATCTTCAAGATTTGGATTTTTCAATTACATAAATTAACATCAAAGAATATATATAAATATACAATGTGATATGAGTCAGAGACTTTAGCTTGCTTCCTTGTTATCATTATTTTATCAATATTGAGTACTGCTAAATTAGGTCAGCTTATTAATTATGCCATCTATTATAATACCAGCACTTAGTGGTCATTGACAATATTTATTGAGGCTTTATTTGGTTAAAACGAGGCAAATTTTCTAAGATCTCACATAACATAAAGAAGGCTCTAAAAATATGTGAACACAACTGTAATATGAGAATTCAATACTATGATGACGACATGCACAAAAGGTATGTGAGGTTATCTCAGATGACACTGAAAATACAATACAATTCAAACTCATAAGTTCTGCTAGACAAAAATGGGCGCCGACTTGTTTTATCGATTGACAAAGTTGTTCACAGCGGAAAAGAAGGTAATTTCTTACTAATATTTGAAGTTGGTAATAATTTAATTTTATTAAGAGTGCGATAGTGACTCAAGTGGAAATGCAGTGAGACAATAAATTTTCCAAGACTTAATATATGGTAACTATTAATAAATAGCCCTATATTCAATGCTCATTAATAATCATTTTCACTTTTAAATTAATAGATTAATTTGGTAAACTAATAATATTTTTTTAGCTTTAATTTCTTTTCTTAATAGGCTACCTAAAATAATTATTTGAATGATCACGGAATGTGATTCGAAGCAATAAGTGCATATATCTCTCTAAATCATTGGCGATATTTCTGAGTATACTCCTCCTCGATGTCTCCTCAGGAATAATTTAATAATGAAATCAATATTCAAATTAATTAATTACTTTATTAAAGCTTGGCAATTCCATAAGGTATATTTTCAATTTCAAAAGTTTTCAACCATCAACTCTGTGATTTCTGAGTTCAAATTTTTGGCTTTTAATAAAGAAATCTTGTACATCTCTAACGCTATTATTTTTATGTTGTATGTCCCGTGACGTCAGGATCAAGCAAATATAGTCAAATGTGTCACAAGATAAGGGAGAGCTAAGTGATGGACTATAGTCACGCATCAAAGACAAGATCTCAATCCACTTACGTAACACACTTGGCTAAGCATACTCCTTACGTGACTGGGCACCTTGCAAGGGCTCATCCAGGATACTGATATTTTCATAAATTAAATAAATTTAATGTATCAATTGGGATTGCCAAGACAGGTGCAAGAACGACTAGAAAACCCAGTAATTAGGTGAAAAACTTGAGTATATTCTCCTGTTCCTTTAGAACACACAACTTGAACAATTAAATGAATTTTACAAATTTCGTTAATAATTGTTAATAACAATAAATAGCTTGTTACAAAATTTATATTCGGTAGAGCGTAGTGTGGGTCAAATAAGATAGTACAAACTCTCTAAAATTATGAATGCCTTAACTACTAGACCATGAGCTCATGTTTTATGTTTCACGCAGTATGATCATTTCTCCCCACTATTTCACTTTAAAAGAGGCTTTTCGCGCCTTTGGACAAAGGATTAATAAACCGTATCACTCACAGTATTGGCGATGCTTTGACGTCGGTTCCCGTATCCTGGTTTAGGCAGCCATCTCAGGGTAGATTGATTCCGTGTGTCATCTCACGATACAGCTTGGCTCTTGACCATGGTTTATAACATTTCCGCGACTTTACATGAATTTAATCAATTATATATTGCCACAGCTTAATATATCACAGCTTGAAAACATTAAATTGAAAATGAAACTGATTACATTTAAAACAGTTAAACTGCACGTATGTGCCCAAAAGCAACTGCTCTCTGAGGAGTCTCAAACGGAAGAGAGTTACCCTTGCTAAAATTCAAGGAAACAGAATTTTCAATAGAACATTCTAGAATTTTTAATGAAATGCTGGGCTGTGATTGGTCAATTTATAATCGTGTTTTTTGACGTCAGTACAATGCACAAAGTAGTTCCCACATTTAGCTACAATAACCATTTAAATAATATGCGATAGATTATATATAATACAAAATAACATATAGGACGTTAAAATCCTTTCAATTTTTATTTTTATTTTTGGAAGATGCCTATAACAATATTCTTTACTTTTCAACTCCACTGCCAAATTCAAAAGGTGAACTGAAAGTTTATTGCTAAATTAATATACATCCAAATATTTTATGCTATAAAAATAACTGACTCCTAAAATAGTATAATCTCATATACAACAAATATTTCCAAAATATATTGCTATGTTCGTGAAACCACCGAAGACATGAAACCTGTATATACATCATTTCACCGGCTTGGGATGATACTTTTGGTGAGTACAAATAATAATGTGCATTATTTAATAGCAAGTTAACATATGAGGATTAAGTATTTATACATTTTATAAATAATTGATGAATCATAATTTTTCCAATGATTTTATTGGCATTGACATCTTTCAGTAGATGATCCATATAGGCAGTGGTGTGTTTTGATATTTTTGGATGAAGGTTATGGCCATCTTCAAGATTTGGATTTTTCAATTACATAAATTAACATCAAAGAATATAAATAAATATACAATGTGATATGAGTCAGAGACTTTTGGTGGTGAGTCGGAGCTTGCTTCCTTGTTATCATTATTTTATCAATATTGAGTACTGCTAAATTAGGTCAGCTTACCGTTAATTATGCCATCTATTATAATACCAGCACTTAGTGGTCATTGACAATATTTTATTGAGGCTTTATTTGGTTGCCAGAATTTGTATCGTGACAAAATTGTAACGAGGAATTTGTCGAAATAATAATGGAATTTGTCAGAATAATCATTCCTCTCAATTAGAATACGTACAGTAATTGAATGGAACGTTTCACGTCCATCAAAATAATATATTTCTACTAATTACATATTGTTTGGATGTCACATGTTTCTATCTGATTCCAGAGCTCCAAACCTCTATTATTTGAGAAAATATCATCTCTCTGGAATAATTCAACATATAAATTGAGTATAATCCCAAACTAATATGAATTGAGTTTTTTGTTAAACTGAATTTTCCTACCGTAGTTCATGGAAAAGGGACTATAAATTTCTTTATACGGAAATCTGTATGAAAATTTTCCAGAAATTATATTGTACATGATTTTCAATTAAATTGATTCATTTGTTGAGAGGATGATGTGAATTTTTCCTCTTGAATAATCAAGCATCAATTATCAATTTTGAAATTAAATAGCAAGTTATCGCTTACGATTAAGTTACTTGGTATAAAAAATAATTGATCTAAAACACAAGAAGGTTTTGAAAGATAACAAAAAAGTCCAACCAATGAGTTTATCTAATACTCTCGACAGCTTTAAAACTTGATTGACAAATAATACAGTGACCCAATAAGATAATGTCAAGCATTGAAAAAAGTAGCACATTCTTTTCTATTAAAATCAATTAGCCACGCTCTAAATCAAGTACCTTTTCAATCAACTAACGTTTCATTGCGAATCCATTGTAAGTACAACAGCTGATTGTTTGAAATTATTGTTCTTATAAGGTGTGTATGAGTTACCCGAGAATCATTGTTCTTATAAGGTTACCCGAGAACAATACTGGAGTCATACACCAACTTTATTCAATAATGAAACCACCAAATGAATTATTGTAACAATTGCTATTGTATTTATTACACATTGCCTACAACTGTATCAAGTTACTTCTAAAATAATAGACAGAGCTCTTTTCGTTTCATGAAAAGAACTTGTTCATAATAGTAATTACTTCACAACAAATATTAGAAAAAAGCCAACAATAAGCAAGAATAAAAGACGATTTTTCCAACTTGAGTTGTTTAAAAATATTCCAACAGTTTTTATCTTACCAGAAAAAATCATAGCATTATCATCAATTTCTATGGGATAACGTTCAAGCATCATAATAGAAATGTGAATGAGGAATAAATTAGTGGAAATGAATATTGAATTTAATTTAGTTGAAATCGAAAATGAAATGAATACTTCATGATTATTATTTACTTGATTCAAGTACTAACATTCGAAAACTTATTCTCAGCCAAGTTTAAACAGCCTGATTTACAACAATAAATTATATCGTTAAAATGTTTTACAACGTTCAAAGTTGTAGGAATTATAGTGTATTCACTATAAAATATGAACATAGCTGCATCATAGACATAGTGGATCCTGAATTTCTTATAAATTTTGTAGAAAACTGTAATGGTGTGCATTGCCCTATTTGTTTGTATAGAGTGGAATATCATATGACCATAAGGTAAACATTCGGTATTTGCTAAATGCCGCATGTATGGAGCCGGCATAATGAGCTAATTCATTGTGAATTAGCTTGGAGTGTTTGATTACTAAAATATGATACTTGGCATGTGGGTGAGAGAGTAGAACACAAAAGGAAATGAAAGAGAAAATAAGAGTGCGTGCTCAGTCCTCAAAATATTGTTGATTTTATCACCACATTGTAAACAATAATGTAGGCTACTGTGTGTTGTGATACATATTTTTGGAAAAGTGGAACGGGGAAAATTGTTTTCATTTCTACAAATCCCTGAATAGTTTTCTCCCTCATTACCCTCTCCTCCTCCTCTCCTACTCCTCCTTTTTCTTATTCTTCTTTTATTCATTTTCGTCATCTTGAATACAATCCCATCTTCCCCAAATTCTTCTCTACTCCCAAATTCAGATACCTATTTTTCTCTCATGACTCAATTCCCCATCGCCATCTCAATCACTTCCTCCTCTTCCTCTTCTTCTCTATCTTCGTCTTTTTATTCTTCCTCTTCTACTCCTTCATCTTCTTCTACTACTACTGCTATGCTTCTTCGCCATCTTCTTTTCCCTCCACCATTTCTTTCAGTCTCCATTTCTTTCTCACTTCCTCGCACATTTTCTCTCCTTCTCTTTCCCACCAACCCACCCACTAGGTGTCAAACTAGTTCAACGATATGCAGGCGTCTTCTTAATTTATTCCCGAAAACTTCATCATTCATCTTGAGTTTTGTCAACTGATTTCTAATTAGGACACCAAACGACTTGAAAAATGGCTTCGTTGATATCGCGGTGTGCAAAATAGAGACGCAGGAAGGAAGGAAGAAGGTGGAAAAGAAGAAGAAGGAGAAAAAGAACAAGAAGATAAAAAAGAACAAGTAGAAAAAAGACCAGTGGAGTAAGAGAGGAAATAAACTAAATTGGTCAGAAAAAGGCGATGAAGGATGGATTTATTTTTAAAAAACCGACACAAAAAATGAGAAAAAATAACATTCAAGAGGCCCACCTAATAAATTAGAGATTGATTTATAATTTATTTTCAAAAGTCTAGAACAGTCAAGGATGGATGGATGGATTTTTATAGCCTTTCCTCGTTGTAAGGTTATGAAAGAGTTTTTAGAGGTTCTACACACTTTCAAGAGCGTTTAAGATGGAATAAATAAATTGTTTCTGTCATTAATTTAGACATCATTAAGGTGTAATAGTCAGTTTTATTTCAGTCACGAGTAGGCTAGTGAGAGTCTGACTAGTTCGTATACGAGCGTGAGTCTACTATCTTATCAACAGTTCAAGATCCTAATATTTTTAGAAATATGTGAATCAATTTGAATTTATAGATACGTTTATGAAGCATAACTTACTACATACCATACAGTGAGAAAGAAACAGCTTGAAATGAGACTCACCTGTAAAAAAAAGAAAATTCCAATTAATTCGATGTAAATCTTAAGGTTAAAATCATAAAAACTGAAAAAAATAATAATAAATGAGTATTGAGGACAAAAACTAAATTAAAGATGGTGAAAATACTGTTGAACTAAGACTAAAGTACATATATTTGCCCCACTTATATAAATTAGTGTATAAACAATAATACCATTAACGAACAATATATAACATAGACTATATACCATAGTATATGTATATACAATAGGAATTGACTAACAATATAGTTAGTTATGAGTTAGTCTATGATAATACTTTAAAAACCAAAAGCCGATTGCACCATAAATCATTGAAATTATTCATTCATTCATAACAATTGGCAAACTCAACTTACAAACCCCATATTCCCAGCAATAAAACAAGGAGCCATAAACTATGTAAACGATAGCGCATTTTATTAATCATAACTTGATTGAGAACATTATTTACGAGCGTATCAATTGCATTGCACCTGACTAAGCATCTTCTCTTCAGACACAGATAGACATATCAACTTGTCACGGTTATAACAGTCGAGTTGCAGCCTACTAAACTGGTTTAGAGGTGTAGCAAGGTTGCTGGGATGATGATCGTATTACATGAGTGTTGAGGTTGAGGAGCGGTACTTGGCTTAATTCATGATGTCATAGCTCAAGGCGAGATAGGTGCGTCTCAGTGTACACTGTACAGTATTACATACAGCTAAATTAGTTGATTTTGTGTCTCTGAATACAACGTGACTGTCTCAGATTCATCTATCTATCTCGATAAAACTGAATCCAAATAAAATAAAATTCCTAACGATATCAATTCATAGAATATCAATCCATGTACATTTTTTCCTGAGGGTAATGCACACAAAAGCTGCAGGCTTGTGAGTGGCTAGTGAGAAGATGTAGAGATGATGATTGTATTTGTGATAATAAATATTATTTTAATGTTTATTTAGAGAGGGAGATGCAATATAAAATTTCAAGATGATTAACAAAGATATTGAGGGGAAAAATTTGTTTAAATTATTTCAAATTGATATACACTATTGTTATTATCAGGTGAGACGTTAATTTCATTTGATTTCATGTAAATATTCATTATATTAAGAGACTTGGAAAAAACACGTTTTTGTGTATTTTTTTTAGATGATAAAGAAAAAAGAAAACAAATTCAATTTTCGGTTCCATTGTTTTTATGTGCAGTAGTCAGAAGTGAAGAAAATAGTAAGCGAATTTTATTTCTTTCAATTTTCTATAAAAAAATTCTAGTTCCTCATTATTTATTCCAAGTTCTATTGGCAATCATTATTCATTCCAAATTCTATTGGCAATATACCAATAACAATTTCGAGGAATTAAAAATTAACAGTTTACCGATTGATTGCACTAAAGCCAACAAATTTAACCGCCGTAAATTGACGTCATTCAACTGAACCAATTAACCTCTTCCACCCCCAGTTGCAAAAAGGCCTGTTAATCATCATCAATGTCTTGATGTTAATAATAATCAACAAACAATGTCAATACGATCAAATTTTATTCACGTTTTTACAACCGGCCCTTAAAATTCCTCCACAGAAAATACAACCAACAGAAATCGAAGCCCCCACATTTCACCAAGTCACTCACTACACATTTACTACTTCAACACGCTCACGCCATACTACTAGCTCAACATTAAGCAACACAGATTCTATAATTTAGCCGCGGTCGCACAACGGCACGACATTAATCGCTTCGAAAAGATTGAGTGAGCCGCAGCCCCTTTACTAGTATTCTCGTGTGTAATAACATACTTTAGAAAGGGGCCAGCTAAAAGAGAAAGAAAAAAGGAGGGAGGGTAGTGAGTGAGAGGAAGGGAGAGAGAGCGAGAGATAAGGGTTGCTGAAAGAACTTAATTCACTAGTAGAACACAAGAATGAATGAATAGTGAGAGGGGGCGTGAAGAGCACAATCATGAAACATTTACAACGAAAGTATTCATGAACTGAAAAAGTGGTTGAATAGTTTCTAATGGCGCTGCAAACCCTTTGGCTCACTGATAATAATCATAGAAATAGTAATAATCATAGATCTGTCACTACTGTATAGCGAGTACCGTTCAGTCATAGGAAAGGAGAGAGGAATAAAATACTGTGTTTTGAGAGATTTATACTGTTTGTATAAATTGGGAGAGGAACAGTTTTGGGCATATTGTACTTTCCTTTGTAAATGATTGAATAAATAATTGATTGATTAGATTGGAGTTTTCACTTCATTCATTAGATTTCAAAATATTTCCGCATGAATTCTAGATTACGATGGTTATAGATATTGATAAAAAAAAATTCAATTACAAATTATACTGTGAAAGTAATAAAATTATTGAAAAATATGAATAGTTAGATAATATACTGTAAATGTAATAATATTTTTCAACAATATGAATAATTAGATACAAAGTGGTCATAATAATATGATTGATATTCACCAAGTTTTAGTAAATGACAAGTTGAAAATTTAAGAAATTATTCAATGAATTATACAACATATTATAAAGTAAGGTGGATCAACGATTATTCAAGGTGATTTATTCTACCATATGAAGATTGATGCAAAATAATAATGATTGTGATCTATCTACACGAAAACGCTATAATATTTGAACACTATCGCTCAATTGCAAGAAGATCCATTTAATTTTAACCACCGTAAAATGACGTCATTGCAATAACGTCAAACTCTTCGTTGCTTCTCGTTGCATTTGTTCCGTTAGATGACATCATTTTACGGCGGTTAAATTCAAATGGATTTTCAAGCAACTGGGCGATAATGTTAATTCTTGCGACAGAATATCTGGTCAACCAGCAACCTCTCTCTCTCACTCTTTTTATAAGTCAATTTCATCCCACTTCAATCTTATAAATTCTGAATTTTTCCTACCCTCCACTCCCTATTTCCATTCAACCCTAATCGTCTTTAATCCCTTTCTTTGGCCTAATCACTACTGCACCGATCCTAAACGATTACTACATGACATCAGTATACACGATCTGTGCTCGAGAACACGCGATATAGATGTTACAGATAGTCTACCTATATATCTACTATGTAGAAACGTTATCACCATTGAGCATGCACTGAGCTTACACAATAATCATGAAAAACCGCTTTCCACAATCGGAAAAGTGTGAGACACATTTTCCGAGGAAAGCTTAACTCCCCTCCCACCCTCTAAACCCGAAACCACTTGGAATATAACCTTTCATAGAAATGTCTCAAGAAAATGTTTCAAATTCTTGTTTGGCGTGTGTAAATTCAATAAACAAACTTGTGAGGCTGCTGGGCTCATGGCTATATTTGCGGGGATAAATATTATTGTAGCGATTTGTTGATGGGCAAACTGTGTGGAAGTTCACGCTACATTATTTACTCTAGAAAATGAGTTCTTGAAGTGATTTGTTGATAGAGGTAATGGTGGAAAAGCCCAACACTACTCTTCCACATTTCTCTCTCGAATTTCAAAGTAAATGTAGGCCTATGAATTCAAAGTCTTTTGAAGATACTTTTCTTGAGACATTTCATTTACATTGTACTTTTTATGCCTAAAAATTAATCCAAATACTTGTATCAATCTCACATCATATGTCTTTCCTAATTGACTTTAATAGAACGTAAATAGCTGTTGTTTGTGTCCTAAAAATCGTGATCAATAATCAAAATATCGTAATAATTATTCTCAAGAACTGGATATAATTGATAAACCACAATTTAGCAGATTATGAATAGACGTTTAATGATATCGAATTTGGTATTTAATAATCAAGTCCTGCGTAATTTAGCTACTACAGTAATAATAATGCTTCACTATCTAGTAAAATTATTGTATTGAAAATAATACAAGATCAATCAAAACACAACTGAATTGTTTGTTATTCACATTTCCATTTCAACATGCATAAAATTCTACAACTATCTGACTAACAGTTGGTATTGAATATAGTATTTTGTACTTTTATAGCCTTTGAATATAAACTGTTTCAGATGCAATAATAATTATATACAACTTGGAATATACTCAATTGGAACATATTTGTTCCAGAAATTTCAAGTTCAAACACGTTCAAGTTGAAAGTATAACTCCAGCACTGGAGTATTTCGAGCATACTCGAGTACCATTTATATTTATTTACACTTGAAAATCATCATTTGATCTGGAAGTCCTGCACAAACAAGGCTGACCAATTGTTTATTTGTCTAGTTATTGTGGATCAGTGAGCGAGAGAGAGAGAGAGAAACGTGACGTGGGAGTAACGTAGTGTAAATGAGAAAGAACACATCATCCCAAAACCCGTAAAACTCAGCAATGTTTGTCCAATACACACTGTCTCATGACCAAACGACAATACCCCCCACCACCCCACCATCCTGACAATGTCCCAATAACCAATGATGACCCGCCATCATGAAGGCAAGGTGTTTACTGCAACATGACTGGCCGATACACGGTTATTGGTTTCTAAACTATTAATAGCATGTGTGACAGAGAGAGAATCAGAGAGAGAGAGCGTGAGAGGGATTGAGTAGGCGTGAGAGAAAAGAGAGAGAGCCAAGAGAGTATGTAAGAAGGGGAGCGAGTGAGAGAGATACAAGAGAGAGCGTAAACAAACCGTTATTGAAGCTGTAACTTTGGGGGATATCCACATGCCTCTGGCTAATGAGATGACAGTATATTAGAAGGGAGTTCCAGCAGAGGACCCAAATGAGATTCCAACGCTGGCGAATTTCGAGAGAAATTTGCAGTAAGGTACGAACAAACATAAGTCGAAATGGCAGATATATTGTAACACAAAATAGTGAAATGAAAATATTCCATGACTGAAGTATAAAGTAGATATAACTTAATCTGATAGTTCAAAAAATAAAAAGAAACAATTTAATTATATAACCTGATAACTTATATTATACAAACATAAGTAATGGGAGCAAAATTATGAACTTGTAGCAGCAGTCCTCGTGTTATTCTTAGCTTTGTACTATTTCAATAATTTTATCAATAAAAATTGTGAGTACAAAGTTCATCAAGTAGCCTTCCTTTTTGTTTCCATTCCTTTTCGACTCAACTAAAGCGTTTGAAACGTCCAAATATAGACAACATAAAAAAGGGTGCAAATTAGAACCATGTAGCACTCCGTTGCTATATAGACTCACATCATCTTCAGGCCTCTTTCACAGCGGTGCGATTCTGGTCCATATCGCACGAGAACGGAACCTTAAAAGTTTAGATGTATATTATAAACAACATAAACAGTGTGTGCAAACAGATAACCATGTTGCACCACTTATTTCCCATTCTGGACTTCACTAAAGCGTTCGACAGGTTCGCGCTGATCCAGCAGGACAGGACGGCTCAGTCTTTGTAATCAATCAGGTGGGGCCAATGCCAGCTTGCATGGTCAACCATTTGGAGGATAGGACACCAAAGCTCGTTACCAATCCATTTACACCAACTAATGAGTCAGCAACTGTATGCAATTGCGATCACAGGTGCGTGGGGGGCGAAGGGGGGGAAGGGGGCTCCATTGATTAGGTGGATTGATTGGCGCGACGCAACTACTTGTGTGTTGTTGGCTCACTGCTAGCTGCTAGGCTATAATTGACGAGACAATGTTTGTTTGGAGTGGAGGAGGAGAAGGAAGAAGAGGAGTAGGAGGAGGATGAGAGGTGAGGGGAGAGAAGAGAAAGAGTAAGAAGAGAAGAAGGAGGAGGAGGAGAAGGAGGAGGAGGAGGAAGAGGAGAAGAAGGAGGTAGAGGAGGAGTACTAAGAAAGAGAGAAGGAGAAGGAGAGTAGGAATAGAAGGAAAGAGGAGAAGGAGGAGGAAAAGAAGAAGGATGAGGGAAGGCAGCGGAGGAAGAGGAGTGGAAGCAGAAGAGGAGCACGAAGAGGAAGAGGAGGAGCAAGAGGAAGTGGAGGGGAGGAGGAGAAGGAGGAAGAGGGGAGAAGGAGGAAGAGGGGAGAAGGAGGAAGAGGGGAGAGGAGAAGGAGGAAGAGGTGGAAGAAGAGTAGGTGAAGCAGGAGGAAGAGAAGCAGAATGAGGAAGAGGATGAAAGTAAGAGGAAGAGAAGTAGGAGGAAGAGAAGGAAGAGGTGGAGGAGGAAGAGGAGGAGAAAAAGGAAAAGGAGGTAGAGGAAGAGGAGCAAAAGGCGGAAGAGGAGGAATAGAAGCAGAAGGAGGAAGAAGGGCAGAAGGAGGAAGAGGAACAGCCAGATGAAGAGTAGAGTAGGAGGAGATAGAGGAGGACGGTGAGGAAGGGGAGTAGGAAGGTGACTAATTACTGAAAGTTCTACTAAACTCCCTCTTTTTTTTTTCTTCTCACTCTTAAGTTGTTTTTTTTTTCATTTTTCCTTTTCATATTTTATCTGAATTTTAGTTTTTTTTTACTTTCATTCATTTTTTAGTTTAGTTTCGTCTCTTCTTATTTTAATTAATTCCAGTTTTGTAAAATTAATTTTTCTAGGTTAATCTTTCTAGGTTGACTTTCATTATTGTTGTTATTAAATCTATTGTATGTCAATAAGGCTCTTCATGGAGTTTTCTGTGAGCTTTTGTATGTGAATAAATGAATAAATAAATAAATAAATAAAGGTGAGGAGGCGGACGAGGAGAAGGAAGAGGAGGAGAAGGAGGATCAAATGGTCGCCACGACGCTCAATGTTCAGTTGTCATTTGATGAATGTTGGATTTCGTTCTGAAAACGATGCAAACTTGACGAAGGCTTGATTGGTTGCGTGAGGGAGTGACCGCTGTTTAGAGTGGTGTTTTTATGAAATATGTCAGCAACGATGATGGAAAATTGAAGATGGAACATTGGGCTTGCTTTTGGAAAAAACTTGCAATATACAGTTTATTAAAATCATCAAGTATACTATATTTTGAGTAATTTGAAAAAAAAGAACCCTCTTAGAAAGGAGTTGACAATACAGTCAATCGTTGGATTTTCTCGACCAGGGCGGCCTTCAATCAACTGATTTATTTTATTAGAACGTCGTTTGATAGTATTACAAGATTGGCCGTTTGACAAAGTCTGTTTCAAAGCAATTATATTCAAAATTCATCTTGAATATATACATTTGTCAAGTCGAGATTTTCAAGCCGTGGAGATCTTAATTTCGATTCTATGCATTCGTTATTGTTATAACTGTGATCAATACAAAGGACAGGGAACATGTAGTTGACGAACATTCTCTACCATAAAGTACAGTTCTTCTCTATACTGAATGACAAACAATAAAATCTCGTCCCAAATATCACCAAAGATCTTATCTGTGCATCTTCTAATGATACTTGAACTAGACTGTTAGCTCTAGGGCGTTGAAGAATCCTAGAATACTTCAACTTCTAGACACAAACAAAAACAAGACTAAAATATCAGCTCTGATCGTGAATCAACACTCACTAAACAACAATTTCTCCACTTGTACTGGTACGGTATTTACTAGAAAAACAGTTACTAAATAGTCCAGTTTGTGATCATTCCATTTGATAGGAAACTAAAATAATAATAAAAATCTATCAACTTTTTGTTCAACCGATTGCTAGGTATCAAAGGAGAACACCTATGAAAGAAATTTCATATTTTAAATACAACTGAAATACATGCAGTACAATATTACCATACTGTGTTTTTTCTTTCTTCTTTTTCAAGTATGATTTTCATTTTCTTATTTTTTCAAATTTAATATGGAATTTACCTAGTATTTAATTTAGAAATTTAGCAGAGGGATAAATGTAAGGCTAGGCGTACAACGGTTAGTCAAGACAAGACATAGATGAAGCAGTACACACCGATGCAATGACTAATCGATGTGTGTTGCTTCATAAGCAACTATGTGAATTACTGTGACTAAACGTGACTAATCTCTTCCTGTCTTGACTTGACTAACCGGTGTACGCCTAGCCTAAGAGCCCTAACTGCGCCCTCCCAGGAAACAAATAAAGGCAGCCATTCTATTCTATCATACTGTACAATACAAAGGAAAAAATCGATAATATTGGATAAATATTTAAAATAATATTCAAGCCCCGATAGCGTGGATGATTCGAATTATTCAGCTTATAGAAAACTATTTAATCAATGACCTCTACTAATGCGATGGTGATATGCAACCCCAATCCGTCGTATTACTACCAGGAAATCTCATCAATTTCTTTCTCGACTCTGGTGGAATTTTTTCCAACCTAAAAACCTCCATACCAAAACTCCATTTGTGAGAAATATTAGTATGTGTGGCCAGACATGGGTATAAATAAATTGTCATAGTCTACGAGACAGATGGACGCAAACACAGGAGAGGCTGAACAACGATCGACCACAATTCAAGATGTAAAGGAGGAGAAGGAAAAGAAGAAGAAGAAGAAGAAGAAGGTGGAGATAGAAGAGGAATGAGTAGGATGCGTCGCCTTTTCTCATATAAGGCAAGTCGGTATATCACGCCGACTGTCACCGCATGGCAGGGAAATTGTTGATATTGGACTCTGTGTCATACCTTTGCAATTGCTCTTCTCATTTCTTCTTCTTCTTCTTCTTCTTCTCATTTATCCTCACCTCATTCTCCACTACTAAATAAAATCTTCATCTATTCTTCTTCTTTTCATTCTCTTTTCAATCCTTGTTCTTCGTCTTTATTCTCCACATTTAATCTTCTTCATCATCTATTCTTATTGTTCTTTTCTCCTTCATCTTCTTCTTCTTCCAATCATTGTTCTTCTCCATTCTCTTCTCTTTCTTTTCCAACTCCTCATCATTATAATATTTTACTACTTGCTTACTAACATTACTTGCTTGTAGTAATGATTATAATACAAATCTATAAACACCATCATTCCTTTTTTTTGCCAATTTTAAACCACATATCCTATATTTTTTTACTTCAATAAATTGAATTTTAAATAAATTAAAAATTAAATAAATTCAATAACTTGAATTTTAAACCACATATCCTATATTTTTTTACTTCTTTTAGTGCCTTATTCACACCTTCTGTTCCCTCATCTCTTTATTCTTCACATTAATCATCCATCAATTCTTTAAATTATACCCAATCATTGTTCGCAAATCTTCATTCTTTATATCCCTCATTTCTACCTACTTTATCACAGTATTTTCGAACCTACCATTTCATCTGCTCCACTTTTTTGTTAAATTCTTCCACTCCATCTCCTTCATCGTCTCTTTATACCACATCCCATCTCTCGTATTCATCAGTTACTTCTTCCATGCTCAATCACATTTTCTTCTCTTTCTCATCTCTTATCATACTTCTCCCTCTTTTCACCCTTCTCCACTCTCTAAACTCAATTTTTCCACAATCTTCTTCTTAACTCCACTTTCTTTCCCGTACCCATTTACTCAAATTCCCGCACTTCTCTTGTTTCCTTTCTCTCCATCATCCTTTCTCTCTCTTCCTCTTCACAACCTCTCTTCCTCTTATTAGCCTTCTTCTCTTCCCATACTACATCACTTTGCGTCTTCTCCGCTATAGAGCGCGCGGATGCGGTAACCCATCCTTTGTTGTCGCCATTTCCGCGTCGCTGAGCCGCTCCCTTTCCCACTCATCCTCACCGCCTTCCTCCCCACTCCTTTTCACCTCCTCCTCCTCCTCCCCACTGCTGCTCGTAACGGTACCCCTTTGACCTTTGACACACGTCTCAAACAGCATGGCATAGAAGGCAAGCTTGCAATATGGTCGCCAATGATAATTATCGCACACGACTATTAAAAGAGAAGTAGGTACAGTAATGGTTTTCCATTTTTCATTCTAACCTAGGTCACTGCATTAAAAAACACCGCGCACATACTGTCTGCTCACTCTTTGTTCTATGTCTCTGGGAAGTCTTTATTGAGTACAGGAATCGTTGCAGCAAGTATATGAATACTACTCAAAAGATAGTGATGATAAAATAATCCAGTGTTTGCAGTTAGTCTGCCGATAGTCTGCAGACAGTCTGTGTTCACGCCCATTCACAAAATAAGGTGTGGGCGTATTGAACGAAACTATCTGTACAACGTCTGCAGACGTACAACATTGTTAATTTGGTGAAAGTCGGGAAGTATTCGTGTAGGCAACAATTTTCGCTTCGTCCGAATTTATGCATTGCAATACAACCTGTAATTAAAATGTTGGCGACTTCGTGCCTTCTTCTTCTTCAACACTCACAGCAAAGCGATAAACCGCCTCTACAGACAACACTAACAATGGGGACATTGTTGGGGACTCCGTCTTTCTAATCGACAAGATGGGCCAAACTAAAGGAAGAAATACATCTACAAACTTTACAAATTAAACAAAAATTTGGGATTAAAATTATGATTGATTAGAGATTTTTGAGATAATATTCAACTAGGCGCCATGTACAGCAGGGCGACAGCCATGTATATACAAAGAAGAGTAAATAAAATTCCAGAATATTCACACATTAGAATCCAAGTTGTGACATGAAAAATAATTATTTTTCTAACCCTCTCATCTTCTAGGCTGTGATAGATACAATTTCTCTTGACAATGTGCAATATTCAGTTGCGAATAAGACACAAAAAATTGTACAATGAGGCGAGGTGGAACCTACCCGTAAGGGTCTCCCCACCAATAAAAGCCATACGATAAAAAAAAGTTGTGAATTCTTTCAAAATTTGAAACGCAATGAAAATAGATTACAAGAAATAGATTACAAACGATTATGGCATCACTCACACGTGGATACTTAAATCGCGGATACTCGGCGACTCTGATAACATACTTGTGTTTTTAAATGATGACGCTCAGACGAGACGAGACGATGCGACATCTGAGCGTCATCATTTGAAAATACGTCATGCTTGTTATATCTGAGTTGCTGGGTATCCGCGATTCAAGTATCCCTGAAAAACAGAGATCAATGTGAAAAGAGAGAGGTGAATACAAGAAAAGAGAGATGAATAGAGAAAGAGATAGATTAATGGAGAACGAATCACTGACGTGAGTTCCAGATTTTGCGAAGCCCCTTGAAAGATGATGGCAAAATCCGAGGAGTAAGGTTAGGGGGTTCAGGGTGAGGGGAGGGGAGACTAGTATCCGTTCGTGTTATCAGTGGAATTCCCGAGCAAGGTATTCATTCATTCACGTAACCATTACACTAGACCTGCAAAGAAGAAAAGGATTAATCGTTCGTTCGTTGCAGCAAGTCTGGTTTGGTCCGATCATCACGAATCCCCCCCAAACCCCCCCATGCTCATCGTACCTTATGAGGGGAGAGTGTAGGATGAGGGGGGGGGGGTAAAACTACCCCTAGAACTCGTTCATCAGTTGAGCCATCGTAGTGTGTTTTCCAAGAGGGTTGCAAGCGACTTGCAACTGATGAACCTACCCACTCGAAGAAGTACGGGGGAGAGATTTTCCATTTTCCTCGTGTTCTTGATTTCTTCTCTTGTCATCTTCTTATCTCTCTATTCTTGCTCTTCTCTTCCAGTTCTTCATTTTCTTCTCTATCATCTCCTTTTCTTGTCCAACCTCGTCAGATCCTCTGATTCCCCTTCGAAAGAGGAGCATTGGATTCTTCATCGATATCATAAACTCTTCGCTCTAACTCTTGATGCATATACGGGAATTGGGAAGGGTTCTCATAATAAAATTTCACAGTGGGAGAAGAGATTCATAAATTTTGACACACAATATTTTTCACAATTTTACTCATTGTTTTTATTCGATTTGGTATCTAATCCACCTAAATTAAGTAATAATACACCTGAATTGAAATAAGTAATTCAAAGATATGAACTTTTAAACTAAAATTCTGTGTTGACGCTTAATGAAAACGTAACCCAATTTTCTATCACAATATCGAAATTTGGGGGAGAACCAGTTCTGGAGTGAGCCTGTTATTTACTTCGCAAATCAGAGTAAGAAACTTTGCGACTGTATAAAATAATAGCTGAATAATAATATTACTGTTTATAAATGTGTCATATCAATTGTTGGTTCTCAATTAAACTTGTGAAAATGAATATTTCGTAATAAAGTAATGAGCTATTTAGTGTTAAGCTAATCGCCCTCAATTGACAGTATTTTCATTCCTATACATTTTGTGGATCTATATTTTGTGAGCCTTTCTTGAATTAACGGTATTCTAATATCTTTTCCTCATTCTCTCAATCACACTAACTTTTTCACCCACTTTCCATCCATCACTCACTCCCTCTCAATCACTTACACTCTCTCACACTCTCTCTCTCTCTTAGCCTCTCAACTTATTAAACTGATTCCCGTTAATAGCGCAAACAGCGATCAGATTCAATCAATAACCCCCCTCCCCTTCCCAAACCACTCATCTCTACGGCAATCTTAATAAGATTCTGATTTAGTTCTTTACTTTGGCAAATAACAATTTTCCAAGACTTCGAGGGTTTAAACAGCAGGGGGTGGGGGGAGGAATAGAATCACGTGATAATAGTGCTGGGTCCAATTAATTTCAATTACTCGGCGAATATCCTCTCCCGGCGATAAGAGCAGAATAAATTGGATCCCAGTTTCATAATACTGTATCTTTAGCGTACTCGAATCGAACCGTGAACTATGAACAGTTTATGTTGTTGACCTGACTGGGTTATGACTTTAACCTCGTTATTTAGCAGTTTTGATCGTGACGAGATGCTATCACAGACGAGAAAGTTACAGTTTGTGAGAAATTGCTTGAGCTACGGTGGTACTTTACTTGAGTGGTGTATCAATTTGTCAAGCTGTCATTTGATCAAATTGACCATTCTCAGATTGCGTGATATACTGCTTGTATTTAAAATAGAAAATTTTAATAGACCATCGTCTAATTCTCTTCTAAATACAACAAAACTCTCAAAAGTATTAAAATCTTATAGGACCATCGTCTAATTCTCTTCTAAATACAACAAAAAACTCAAAATCATTAACCTAACTGGCAACTACAATCAACTCTACGTAGATTTTCACTAATGTACATGACTATTTTCTATATATTTTGTTGTATATATTACGATGGATTTATGGCGATATATTGTGATTCAGAAATTCAATTTAGGATTCATGATTGGGGATAGTACATGAATTGGAATAGTCAAGCACTACGTGTATGTTGTAATACATACCAAATAGAGTGAACATGCAGGGTACACCAAAGGATTTGATTGAACAAGAGATTCTTACCTGCAAACAAAAAGAAACACAATTATTAGATTGTTTAAAGCACATAATGAACGAACATAATGATTGAAATGCTTAAATTAAAATACAATTGGAATGTTGAAAAATTTGGCAAAAATATATGAAAAACGATCTGAGGACTTGAGAGATATTCCTGAATCTTTTTTCAATAATTTGAAATAATATTTTCTCAATTGATTCAACTTTTTAGAAATCAACATTCCTAGTTAAAAAAATCAATTCCAACATTTCATGTGAATGTTTGTTAAGAGAATATGGGAGCCCACTGTCTGGGAATACAACCAATTTCGCATGTTAGCATGCACTAGAGAAAAAGTTTCAATTCTGTTTTACAATCGAGTGAGAAAATACATATAAAATGAAGTAGACAGAGAAAAAGTATGAGAAAACAACGATTAAAGAATAACAAAACGCGAATTTTATTCCTATTCTTTTTACATGTAACACACAAAAAGAAAGCAGATGAAATTTCCGATTGAACGCGCTAGCTAGCTACAGCTATAAGCCATGTGAGAAAAATTTAGAACAAGCCAGATCAGAAGGAAAAAGATGAAGAGAGAAAAATGAAAAGAGAGAAAGCGTGGGAAATTATTGTTTCCGATTCGAACGTTTCACGCGATCAAAAAGAATTTCACGCCGACATCAGGCGAAATTCTCAGCTTGACGTTATCAAAAATAACAGCTATAAAAAGACAATAAAAAAGATAAAGATGTAGAGAAAGAGAGGATAAAGAAGAGAAATGGTGAGAGATTAATAGCAAAACATATTTGCATGAGAGACAAACATTTAGTCTGTGCTATATGGTAGATTGGTAATTCAGAATGGTTAAACAACTTTTATTCAATAAGGAAGATTCGGGATTATTTTGTACATTGAACAAGACCGAGGACCTTGGAAGTGAACAAACCTTAGAAGTTCAAGGTAATTTCATTCAATGTTATCCTATTGGATGAAATTTGATAAAGAATTTGATCGTGCAGAAGTGCCTTCAAGAATTGTAACCCAAATAGAAAAGCAAGTTTGAATAGATCTACAATATTGATGGGGAAGATAATGATGAGGAGTAATTTGGTAATATACTATACCCGGCGATGACCAAATAAGTATACCACGCTTCGCCACGGAGGAGTATGTTCGTGCACTACTCTACAAACGTCTCAAGATAGGAACTAAAGTTTAGTGACATCAGGATAAGTTCAATGAACATCAACCCAATATAGTAAAAAATCAAGTGAAATATGACAGCATCTGTAGTAACTATTACAGCAAAGCAATCCTTCTAAAAACAGTGAAACCCATCTTTTTACGATCCAACTATTTACATGAAATGTATAACAGCATAATATAAATTTTTCAGATTATAAAAGTACAGAAAACAAAACTGCTTTTTCCACTATACCTACGGCGATTCTTTAAATATACTAAGGCAATTCTTGTTCAAGTTGAACAATCAGTTATTTAATTACTGAGTAGCCTGTACTATACCAATGCACCTACTCACTTCTCCGCACGGAAAAATAAGAAATCACATGAAAAATCATGTTAGACTTCATGTTGTTTTACATCATAAAACTGGACTAGCCAACAGCATAACCTCCTGCTATAGTAGCCTACGTAGGTTTACGAGCGTTTTACGCAGCAGTAAATCACCGCAACAGTCGGGATAATTCGCAGTCACCCTGTGTTAATAGCTTACTGTGAATAGGCTCACTTGAATTAATGCTGCACAAAAAGCTGCGCTGCGCAGTTCACGCTGATTCATAGCGGGGATGAAATTCAGTGGAGCTTCAAATTGACTCTAGGCTAGTACTGCTTATAGCCGGGACGTTGTGCTGTGTTTAGCAATAATTACTGCCATGGCACAAATGGATTTGATCCGATTCATTACGCGGCTAAGTTTGTGCTGGCCATTTTGTTTGGAAACTCACCCCCAAGCCACAAATTGTGAAGCTACTCACTCATTCACCCCTAAACCATACTTCCGCCAAATTCCTACCCCTAAATCGGACGCATTTCCGACAATTTTTCGACCATCTCTCAAATGAATTCCGATCCTACCCTCACAGCATACAATTTTTGAACCAACATTCTTTTCAGCGTCCCTACACAATTTTGAAGAAATGTTTTCACCTCTAGTAAATTTTGTACCTCTTATCACACCTCAAATCCATTGATCCAATTCTATTTCACCTTTTCTCTATCGTCTAAATCCCCTTCTGCTGTGAGTTTTGAACCTCTTTTCTCTTTCGAAACCCTCCAAAAACAAATTTGAGTTTTATTATTAGACCCTCCCAACAACTACTAAAATTTAGAACAAGGTTCACACTGTTTTAAAAATCCTGCTATTAAACGTTTTTGCAACTAGGGGGTAGTTTCAACATTTCTCTTGAAAATTCTCCCAAGAAATCATAAAATAAAAAAAGTATCTCACTGAACTTCCATTTTTCAAAACATTCCTCACCAACTATACCACTTCCATGATTTAGCAAGATTTTTGAATACCTATTACACTTTCGAACACCAACTATCATTTACCCTATAATAACCATAGAACAATATTCTGGACTTTGTATTATCTTCCTAAATACTGTTCAACAAATTCTGAATCTCCTTCAACTCCTTCCCAACTGTTTTTTTTTTCAAACAGCCTACTATTTCTAGCCCTAAGCCATCAAACCCCCAAATTCATTATTTATTATATTTGAATAGCCTACTATTTCTAGCCCTAAACCATCAAACCCCCAAATTTATTTAATTAATTCATTTATTTAGTTCATGAATTTATTGACAATACACACACCATAAGTGGTAAGAAACAACAGGCATTCGCCCAAAACAGTTTTGAGACCACTCTCCTCTCCAACGAAATTTTCAACCCCTCCAACAAATATTTAGACCTTTAATCTCACCCTTTATTCATCCCTCCTTACCCCCAACCCCACTTCTCCACAAGTATTGTTTTATTTTCATTCCCCCAACGGGGACGGGAACACAGCAGCAATTAACAAACATAACCGTTAACACTAATGTCGTGGACGCGGCATTGCTAAATGTCAGCCAGCGCCACTGTCATCCCCATCAAGTCGGCCTCATGTTTTTCAGGAAATGAACGACACTTTCCGGACTGCTAGCTTCAAGTGACGGTCATGGGCTCGGAATTTCTGGTCATTTACACTGGTCCTGACAGACTACACAGTGAACGCAATCCATTTACATCATTTGGACATTAATTTAATCTGATAGAACGCTTCACAAGGGTTCTATTCCAATTTATTTATTGTTATCCACATATTTCATTCATTTACACCTACAAATCAATCAGATATTTCGGAATGTAAGACCAATAACTTCAACATTCTTCAACAAACACTGAAAATCTAGACAAAGATAAAATGGCTTGATAAAACTTTTTCAATTGTCAATTCCAATTCATCTACTACAGTACAGCAGAAGATAGACAGTAGAGCCGTGATGTGATAATAATTTTGTGTTACGTATGACATGAAACCATGGAAAATAACTTCAATAAGTGTCCAAAAAAGTGCAACAAAATTTAGCAATTATGGAAAGATTCCACAAAATAATTTTTTTCTGAAAATAGCTTGATAATAACGTATACCTATAACGTATGATTACTTTCATATGGCGCCAAGCAAGCTTAGTGGGGAGATACAGACAAAGAAATGCTTCTGGAATTCTGAATAAAACGACTTGAACTTCTCAAAACCACATATTCAATGAAGCAACGAGATACCGGTTTCGGTTCTAACACCATTATCAAGCTTTGTTAAACTAAAACCGGAATATGATGCAGCAGAATTTACACTCGTGACAGAGCGCTGTGATTGGCAGTTGAACGGCCTATCAAGGTGAACGCCTGCCATTGGCTTAGATATAAGCTCCTCCCACATTGGGCGGTTTCTACAAACGTCATAGCAATGGCGGTTCAAACAAGTAACAAAGCAAAGAAAGGCAACAGATCAGATATTTACAAGGCACGAATGAAATAAATAAGAATGCTTGGAGAGAACATTGTGGAATAAAAATGCGTGGTTGTTGAATATTATGTGGTTAATACTTATAAACCCATGTGGTTTTGACAAATTCAAGTATTTTTATTCAGTATGGATAACTACCACAATGTCACCTTCACTACTACACAGAAAACTTATAAAGTTAATCTAAGTTATAATGAGAAGGAATTGGATTATGAAGTATGAAGATAACATTCCCAGTCCACAAAATGAGCATGCTTACTATAATGAAACGAAAATCCTTTAATAACATTACAGTATTTTAAAAATCACATTCAAGTATTTAAGTACTTGAGTTAAATCATATTGACTATCGTTTCGTCCCGGTGTAATAAGCAAAACACTTAATCAGAAACAGTTCATCAGCGAAAATCAACGGAATAATTGAAATATTCTATGATACCGTTTACCTCACTCATCATCTCCTTCAAATTACCTAAACACCAACTTCTACCTGACAATGAAAACACTGAACTGCCTTTACTCAAAAATATCAAAATCTCCACAAGTCCCTTACCGATTTCCTAACGAAGCCTTCACCTTCAAACCTACTTGAAGTACTTCAATCCACATTTCTCAAAATCATTTATGCACAATAATTGTGCACCTACCAATATTCAAGTATTCAGCTTCTCAACTCTTGACTAGCATCTAGAAATCGTTCCTTCAGCAAGTACTAGGCAAATCTACTACTCCCCACTGTCTTGGCGAACCAAATCAATAGATTGCGTTAAATGGGAGTGGTCCCTTACCCAAAATGAATGTCCCTCCACTCTTTGCTGATAGCGTACTTCATGGATTTCTCATTAATTCCCTCTCTCACTCACTCCTCCCACTCCCTCACGTTCAATCTTTCTCTTTCACCATCGTAGCATGCATTATTTCTTTGAACCCCTTCCAGTCATTCTTTATCATACTTTCCTCATAAACCGAAAAAATCAACCAATATCTTCTTCACTCTTTCCTCTCTCCCTCAACCTCTCTGGCGATAAAAGCCTTCAAAAGGCCTATTTCACAAAAGCCAATTAACTTTAATCGCCAGCAAATTGCGTCAATAAATTTACGGAGTTTGATGAGGATTTTATTGCATTGTTTTTGTCAAATGACGTCATTTTACGGCGGTTGAATTCAATTGACTTTTGTGCAACCGGCCGTCTGTGTTGGAATTGAAATTTGCACTAGAAATTATAAAGAATTACTATTGAAAATCATACAATATACTGTATCTCGTATTGACTGAAATTTCGGAACCAAATATAATAAATATGTAACTTCACTTGAAAATTAGAAACTCAGTACCTTTCAATTATTGAAAATCCTAGTACAAAGATGATATATATGTGACTTTACCAATGAATTTGTATATAAAATAAAACATCAATAAGATTTCTACAAAAAAAGTTAGAATTTGTAAATCACGTTACGTTAATTCTAGAAAATTGTCGGGCACAAAAATGATATATTGTTTTTGCAAATATTTTTTTCAACTTCCCTATTCAATTCACGTGTTCCTGTGTACGATTAATCAATTAAATCACCACCCAGATCTAATTAGTAGTCAGTATTAGTACTAATATGCTATCAAGTCAATGCACTAGGTGTGCTCAGGCATAATCATGGATTAAGTTATGCTTAGAAGCAAATAGGTTATGCTTAGCTGCAGTTCATGAATTGATTACACGGTTCGGATGACAAAATTGTCATCAGACCAATTATTTCCGCACTGGACATGATTATTATATACGTCTACTACAAACGTTGTTCAATATCTGCAAATCTAGTTTGGCTAACAATCTATTCGCACTGCAAGCGGGTAGTTGGTACTATGTACAAGGAATACAAGAAAGTCAATTTTTGAAAATAATACATGGAAGAACAAAGACATTGCATTTATTTTTTTTTAAAGAAACGGTTCAATTGAATCGATTCCGAGGCTTGACCAATGGCAGGGTAACAATAACAGATGGCGAAATTCTTGAAGCAAGCAACTAGGAGGTGGCCAATGATGCATTAACACCACCAACATCGTGTCTGGCAGCTTACTATGGTCAATGTACCATGAAACGTCATTGCTCACTGCGAATCATCACTCTTCTTCACTATGATTCTTCTTTGTCTCATTCCACTTTGTGCTTGTTCTCCTCCTTCTTCCATTGCCTTCATCTTCTTATTTTTCCTCATCATCTAGTCCATTTTCTACATCTTTGTCTCCTTCCAGGAGTTTCTGTTCACTTTTCCAGCTCATTTAGTTTCCATCTCCCACTTCTTAAATGCTCCTCCTAGTAATGTATGCTCTTCTACTTCATCATATCATTTCTTTTTCTACTACTACTACTACTTCTTCTATGTCACATCCCAGTAGTTCACTAATTCTTCATTTTATTTTTATTTTCCAACTTTTCCCTCATCTTTTTCACCTCCCCCTCCTCTTCCTTTTCCTAGTCATCTAGCTTAACGTCTTGATTTTTCCTTCACCTAGTTCTTCATCTTCTACTTTTCCTCTGCCTACACCAATAATTACTACAACAATGTTATAATTTTTGTGCAAACGCTCAGTCGTCTTTCAAGATGTACGCTTTTATATACCTCACAATAAAAATACAGCTACTCTTTTCCTGAATCGAAAACACAGTTCCTAAAATTTCCCTCTACCCAATACAACAATCCTTCCTTCCTTCGACATATTCTTCGTCTCTTTTCCTACATTTCAATCCTTATTTCACCTTATCATTTATGATCATCATACTCTCTTCACTTTCCTATTCATCTACACTAATCTACACTTTCCTCTTATCTATACACTTGTTCACTATCCTTTTTGTATTTATAGCTCCTCCTACTTCACAAATCTTCTAATCTTCTTCTTCTTCTTCTCCTTCTTAATCTGTTTTCCTCGATCTTCTTCACTGGATCATGATCGAGTGATCCCTCAAGCGAACAGATCACAGTGGAAGCACACCACACCATCACAAGGTCAACGCCCTCTCAGTTTACAACAACTGCAAGCACATGCTTGCTCATGCTCAGTACCCATCTGCTTCTTTTCCTTTCTTATTCTACAATTCTTCTCCCCTCCCCCACCACCACTGCTATTCTTCATCACTTCCTTCTTCTTCTTTCCAGAAATTTGGAAAGAAACTGTGTAAAAGGAAAAGAAAGAACTCAAGAGGAAAGAACGAAAAAGAAGAGGAGAGAGCAGAAAAGGAAGATGTATTACAAAGAAGATGAATAAGGAGGAGGAACAGGAGCAGAAGGAGGAGAGGGAGGAGGAAGGAGGAGGAGTAGATCAAGAAAAAGAAAAATAAGAAGAGGAGGAAGAAGAAGAGGAAGAAGAAAGAAGAAGAAAAGAAAGAGGAAGAAGAAGAAGAAGAAGAAGAAAAGAAGAAGAAGAAGAAGAAAGAGGAAGAAGGAGAAGAAGAAGAAGAAGAAAGAAGAAGAAGAAGAAGAAGAAGAAGAAGAAGAAGAAGAGAAGAAGAAGAAAAGAAAGAGGAAGAAGGAGAAGAAGAAGAAGAAGAAAAGAAAGAGGAAGAAGAAAAGAAGAGGAAGAAGAAGAAGAAGAAGTAGAAGAAAAGAGGAAGAAAAAAGATGAAGAATAAGAGGAGGAAAAAGTAGGGGAAGAGGAAGAAGAAGAAGAGTTAGAAGAGGAAGAAAAAAGAAGATGCGCGCACAGAGACGATCCATTGTTCGCAATCGCAATTGCGGAACGACCACTGCACTACACACGACCTCCAGTACCGCCATCACAGAGCAACAACACAAGAAGAAAGGACGCAGAAAAAGAAAGAGGAGAACCGACAAGCAACACCTTCACCATGCACACTCTTTGGCCAATTCTCTTCGCTTCCCATTCGTCCCTTCACGTCACGAACACTAGCCCAGTAATTGATTATTTGAATTTCGATTCCATTCACCTGACCAACACACACACACACCAACTACACAGTTCGTGAAGGTTCAACAATAATAGCTTGAGCAATAGCAAAAAGCTTGAGCTATTTGAGACGTTGGGTGGCCTAACAGCTTGTTATTTGCAACAATCTTCACATAACCAACAGTTACACCCAGATAAGAGTCGTTAAAAAACAGATCATAGCTTCTTTGATCGGTTTCACTGACTGATTTACTGCAGTTGATTAGTGGCGAAGCGTGGTATACTTATTTGGTCATCGCCACGCTTCGCCACGACTGTTGATGCAAACACACTTCAAAGTTATGTCACAAAGTATTATTAAAATAATGCATGATTCAATGACGGTTAACGATCTTCAATAATTGTACGATTTATAGTTTGTATAGCTTGAGATATTAAAGCCTGGAATAAAATTTGTCAACCAGTATTTGGCCTTTTGTACGACTCACAAAAGCAGCAATACACACAACAATACATAGTGGAGCTAGAACATGATGATTTTCATTGACCATCGGACTCATCTAATTGGAATCGTGATTAATTGATAATTAATAATAATCATCACATTAGATTGAGAGTTCGGTATTGAAATCATTATTAATTACCATATTATATTACAATATAATAATTAGAAATCATAATAACCAACAATTTTATTCAGCCAATATTGTTGACAATAATACAATTATATTCAGGGAAACAACCTCGAACTGTGATGAAGACCTTCTGAAAATGTTCAATTCGACCAAATGACAAGTCGACAAAGTGGTATGCCACCCAATGGCCTCTAGTGCAAGCTGTATCACACAATCTGCAGCAGTCGACCAAGTTACAATAAAACACCTGCACTTCCACCCACTTTACACTTCAACTATGAAAAATGACTAACACTTGAAAACTCCCATCCTTCACACTTCTACTATAAAAACTGAATATTCTACACTGGAACTATAAACCACGAACATCACACTTGAACTAGAATTACACCTTGCTTTTGATATATGGAACTAGCAGCAATGTATCCCCGTCAATCCAAAAGGACATAAAGAAAAACAGTGCAGTCATATTTCATACATCGACTGTCAAACATCCCCGAGAGCCATTTTCGAATCTATATGGAATAACAAGTTATAGTTTACTACCGCTAAACATTGGTTATAAACATTAGTGGTTGCATGCAAATATTTTTCCAAGTATGGCAGAGAAAATTATTATCTAATAGAAGGCCTACCCTATACAGGGGTTGATTTACGACAAGTACAAACTAATATTAATAGTACTAGAAGTCACAGCAACAATACTTTAGTTACTGCACCACGACTTATACAGTAGTTACTGAATCTGTAGGCCTTCTTAGTAGTAGTAGTTCCAGCAACTGTACGAGTGGTTACTGCAACTGTGCTTTTAGTCACTGTAAAATATTGAAAACTTAAACTTTTGTGTAGAAGATTCATTTCAAACCAGTTTTATTCCCGAATAAAGAATGAAATTTTTCGATTGTTTAGCAAAAAAAGCTAGCAAGTCGAATAAGAGAATTTCTTTTCTCAAAGCCCCATCACACATAGACTCACCAAATTGAATTTTCTACAAAATAAAAAGGAAATTTAAAAAGGACAGTCGAAGTCATGAAACTTTCAGAGAACATTTCTTATTTCGATTGTTGGAAGATTACCAACTGATATAGTTAAAATATTCAAAGTCATAGTTAAAAATATAGATACATTAGGAGATTCCTAAATGCATACGAATAAGAGGGAAATTGAATAAATCTCTCATAAACCCTTGCAATTCAGCTACAAAAACGTGAATTCTAACACTTTATTTTCAATCAACCAACACAATTTCATGCTTGGAAGTACTGCAATGAAAAATCACAAAGCAATTGCAACTAGCAATAGATTTGCAAAGAAATATATAGTTCACACGGAAGCCTGATTACTGCACCCTGGCGCTGGCATGTCATAACAAAAAAACTAGAATAATTGGGAAGATATACCAGAAAGAGAACTTCAATGCAAATTATAGGGTGCCAAGAAATAGCTTCAGATTCATGACAAAGGTAGAAAAACAATCCTAATGAGGGATGAATAAGAGTCAAAAACAAGAGGAAGAAGAAAAAGAAGAAGAAAAAGAAGAAGAAGAAGAAGAAGAAGAAGAAGAAGAAAATGGGAAATGGAACAAGAAGAGATGAAACAAGAGAATGGAGAAGAGAGACAAGGAGGATGAGAAGGAGAAATCTGGAATCCAGAAGATGAAACAGAAAATAAAGAAAACAACTTCAACAGAAGCACAACAAAGAGGATAAAGAGAGAGGGAGAACTGGAGTAAATGCACACAAGAAGTAGACGAAGAGGAACAGGTAGAGAAGGAGGAAGAGGAGGAGGTGTTAATAGACAAGACAAACTCTAGGAAATACTAGACAAAACGAATTCTCAATCGTCCAGCCACATTTTTTATTGACATGGCATTGCATAATAGTTCAGTTTCCCTTTTCCCAATTTTCTCTCTCTTCCTCGCCTCCCGTCATCATTTTTGTTTCCCCTTTCCCCTCTCTTTCACTCATTCTCCTCTTTCATCATCGTTTTTCTTTGTTCTTCATTCTATTCTGCACATTCTCCTCCTCACTCCTTCTTTTACCAACTCGTTCCTCATAGCGACCTCATCGTTCGTCAAAAAATCTCTTCATGAATAATTAATATCACGATCCAAGAGCCGGTGTTCTAGAATATCTACGCTGCAATTTTTCGTCTCTTTTCCATTATTACTCCTGTTTGGCCTGCCCTAAAAATTATCATTTCTCTGTGACGCCACCACAAACAATGATGTTACAGACTAAAACAAGTCGGGTCATCATTTTGATAATCTAGTTTCGCAAACGTTAACGTCGAGGAATACGTAAATAGGTTTCGAAACGTTTTGGGCCAGTCACAAAAAGGGGATTAAATTTAATGTTTTGATTAATCATGACTCATGAGAAATCGTATAGTTATTAGAAGATTAAGCTTAAAATGGCTTAACCGATACTTTGGGCAGGTTGCTCAAAAGTGGATCAAATTTGAATTAAATCCCTTACTGCTATATTAATTCACTTGTAATATAAGATGAAAAACAGACACATAAAGTAGACTGTACAATACAACAAGTAGTAACATGTATTCTTCTGTTACAATTAAATTAAATTTTCGATTAATTCTAGGAATTAACATTCTCAATTAATCGTCAAGCTTAACAGACCTTTTAAAAAGTTTTGTTTTCAATCATGACAACGATTCATAGACGAGGATAAAATGAGGATGAATAGGACTGAATGAAAATCAACATTAGAACACAAAAATTATTAATTAATTTTGAAAAACTAGTATCTTCTATACTTGAAATGCAAATAGCAGTACCACTAGGCCAGTAAAAATTGAAAATTTGAAGAAAAAGTTCCAGGTTATATATTAATGAAACCCTAAATCTGTCTAATCACGGTTACTAATCACTTTGTTACTCTCTATTCACAGTTACTTCAGACCATCAACACAATCAGTAGCAGATATCTTCATCAGTTCAACCCACCAGACCACCTACTTACCGTATTAAATAAGCATAACCATTACATTAGCCTACTTGTTAATTGAATGACAAATAGTTGGCCAACTTATTTCAAGGCTCGAACCATCACATCCCACGAAGGCTACCCTATACTATTATATATACCTGTATATAAGCGTTGTCATATTTCACGAATGCGCCGTAATATTTATTGCAAACCATTAGGCTCTGCTAAGTGGGATTCGACCTATACGCGGTTACTGTTAGTTGACTAATCAATTTGCTTAATTATTCACACCACAAGCCAATGCTAGAAGCATTTGAATAAACCTATACAATCCTGTTACTAATATAGTATAGTAAACTACATCTATTTAATCCAAATCCTGTTGAATAACTGTATAGTGAACTATATCTAAACAGTCCATAGACCAGACCAGCATAGTGAACTATATAGCAGGATGCAATTAACTTGTCATAAGTCAGCTGATCGACGAGCATATGATCACAATACTTAACCTACAAATGCTGAATCTCGCAGATTATTGAAAAAGTCTTTTAAAAAGTTATTCTATGAAAGGTCTTTTAAAGACTTTAAAGGCCTTTAAGACTTTCAAGCCTTTTGATTATTGTGTCGAAATCACTGTTTAATTATTACTGGATCAGCTGACTTATGACATGTTAATTGAATCCTGCTGTATCTATACAGCCCATAGACGAGAACATCATTATCAAGTATATAACGTTATAGACAAATAGCGTTGTAATTTACATATATGTTCCACGGACTAATATTAAAAACTATACGGGCCATTTTACTGAAATAAGAAGCATAGTGTAGCATATAGACTACATTGGCTATTAGTCTATAGACGAGTTTTGCATAGTAAACTATATCAATAATTATTATAGTCCATAAAGCGGCCATTCCCGTCTTTCGGAGGAGGCGAAAAGCCGTCGGTCCCGACTGCCTAAAAACAGTTGTCAGCTCTCATCATCACCCCTCTTATTACCCACGTACAAGCCTAGAGCTCATGTGGGCATCACCCTCAGAAAAAAAGAAGAAAAATTTACTTGGAAGACATAGAAGAGGAGGAAATTTGCAGGCTGAGAGGAGAGAAAGGGAAGAGAGAGAAAGAAAGAATGAGAGAAAAAGATAAATTGATGAAAAAGAGAGAGAGGGAGAGTGTGTGTGTGCAATGGGGGAAAAAAAGAGAAGAGAGAACGTTCACAATTTGTGAAGGCTAAAGGAATTAGAGATTAGATTGTTTACTTTATTGGTGTAGGTTACAAAATATTTCTGCTCAAGAAGAGAGATGAGATTAGAGAAGAGAAGAGAGAAAGTAGAGAGATAGAGTAGACAAGTAGAAAAAAATAGTAAGAGGAGAAAGATGAATATTATTGATGAAAGAGCCAGAGCAGTGAGAGAAAAAGAGAAGAAGACTGTTGAAAATTATGTCTGAAGAAGAGGGTTATTGACAGGATTAATGAAAGAGAGAGACGGCAATGGGAGAAAGAGAGATAAAAGAGAGGAAAACGCAGAGAATTTGTGGAGGCTGCAGGAAAGAGACTACGCCCCAAACTTTCATTTTCCTTCAACAAGAACGTTGCAGCATTAATTTCGATGTGGGCAGCACAGCACCTAACCTCAATATTGTGCAACATGGTTTGCAGTGTCCTAGATGAATTGGCCATCGCACAATCGCATTGAACAGCGAAGCAGATGAGTGGGAACATAGATAGATAGATACTAGACGAGAATGCTGTAAGCAAGGCCAAGATTCCGAGGAGAGCTATAGACCGTTTTCACACTTACACCGACACGACACGATGGAGCTCTATCAACAAACTGTTTTTATAACACTTATTTTATTATTAAATATTTATTGTTTTTTGTTCACTTTTTATATTGTGATAAATGAATATAATATATTTACTTCTTGGTAAGAAATGGATGAATGGATACGTATTGCCAATGAACTGTTCTATTGAATTGTACAACACTTTTTCAAACAAGTGTCTACGAGATGAACAGCTGAGCAGAAAATACTGACTCTTTCTTGTTGAGAAGAAGTATGCCTACAACAACAATGATGCAGCGGCATTGACGACAGGAAACGATGACAGGACAGCTGAGTTGTGACCGCGTGAATCGGTGACCCTTGACCCCTGTTGTAACCATGACCGTGACAGGCATCATGCCGCCTTGCCGCTTCGCTCAAGCAGTAAACGCAACAAATGAAGTGTTATTGAACTTATCAGAAGAAGAGCAGCACTTCAATCAATATCCACTATAACAAGGAGGGAGGTGGAGGGAGAGAAGAAGCAAGGAGAGAGAGAGAGAGAGAAAAGAGAGATAGGGAGAGAGAGAAGAAGAAAGAGAGAGGGTGAGAGAGGGAAAGAGCGGGAGAGAAGTAGAACAAGGAGATTGAAGAAGTAGAAGAGAAAGAGAAAAGAAGTAGAGAGAGGGAGAGAGTAAGAAAGAGTGAGAGAGTGGAGTTTGAAGAAGAATATTGAGAGAGACTCAAGTGGAAATGTAAAACGGGAGCACTCCATCATTGAGTAAGCTCAGAGATGATTCATTTCCAAAGATTAAGTAAGCACTTGAAGGTTTTTACAGCTCAATCGGATAATGAATATGGATCGAATCAAAGTGGACGAGATTTTCTCGGAAATAGCCTAGAATTCATCACTGTAGGAATAAGAAAGTTTGAACATTTCCTATTTTTGTGAAACTACTTTTGAAATGGATTTGTGAACCTAGCTCACAAAGGAATGATTTGTGAATATTGTAGAGAAATTATTTGTACATTTGTGCATTTGTAGATGAATAATCATGATTTCAATTGAATAATCCGATTGAATATAACACATGAATGACAATCATCGGGTCGACAAATTGGTAGACAATTGAACAACAGGTCGACAAATTGGTAGACCAATGAACAACAGGTCGACAAATTGGTCGACCTAACAGCAAAAGGTCAAGCTGAACCTTACAAGCTAAATATCTCAACTTGAGAGGAACTATCTCACCATGATCTTAATTCTTTAGACTATAGTTTATGTTTCTGAAAGGTTAAATGAGTACTCTCAAGTCGTTAGTAGATTCTGGATCACATACTTGGTACAGCTGTGAACTACAAGGCGATGAGGATGAAAGATATGAAGTTGAAATAGAAAATGGAGAATTTTTATTTAGGTGAAGAATAGAAACAGTGAAAGAGAACAAAAAACAGGAAGAAATTGAGAAAAAAATCAACTAGAGATACGATGATGAATGAAGAAGGATGCAAAGTCAAAGTAAGAAGTAGAGGATTCAGTTGAAGAATAAAAAGAGACCGGGAACGAAAAAGAGTGGAGAATTAAGAAAAGTCAAAATACTTCTCGAAGTTGGTAGTAGGACTTGCAGGAAGATACTTCCTTCGTAATGATGGATGACAGAAAAAAATCAGAAAAAGAAAATCATTGCAGAGAAAGATGCCAGCAGTTCTTATAATAGGTTAGCGCTTTGCAAAGGTGAGATGCTTCTAAATGCCTGCCTCCACCGAAAGGTTACTGTCGTTAACGACTCTTCACGTTACTCGCTACTGAACGGCTCTCACTAAAACGATAAGCTCCTCTACAACGATAACTATTGAAACTGTCGTTTGTTACACCATATGAGAAATGTACATCATTTTCACTTGATAACTATATCTCTGCTCTCTATAAGTAGGTATTACGGCTGCAATATTTCTAATCCTCAAAAACCTCAAGACCTCTAGTCCACATTTATGACCTAAACTACAACATTTTACGAAGAGGGTAACTACGATTGGTTAACTGGTTCAAAGCTACGACAAATGCCTCAATTTTCACCAAGAGAAAGGCCTAATCTTCATCGAGGTATATTTACTCTGACACGTATTATTAAAACATAAAACATTTTATTGTACACATTATGTTTGTTATTGGGATATGAATTCAAGTTCAATAGTGATTGATTGAATCCAGAAAGAAGTGAAAATAAACTAAAATCACCCCTTTCAATGTTTCATTGAATTCAACTACAACCTTTTTCAAATGAGAATAATGCAATATTCAGCAGTCAAACAGAAGATTCTTATAATTCCTGAAAATATCCAACAGTGATTTGACCCAACTGAATGGGGATCATGGCCTTTCAAGAGAGAGATAAGGGATAGAAAGAAGACGAAGAAGTAGTAGTAGTAGAAGAAGAAGAAGAAGAAGAAGAAGAAGAAGAAGAAGAAGAAGAAGAAGAAGAAGACGAAAATGAAAAAGGAAGTACAGACTGTGATGAAGTAACAAGCGTAACGTGACTGGTGGAGTTATCGACCTCTGTCAAAAGTACGAGATCACAGAGAGAAGAAGAAAAAGAGAGAAAGAGAGAGTGAGAGAGTGAGTGCTATTCAGAAATCAAGAGTACGTAACGAGAGAAGAAGCGCAAATCTCCTAAAAGATAGGGATCACGGTTCCACTACAACAATTGGCTGGCTTGCAACGAAAGTGGGCATGAAGAAGTGGAAAAGGAAGATGAAGAACAAGAAAAAGAAGTGGAAGAATAAGAAGAAGAATGAAGTTGATGGTCAAATTGTAGGCTGAGATGCTACAAAGTACCTGATCACTGTAGCATGCAAAAAAGAAGTCACTTAGAACGTTTCCCGTCGCTCAGCATCACCGCCATTGTTTACTTCAATGTCAATGGCATTGCCAAGCTGATAAACTTGAAAATTATTTGTTTTTCATCTAATTACTCTATTCCTGAATTGCTCAGCGATGAAAAACATACGGATTCATGAATATACGACAAGCTCTAGACTCTATGGATTGCAAGATCTAATGATTCACTTTACATTTGTTTGTTTTCAGTTAGACTGCTGTATTGTTAAATCACTAAATTACTGACTTTGAGAATACAAAGATTTTCATAGTTGCTTGGATATTAGGGATTTTATCAAGAATATAATTGCATGCCCTGCACCCAAAACTTGCATTGCTCACATTATAATACTTTGAACTCAAACAATAGCATAATTTGTGATCATTCAACTAACTAAATTATAATATGTATCATGATTATCATATTGTATTTTAATAATATCCATAGTGATTTTTGAATTTCATAACAACCTTTCTAATTCAAAAGTGATAATTCTTAACATTTTATTTCAAGGAGTGTAATCAGTATTGAGAATGTGATCTCTTTATTTTGAAATATTTATCAAAATTGGGAAGAGAAGACATTTTGGATTCTGCGTGTGTTTGCAATCATCCAGCCATTTGTAATTGTTTGAATTTATGAATGAATGGAAATATTATTCTTGAATTCAAATATGAAAATGTGAACGCAAGAGCAATCTTTGAAGGATTTTAAGGTAGAATAACAATCTCCAATCCAATTCAAGTTTCAAGGATATATCAAAATATTCCAACCATAATCACTACAATGCTTTGAATTTGTAAATTCAGCAAAATATAACTACGATGCCAACAAAGGAAAACATGATAATAACAGTAGACAATACTGGAAATCCATACTAATGAAATACACTATATGGGGCTGTCTCTTCCTTTGAAAGAAAATCAAAGAAACCAACAACTCCCACTAAAAAGAGCTTAGCAAGCAATGAGAGCTGATGCTCCGAATTGTGTTGTATTTAAACGGCCCAGTTTCAAAGTACTGTACCCTCATTGGTGGGTGTCCTTTGGGGGAGAGGAGAGAAGGGAGGGGGCGGATGAGAGCCCACTATTTGAGTTCACAGAGACCACTCCTTTGCCGGATTTATTAAAACCAAAACAAATAATAAGAGCCGAATAGCAGCAGCACATGTGGTCCAGTTCCCAGGACATGCAAGGGAAACAGGGGAATACGAGAAGGAGGGGGGGGAAGCAATAGTAGAAAGAGAACGATTCAAAACAGAACGGATGAAGAGTGGAGTAGAATGATGAAACAATGAAAGAGAAAGCGAGAGATTATAGAGAAAGAGAGTAAGAAATCGAGACAGATAGAGAGAGGAAAGATGAAAGGAGTCCCAGAGGAAGCAGAAATGACGAGAGATATGATGAGGTAAGAGAAAAAAAGATGAATGATAAGAATAAGAGGATTGGAGATAGAGAAGGATAACAATAATAAGGAAGAAATAGGATAAGGGTAGAGAAATAAAGACCGATAGAAGGAAGGATATGAAAGCGAAAGAAGGTTGGAATGATGGAGGAAGAGAAACAGAGAGAGAGAGAAAGAGGGCGTGGCAGTGAGAGTACAAGAATTATGAGGAAAAACAAAAAAGAATGGAGAAAAATAATAGAATAAGAACATTTAGATAAGTTATGTGACCAAGATGGAGAGTTTGAGGCAGAAAGCGATAAAATTATGAAAAAAACAAATAAAGGATAAGAAAAATGACAAGATATATGAAGAAAAAGGATGACAAGAGAGATCATGAGGGAGAGAGAGATTGTGAAAGATGAGGGAGAAACAAAGAGAACGATGAAATAAATAAGGACAAAAGAGAACAAGGGAAAGTAAAATTCCCTAGAGAAGCAGTAATGAGAAAGCAATAATGAGGGAGCTAGAAAAAGACAGTAAAATGATAAAAGATAAACAGTAGAGGAAAAGAGATGAAAATAATGACGAGAGAAAGAGAGAGGACAAGGCAAAGAGGGAAACAGGAGAAGATATGTAATTAGAAAATAGAGAGAGATAAAATTTTCTCAAAAGAGGAACCACGGTATACGAGAGAGACAAAACTTCCGAGAAAGTCAAAGAGATTTCGAAAGGGCGTTGTGGAAACGACAGAAGGAAGAGAAAATGAGATATTTGACAACAGAGGATAGCGTGCGTTTGCACCGCAAGAGGATTTTGCAGATCTTCTGTTTCTGCGAGATGATAAAAGCAAGCCGCTTGCTCTACATTTGTATGTCTGTGATGAACTACTGTGGACAGTGACCACGCGCTCACCACTCATCATTTGTTTGTCCAACGCACACACACACACTGGATTGTGCCAGGATTATATTACTTGCAAACAAAATGAGAGACTCCAAGTGCACATTGTTTAGCTCTGGGTTGTAGAGTGGAGAACAAGGTTGTTTCTGTGAAATACGTTGATTCTACAAAATGAGGACTTGTTATTTCAAAGTCTAAGCACCATCTTAGTTTAAACAAATCTCAAAAAACGTAGATTGGACTTGGTTTGAACTATGATTTCCCCGTTTAAACCTGGTTCAAACTGAAAATACACTGTTTATACCACGTAAACCACCGTCTTCGTTTAGTCCAACAGGACTATATACAGTATAACTTCCCGGTTTAAAACTATTTTGAACTGAAAATCCACAATCTAAACCAAGTTGAAACTACGTTTTGTTAGACTTAGTTAAAATCAAGATGAGCCTTAAATTTTTATTTAATCAACAAGACATAAGAGTAGAAGAAGTACATAATATAAGAACCAGTGGCGAAGCGTGGTATGCTTATTTGGTCATCTTTGGTCTTATTTCCTATAGGAAATATACCCGGCGATGACCAAATAAGCATACCACGCTTCGCCACGGATAAGAACAGAAGGTGGAGACAGCGAAAGGTAAGAAGATGAAGAGAAGGAGAAGAAGAAGTAGAAGAAGATGAAGAAGAAGAAAAAGGGGGAGCGAAGGAGACCGAACTACTGTAGTTGAGTTAGTGTGCACAGTAAGTAATTCACTTTTTCCGCGGTAGTAACTTTTATTACTGGGCAATAAAACTTTAATGCTCAAGAGTGTATGGATGCAACTACTCAGCTCGGCTGCAGTATATGGCAAAGTACACGGGCAAGTTCATCCTAATTGAAGAAGAGAGAAAACCTTCTCCCTCAAAGGGTTTTCAGCCTTCCAACAATTTTCTAGCGCAAACAGTCAGCCATTAGGGACTGAGCAAATTGTCCATTGAAACTTTTCTCATCAATGTAGACGATTTTAAATGGTGTGATCGATATTTACTATTAGTACTATGACAACTACTTCGTACTACTTGTATATTTTGCATGTTGGTTGTCCACTTAATTTTGGTAGTAGGCTTTAATACTTGAATCGTATTCTATTGTACTTGGATCATAGAGCACAGCATACCAGAGTACGAATTATAACTTCTAGAGAACTTAGATACTCATGGTACACATTAGAATAACATCTCGTAGCAGTTAAGGTCATTCGACAAGCATATTCATTGAAAAACATCAAGGGCCTATTACAAACTTTCTTAACAGCCGTAAGATGACGTCATTTTACGGAGCTAAATAAAGATCTCGTGCATTAGTTTCGTTAGATTTCTACAAACATCACAGCAATGGCGGTTCAAACAACTAACAAAGTAAAGAAAGGTAATTGGTATTTACAAAAACAAATGAAATAAATAGGAATGCTGCTTGAAGAGAACAATGTGGAAAAATTGGCCTGTTGGACAGACACGTAGAAGTTTCAAAAGTAGGGTGAAAGAACATATTAGAGATTGGAATAAACAGAATGAAGATTCTAATTTTGCTGAACATTTGATCACAAACAGGGGACTTGACCAGGGGATGGATGATCAGGGGACTTGACGAGAGAGCGACAGAGACCATCTTTGTACAGAGAGGGACAGAGAGCGCGACATTAAATCAAAGTGGAACACAGAAGGATGTAGAGGAAATTGAGTGAGCCAGATAAATGATGTAAACGACAAATAAACATTCAAATCACATCAGGCTTAGTTAACAAATCCCCCACTCCAAAACAATATCAAACACATTAGTGTTGTAGTTGAGATGCTTTGTTCAGTTGGCAGAATAATTATTGCATGTAGTTGTTTTCAAGACATGCGCACGCAAGGCCGTCATAATCAACCCCTTACAATAACTCAATCCAACCCCCCTTCAATTTCACACCCCCAACCCTCCTCACATTAACTCAATCCACCTCCTCCCACATTTTACACCCCGATATTTTATATCCCTCTCTTTTACCCACCCATATTTTACATCCTCCCTCTCTTTCAACTCTTACCCCCACCCAATAGTACCCCACACTTTCACCCCTCTCCTTTCTAGTCCCCCTTCCACCATTCAGCGTAATTAATTTGTCCCGAATCAGACCATGCCAGCCCAGGCGTCATTGTCAGTTAATTAATAATTGAAATTAATGGTTTTTACCACGTACAAGAAATGCGCCTTGTTTTTGCAGGTAGCACTGTGTGGAATTATTCATTGTTTCGGTTCGACACCTTTACCCAACCTCTGAATTCATCTAAGTGACTGATATTTTGACTTTGTCAGGCAATTGTATAGAAAAAGATGAACAAGGGGGATATAACAACGATAACAGAATAAAAAAATTATGTAACGACTGCATAACAACACGGTACTTGGAAGTTCATAACAGCATATTGAACTAAATCAAAGTTCGAAACCTTTAATTTGCATCAACAAGATCTTCAAGACAATTTTCTAGAATATTTTTGTCCTATTTGAAAGAACTCCTACAATAGTATTGCTCCAGTAACTTACTAAAGTAGTAAATTGAGGCTCATTAGTATACTTTAGCATTACAAATTATTACATCAGTATTGAATGAAACCCCATAAATACGTTTGTATAATGTATTTTATCTAGTTGTCATCTCATTGGCAATTTCTACATTCCTCTACAGAAACTTTCCAACATTACTTTCACTTGAAAAAACGCCTCGAGAGATGAAACAGTAATGACACTTCCGAAACCTTTACTTATAGCAATGATAACATTTAAAAATGAATAGAATAAATCCTCGAGACACGACAAGAATGAACTCTGACCCATAAGAGAGGTTAGTAACCTCTTTTTCCTCTGAGGAACTCACCAACAACAGTTTCTTCGATGGACAACTGAATTCAGACAGACAATTCGATTTACAAGGACTCTCAGCTGTTTGCTCATTCTCACTCTTTCTCACTCACTCTCTCCCTGTCTCTCAAACCATCACACACTCTCTCACTCTTTCTTTTCATATTTTATGAACAATATTGACCAATCTCTCTCTATCTGTCTCTCTCAATCTTCTTCTTCATCTCTTGTAATGAAAGTGAATCGTATAACTGCGTCTTCCTTTGTCAATGATAATACCGTTAAAACTTGAAACAACTATAAATCTCCGGTACCAACAATAAATCGTGGTTGGAATACGCCGTAATAATCAATTAGGAAACCCGTTAGGCAATATTTATCACCGTCGACAACACAATACAAAGTTGAATGAATGAACTCTCTTGCATCAGTGGGAAATTGGGCGATAATTCACTTTGAAACCAAATTGCGATTGATCGAGACGTTTTTGCCTCTCAATATTATCAATTAACACAAGTTCCAATAGATCAAGATGTCTTTCACATAAAATTTATTAGTCCAAGTTCGAGAATAGTTTCGGCTAATATATTCGGATTAGGAAGATTGTCTCATATATTCAGCAATTAGCAAATACGTTCATACCACCAATGAGTGAGAAGAAACAAATTCCAATAGCTTCATATCTAGATTGCGATAAAAATCGAAATTTTCAATATTTTTTCCGACATTCCTACTCTGTTCCTGTGTACCCAATGAGTGGAAAAAGGACATTCCAATAACTTTAGTTTTAGGTTTTAAAAACAGTTGAAAATAGAAATATTCAAGATTTTTGGTAATAACTCACCCTCCAGCAGATACTCAATATTATTCGAGATTTTCAAAAGAATTCAACTCACCTGTGGAAAAAACAAAGCGAGAATTAATATAATTCAATATTGAATACAAAATAGAATTACAGTATTATGATTTATATGACAGATATAGGATGATGTCAGATTGAACAGACATTGATGGAAGTTCCATCACTTATGGATGTAATTTTCAAATTTTAATGGAGATCAAATTCTGATCAACGTTTAGACGACTGATCATCAAAGATTAAAGACAACTACAGTTGGTACTGTAACAGTAAGCATTATCAATTAGTAAAGACTAATCCATTGTAAAGCATTACAGTGACTTTTCAACAACACAGTATAAAATTCTTAGTAATACAAGTGGAATAAACTTTCTAACAAAATCTTCAACTTGAAATAATGCAGGAATCTACCACACACCGACGACTAAAAGTACAGTATTTATATTGGAATACTTCCAGAATTAAAAGTCCATGATAAATCATCAATTCGTTGAGAATCATAGCGTGCAAAATAGTTTTCGACTAGGAAAACATCCAAAACGATGTGAAACATGATAAATTCTTGGTGCCGCATAAATTTGGAACCAGCCAAGTTGGTGCATTTTGAACTAATTAATGAGTTGCATTTCCTATTTGGCAATGGCGAATAGGTGTGTGCATAAAATAATTCTATCTACACTGAACTATGGTTTAGACATTCGAATTTATTAATATTTTGAATGTACTTCAGTTGAATTATTCTCAATAAAGGACACAAATAAATCCAAGAAAATAGGACACATGACCTACAAAATAGTTTGTAATAGGTTTCCTAATTTTTCAATCGGTTTTAAAAATGACCCACTTTCTGTTAGACACTGTTAATATAGGGAGATAATATAGAAGATTATAAAATATAATTAGGAAGGGAAGAGAAGATAATTAGGATAGCAAAGGCAAGAAACAAGACACCATAGTAGAATTTTTTATCAAATAAATAAATTGATTTCAATTTTATACTAAGATCAGATTGGAACAGTCGTGGAAAATAAATGAGAACTAGAAAATTTGAAAAAAGAAAAAGGGGAGGAAAAGGTGTTTGGTAATGAAAGAGGAGGAGCGGGGAGTAAGAAGCGAAGAGGAGGTAGAAGAAGAAGGAGAAGTAGAAGAAGAAGAATAAAAAGAAGATGAAGAAGAAGAAGAAGAAGAAGAAGAAGAAGAAGAAGAAGAAGAAGAAGAAGAAGAAGAAGAAGAAGAAGAAGAAGAAGAAGAAGAAGAAGAAGAAGAAGAAGAAGAAGAAGAAGAAGAAGAAGAAGAAGAAGAAGAAGAAGAAGAAGAAGAAGAAGAGTGGAGTGAGAGAAATTTGAGAGTGAAGCGACGAGCAACTTGAAATGCAAACGAAGCATCAGATATTCTGAATTCAAATAGCTGCCAGACAAATGTGCCTCGTTTGATCATTCACTACGACACCACACCACCTGATCAAATATGAGACGCATCCATTCCAACTTCCAACCTGGCTCATTCTTATCTATCTTTGTGTTAAACTGCTTCAGCATCCGTACTAAATTCTATTCACGAAACTATGCTGCGAGAAAGCCGAGAAAATTTAGAACTATAGCAGGATCCATTTAACTTGTCATAAAACATATGATCGACGATCACAATACTTAACCTACAAATGCTGAATCTCGCAGATTATTGAAAAGGTCTTTTAAAAAGTTATTCTTTGAAATGTCTTCTTTAAAAAGGTCTTTTAAAGACTTTAAAGGTCTTTAAGACTTTCAAGCCTTTTTATTATTGTGTCGAAGTCACTGTTTAATTATTACTGGATCAGCTGATTTATGACAAGTTAAGTGGATCCTGCTATACTGTATCACTACTGTAGTGCGGGAGCCGAGTTAACTCGGTTATCAGCAAATAATTCCTTATAAATTCATTCTCAGCCGATTATACTCGTTCTTCGGCTAATTCCCACGTAAACATACTGTTCTGTCATGTTGGCTATAGCAGGATCCAATTCAACTTGTCAGAAATCAGCTGTTCCAAAGAGCAATATCACAATACTTAACCTACAAATGCTGAATCTCGCAGATTATTGAAAAGGTCTTTTAAAAAGTTATTCTTTGAAAGGTCTTCTTTAAAAAGGTCTTTTAAAGACTTTAAAGGTTCTCTAGACTTTCAAGCCTTTTGATTATTGTGTCGAAATCACTGTTTAATTATTACTGGATCAGCTGATTTATGACAACTTAATTGGCTCCTGCTATATGTTGCCATGGTCACTCATGGAAACCATATGAAAGTAGTAAACATGTGATTTATTATCCAATAAAAAGTTACAGAAAACTTGTTATATAACAAAATGTTTAATAACAAAGATACATAGACTAAGCCCTTCTTAAGTCTTTAAAAAAGAATCTGCCTTATCGAGAAAACATTGTTCATTGAAAGCTTTAGGCTAGACGTACACCGGTTAGTCAAGACAAGACAAGACGAGATTAGTCACGTTTAGTCACAGTACTTCACATAGATGCTTATGAAGCAACACACACCGATTAGTCATTGCATCGGTGTGTGCAGCTTCATAAGCAACTATGTGAATTACTCTGACTAACCGTGACGAATCTTGTCTTGTCTTGACTAACCGGTGTACGCCTAGCCTCAGTCTTCAAAAAGAATCTGCCTTATCGAAAAAAAACTGTTCATTGAAAGCTTAACTTGTTCGATAGTTAATTCAAAAATTTATTGGTATGCTGTCTCAAAGATACATGAACATTATGCATTAAATGTACTATAAGACTCTACTAATACACATGAAATTACTTATTTTAATAATGAAATTAATCCATTGAATAGGGCCACATACCTTAATGACGATTGACGATAACCTTGTTTTGTAGGTTATCTTAGAAGTTCTTATCACTGTTAGATATCAAGAACCGTATCAAATCTCGCGAAAATCACAGAACTACACTACGAATAAGTTAAATTTCAGTTTGTAATCAATCCATAAGTTGGAATATATCATAAATGTGGAATAAAATCGCGAAAAGTACAAACGCGTTGACGTAGAGTTCCGCTCCATTCGAAATTCGCGATGCGACTGACCAAAACAAAGGCAAACGCCGCGGACAAAATTTGGCAAGTTATGACAGGTCCTTTGCCGGCAGCCAAGCTAGACTGTTTGGGGATTCCCATAGTAACTGCGCTTGGCGCCAACATTTGAATTTCAAAATCGCTGGCGATTATTTCTACTCGCCTACAGCTATTGTTTTTGGACAGTTATTTGTTTGTGGTTATATTTGTCAGAAAATATATATTTCGACGAGAAATATCACAATACTTAACCTACAAATGCTGAATCTCGCAGATTATTGAAAATGTCTTTTAAAAAGTTATTCTTTGAAAGGTCTTCTTTAAAAAGGTCTTTTAAAGACTTTAAAGGTCTTTAAGACTTTCAAGCCTTTTGATTATTGTGTCGAAATCACTGTTTAATTATTACTGGATCAGCTGATTTATGACAAGTTAATTGCATCCTGCTATACATTGCTTCCGTTTATAAGCTATTGTGACATTGTTTATTTTGCTGTTTAATTGGAAGTCTGTAGTAGTCAGCTGCATTTACGGTATGTGCAAGTTTATACACGCGTATTTCGGTTTTACTTAGTACGTTCCCTGTGAAAATGAGTGACGAAGACAGTGAAAATACTGAATTTTTTAGTAGTTTGGGAACGGACAGTGAAATACATTCCGAAACAGAAATTTATGCTCTGCAGTAAATTTGAAATACCCGAGTATACTCGGTTGAAAAAATTAGGTTTTTTTGAAATTCAATAAAAAAAAACTAAGAGTGAAAATTAATTTTATTTACAACTATGTTGAATAACTAGTTGAATAGATGTAAAATCAGTCATAATATTTTAGGACCGGATTTGGACCATTTTTAGTATCAAGTTCCAGACTGTTAAATCTTGGTATTTTCGTTTATTATTTATATAAATTCATCAATCAAATCACGTGTCGGTTTATTTATTTAAAAAAACCGTGGCTGTGAACTACAGATTCATCTATAAGTAGCTTACAATATTGTTTTTTACAGTATGAACGGGATATGAGTGGACTATTCGATTTCTATTGAAAGACGCAAATTCAGAGACTGCTGAATTTACAGTAGACGTTCATCGAACAATGGGAATAGAAAATAGAAACAATTCATCAAAATTCGTAAAAGGAAAATCTAACACAAATTTTAGTAATGTTTCCAGCACTTTTTTTGGTAGTGAAAATATAGTCATCGACTGTAATAGAATTAGAACTGTAAACCGCAAACAGAAATGTATTATCGAATTTCTATCTGAGCTAAACTTGAAAAACATTGGAATGGAAAAAATGCAAAGATCAACCTGAAATAGACGTCTGATTCCCACAAAATAATTGTTAGACACAGCCCAACAATGCTGGCATAGCTTTCAACTTTTTTATAAATATCTGGGTCTAACAAGACCTAGATGTGGTAATTGACACTTTGCAAATAAACTTATTAGATGAATAGAACATCTGGGAGAAATACAACTATTCAACCAGTGATCCTACAAATACCAGAGAGGACAGGCAAATAAATAAGGACAGGACAAGATTCACTTTCATCAAGATTATAGCTAGTTAATTAAGAAGCCAATACACAAGTTACACTGCTGGAAGTAAAAGTAACCGAGTAACTTTTACAAGTGAGAGGCAAGCCTTATCGAATCAGTTACCTATCAGGTCCTCCAACACTATATTACACTTACTATACCTATACTACAACTGTATTTAAACTACTAAACCTATAATTTATCCACCCACAAAATATGCTACTATAAATAACACCTAGGTATTTTCATCAAAACACTGTTCCTAATCTTCTGTTTGGTAGAATAGAACAAAACTAGAAATTATCTGAGATAGCAGTATGTAGCAGTACAATATGTGGCTATAGCAGTATAATATGCTACCCAATAACATTCCCCATGAAAGAGAACCCGTAGCTGTTTTATCAAAATATAGAAGCCCTGAATTACAGGAAACAGACGCAAACCATACTAGACATGAATTGCATGGCACACTATGCAATCAATTCATTAGTCTAGTATACTTACACCTTTTTCCTGTATTATAGGACATCTGAATTTTTTTTTAATTAAAATAAAACAGGCACTGAACCTCTATACGTTTTTATACCTACTATTATTTTCTGAAAATATATCAATTCTATCTACAGTGTATGCAATACATATTAAATTTTCAGTACTTAATATAAACCTAACTATGTTATTATACACCTATAAGAATTATTATCCGAAATTCAGATACCTACAATATTCTCTACTTTGTATAGAAGTATTTTCCTCATAAAGCCAACTATTTATTCCAAAAACTATGACATAACTCCAACATAGAGTTTATTTGACCGTCTGTTGATAGAGTACACCCATACCTATAATCAAATACAATTCAACTACTTATAGCTAATATTGTCTTTGCTATAATCATCTAAATATATGCTACCAATGACGGCTATCACTCCTAGGCGTAGTAACTCAGGAATGCGCGCTTACAAAATTCGCCCTAAATGGCCAACGGTAAAAGCTGACCAGATGGTCACATGTGCATATGAGCGTTTACTTTCACAAATCATGTTTGCACTCCGATAGCAGGCACACACAGTGAAAGTGTGGCTGATTGAAAAAGGAATTTAAAACAAAGTAAAAGTGAAGAGAAGGAGGAAGAGGAGGAGGAGGAGGAGGAGGAGAAAGAGAGTAGAACAAGCATTTGCTTTCAGACTGGCTTATCAACAATGCCAACATTTATGGAAGAATCATGTGACAGCCGTGATTATGTTTCAACAGGTACAAAAATAAAAGAAGATGGTTCAGGTTTCATGGCTTGAATGTAACTGATATTCATCGCCATTACGACAACTACCTGGATTATTTTCGTTGAATTACAACACAGTGTACATGACAATTATTTTAGAGGAGAGAATTTTAGTTGGTTTTTTATTGAATTTTAGTTAAATTAAACCAGTATTTAATTCTTGAAATGGAGACAAAAAGCTGGAAACATTCCCAGTTTTAGATTGTAGCGTAGGCCTATATGAGCACACACATCAGAAGAAAGCATTTACGTGAATATTTGTATAGACTTTTCTTTATTTGCATGAGCAGCATATAAGACACTTATTTGAATTCTATGTAGATTTATAAAGATAAATACATTTAAAACATGTATTGTAACTATACATCAGTATAGCAGTATTCCTTTAAATTGTCAGAAAACACCTGATTGATGTACGCTAGTTCATTGACGTTAAATCAGCTGTTTTCTGACAATTTAAAAGAATCCTGCTGTACAATTCCGGTATGGAATCGGAAGTCATTCACCTTGTAGTACGTTTGGGATTAGAGAAACAAATCTATCTTCCAGAACTGAACTGAACTTCGAGAACCAGCTAAATCTCTATACACCTGAAAATCCATATCTATTTATAGCTCAATCTATCTATATATACTTTGGTTATAAATTCCCTGGGAAAACAAGTCTTTGTATAAAAAGTGTTTGCAAAGAATGAGCGGTTCTCATTGGTTGAATTGGGATGTTCAGGTAGTGGTTTCTCTAATGATAGGCTACCGTACTTTTGTGGGTTTTGGTTGTGATGAGATTGAGTGTGGAGAGAGAGAGAAAAGAGAGGGACAGTGAGAGAGGAACAATCCATGTGTGAGAGTGAATCATATTTCCTCACAGGATTGCTTTCTCTCGCAGAATTTTCGACAGGTAATTGAAATAACAAGATTATGTGGTTAGACAGTATACCACTGATGTTGGTTTTCCGATAATTCGATACTAAGTACGGTACTTTAGAAATGATTTGATACAGCCTTATGAATTCTATAATAAATTTTATGTGATACATAAAACCGTAATAAATTTTACGTGATTCGTAAAACTGTACGTGATAGGTGTTCGTGGAAAATAGATAATAGTAACAAACATTCAAGACCGCTCTCGGATGGGTGACCGACACAAAAAATTGTGCAATGAGGCGAGGTGGAACCTACCCGTAAGAGTCTCCCCACCAATAAAAGCCATACGATAAATGAAAAATAGTATTTTCAAAATAAAAAAGTTTTTGAAGCATGATTAAAGATCCCAGTAGTCACAATTCACATAGATTACAAACTATGTTCTAGGGGTCAATACTTTCTCTACGACCTTGTCTATCCGATCAAGTGTTTTGTTTTCCTGTGTATAAATGAACCCGATGACGCTCAATGCACCGGGAAATATCTGCTATTCCGGTTTACCGTTACTTGCCAACTGGTTCCGCGTCTGGTTCAAGATCTGGCTTCGGTCCAACTTGAGGAAAAAGAAGAAAGTGCAACTACACTCCACGACCGCCTGTGAAACCATCTTTTCTATCACCAAACAGACCCTATTATATACCTATACATGAGTAATACCACACTCACTTCCTATAAACTTACTATAGACATTGTTAGCGTTGTTATGTTGTCTAGCCTGAGGGAGTTTGAACTTTCCACGAAGTTCAGCTGCCGCTCCAACGGACCAGTTTCAATTTTAATCCAGCAAAAACAAAGTTAAACTTGACCTTTGATTAGTAATTGATCGGTCGTTGACTGTCGAATGTAACTATTCTTGGGCCGAAAACACGAAAATATGATACAGGAAAAGTTGCACGATAGTTGATTGGTATTCTGTGTAATGCCACTTGAATTAAATTGTTTTTATGACGTGGTCTAGTCGATTGAGTTTTCTTATAGCACGATTCATTTAACTTGTCAGTAATCAGCTGTTTTGGTAATAATTAAACAGTAACTTCGACACAATAATCAAAAGACTTAAAAGTCTTGAAGACCTTGAAGTCTTGAAGTCTTTAAAAGACCTTTTTAAAGAAGACTTTTCAAAAGATTCAAAGAATAAATTTTTAAAAGACCTTTTCAATAATCAGCATTTGTAGGTTAAGTATTGTGATCATATGCTCGTCGATCATATGTTTTCTGACAAGTTAAAAGGATCCTGCTATAATTGTATAGGTTTATACGATTAAAACGGTAGAAATATTTTATGCTAAGTTTTGAAGAAATCCATTAGGCTAGGCGTATACCGGTTAGTCAAGACAAGACTAAATTACGTTAAAATTGTTTGAATTACAGTAGTTCACATCGAACTTATGAAGCAGCAAACACCGATACAACGACTAATACGGTGTGTTGCTTCATAACCAACTATGTGAATTACTGTGACTAATCTCGTCTTATCTTGTCTTGACTAACAGGCTACGCATTCCTTCAGCCTTACTGTACGTACAATCCTATGTTCTATTGGATGCTGAGTATTTCACATTCCATTATTGGCAAGTACCGTTCCGTATGTTAAGATATAAAAAAATGCCATGTACAGATACATCTTCTCAAGACATTACTTTGTGGCCCTCCGGACATAAACTTATAAGATTCAGAATGTTACTTTATAACAAGCATGATTCGTCTGCAATTTTACGCTAGCCTCCGCTGCAATATGTATACACACTCACTTTGTGATTCCAAATTCCGATAACTGGGGACTTGACTTTTGGTAAGAAGCATGGTGGAAGAACAAGAAGAGAGAGGGCAGTAGAAAAAGAGCATAAGCAAGAGAGCAGATTCGAAAAAGAGAAACGTAGAAGGTACTGTACTGAAGAGGAGGTATTACAGAATATGACGATAATGATGGAAAGGAAGCAGAGAAGAAGAATATGAAGAGAAACAGCAAAAGAATATGAGAAGGAAGATGATAATGATGATCTAAATAGGAGTAGCAGAAAGGTAAAGAAGGTATAAGAAGCAGAAGAGGAAAAGACAAAAAATTATGATCAAATAGGAAAAGGAGAAAAGTGAGAAGAAGAAAAAGACTAACAAGAAGAATAATATGAAGATGATGGTGATGAAGACGGTGATATTAATGATGATGAACACAGTAGGAGAAGGAGAGAGGGAGAAGAAGTAAAAGAATAAGTAGGAGAAAAAGAGGACCATAAAGGAGAGAAGAATAATAATATGATCATTATTCTCTTCTCAGGAGAAGATGAACTCTGGAGAAGGACAGGAAGGAGAAGAAGAAGAAAAAGGATAAGAAGAAGAAGAAGAAAAGAAGAAGAAGAAGAAGAAGAAGAAGAAGAAGGAAGAAGAAGAGGAAGTTGAAGAAGGAATAGAGGAAGAATGTGAATATGATCTACTCAGGAGAGATGGAGAAGTGAAAGAATAAGATAATAAAGAAGGAATGCAAAAGATGCCAATATTATGAATTCAGATAGCAGACTGGCCAACCAACATAACATCATGTTGCGTGGATGTCAGCGACCTCAGATGATTTGAATGTGTAATGCGAGACGAAGCATGTACTTTTCTATCGCGGTCCTCCCAAATTGCCTCTTCTCTTTCTTTCTCAGAACGTACCTGCTATCAAAGAGAAAATGAGAGAGAAGAAGGTAACGAGAGAGAGTAGACTCGAAAACGAATCTGCCATTTTCCCAGTGTACTGCTTGTGATACTGATTAGATCTGTAGCTTCGGAATTACAATAATTTGGACTCTTCCATTCAACTTTGTCCATCCTATGATGTTCCTTGTACATTACAATCTCCTATATTCCCTATTCCTTTCCATTCCAGTACATATACATTTCCTTGATTTTCTTCATCTACTAGTAATATTTTCTTCTCTATTAATTTTCTCTTACCTCTCTCTCCTCCTCGATTTGTCTTCCGATCGAAAACCCATTGATGTTTTGCTGTTTTCGTTATTTTTGAAACGGCAGTATATTACGTTACACTCTGTATATTCCACTATTACCAAAACTAGCCGAGGGTCAATGAACGAAATGATTGGTTGGGAAAATATGCTGCAATTCGCCTATTATGAAAATGAATGGATAACTGTAGGGAGAAAGAGTAACGACTTGCGTCATCAATTACACTCTCATTAACGGGCGGACAATTATTGGAGTGTTGTTACTTCAGGTGTCAAGATAATGAGTGCTTGCACCGTAATAAACAAGGAAAATTGGGCATAATGATTTGTAGTTGGACGAAGAAGTATTTGCTCAAACTTTGCGACTGGACTGAAGTACAAATATTACTGAAAAGAATAAAAATTGTTCATTTCCATTTCAGTATTTGACAATCCTTCTTCATAAAAAATACTTTTTCATAAGTACTGGTTTCCTTTTTCAATTTTATATCTGCTCTGATTCATATTTCTACTTAAATTTTGTTATCACGATAGGTCCAAAATTTAAATAATAAATCTTCACATAACTTTCAAGTTTTCTGCGAGAATAACATCTGGAATTTTAATACTAGCATAATATGATCAATATTTTTAAGAAATCCCTCTTCTGATGTTATGCTAACTTGTCATGAAAACTATCCAATAAAAACAAAATAATTGAGTTTATTAATGATTTATTAATTAAAAATATACTATCAATATTGAGAATAATAGTTATTACGATGTATATGTATGTGTTCGGAGTCGAGCATTAAAATATGTAGATGTTTTACAAAATGCTATGTTGGTACTCAAGATAATAAAGACAAAATATGGCATCGTCAAAAGCTTTTAATTCTTGTAGCCCTCAATGGAATCTAGTCAATAGCTATTACTCCATTATAGTTGCTAATATAATTGAGCATTATAAGCAATTACGCACAACACTGATTCAAATCATACTAATACATCATATTAGAGCATCACACTCCAATATTGTCCGCCAAAAACCGATTACACGACTACTAAAATTCATAGCTAAGCCGCCTCACTCGATACATGAGCAGCTTCCATGAAAATAAATTAGCAATTAGATTTCGGGCACTCGTAAACAGCTGGGATTTGAATGAAGCCGGTGGACCCTCCCTGAGTCCTCAGCCGCCTTTAATCCGTGTGTAATGAGGTGAGAGCCTGAAATGCATCCCATTACAGGATTGCAGGAAACCGCCATTGGAATACCATTGACTGGATTGCGGAGGGGGAGTGGGAGGAGGAGGAGGAGAAGGAGGCTGAGGACGAAGAGGAGGAGGAGGAAAAGAAGAAGATGAAGAGGAGAGAAAGGAATGATGTGGGAGAGAAAGAGGAGGAGTAGAAGAGTTTTAAGAAGAAGAGGAAGAAAAAGAAGAGGAGGAAAAGGAAAAGAGAAAATTAGTAGGAAAGAGGGGAGAAGACAAGAAAAAGGTGGAGAGATGAGGATGAGAAAACGCAGAAGTAGAAAATGGAAGAGAAAAGACAAAGAGGAATGGTAAGAATTGTATGAAAAGAGGAAGAAAAAAGGAGGAAAAGGAGAAAGGGGGAGTCTGAACAGAAAAGAGAAGGACGAGGATAAGGAGTAGAGAATATAGATGAAGACACACGCAATAATCAATAGAATAGAAAATCATTGAATGAAAGGAAAATGAGAGGAAGATACATGAGCAGGAGAGGACTGAAAGACTAAGATTGGAAGACTAAAAATGAGAGGAGAAGAGGAAGACGATGAAAGAAGATGGAAGAGCAAAATGAAGCGAGATGAAAGTGGATGAAGAAGCACAAATCGAAAGTTGAAAGAGGAGTGGAGGAGAGGAAGACGTAGACAAATGCGGAAAGGTTGAAAGGGGAGAAGTTGAGGAAGGGTGGGAAAGAAGCATAAGGAGATGGAGAATGAGGGAAACAAAGAAGAGAACGAGAGTGGAAAAGGATCAAGAAGCGGATGGAAGAGAGAGGAGTTACAGGAAAGAGGAAGAGGAGAAGAGAAGGAAGAGAAGAAGAGAAGAAGAAGAAGGAAGAAGAAGAAAAAGAAGAAGAAGAAGAAGAAGACGAAGGAGCAGAAGAAAAAGAAGACGAAGGAGTAGAAGAAAAAGAAGAAAAAACCGCCGATGAAACGATGAAAGAGAGAAAGAAGTAGATGAATAGTAAGATTAAAAGGGGTAGGAGAAGAGTAATGGATGAGAAGAGACAGACAGAGAAGGGATATTTCGTAACAACCCACACGATAAGAGATTGGAAGGGATTTGATCAGCAATTAATCCACGCAATTAAGCAGGACTTGCCACTACAGTACTGGCTGCCATCATATTATTGGTGGGAGTAACACACAGCCCGACTCCCCCCCGAACTAAATTAATCAACTAATGCAGCACGCTACTCTACACTGCATTCTGAAAAGCCCCAACGTGATGTGATTCAAACTCGATACGTGAAATTCAAATTTCATTGATATTTCCACCAGTAATATAGCTCTAGCTACTAAGGCACATAGCTACCTGTTATATGATAAATTCAAACTACAGCACATCGTGAAAGGATATTCAAACTCAACTGGCATTACAATTACACGGAAATGTTGATTGAATTGTTAGGACTCAATCTATTTAAACTAGAAGACATTAGAAGCTTTTATGAGTGAGAGGTGAAATAGAAATGGGATTTTATTAGGAAACACATCGCAGATAGAGATAGAGAGTAACAGTAACAGAAGAAGTGAATTAAATTTTTAAAGTAGATTTTTTCCAAATAAAAGGCATTTGAATTAGTCAAGACAAGACAAGACAAGACAGGTCACGTTTAGTCACAGTAATCACATTGCTTATGAAGCAGCACACACCGATGCAATGACTAATCGGTGTGTGGCTTCATAAGCAACTATGTCAATGAAGTACTACTGAACTAACGTGATTAAACGTTTGTCTTGTCTTGACTAACCGGTGTACGCCTAGCCTAAGGGTTATGATGCCGTCATAAGTTGTAAGATTGTTCGTTCTTCCTTCTTCTAAGGTGCTATAACTTGCTGCACATTTGCATTGTGTGTGTTTCAATCATAGCTGCATTTTAATGGGGCAATGAGGCGAGGTGGAACCTACCTGTAAGGGTTTCCCCACCAATAAAAGCCATACGATAAATAAATAAATGGGAAATATGCATACAAAAGGAGGGCAGAAAAAAAACGAAAAAGTTCTAAATATGAGAAAGGCATACATATACACAGGTAAACAGCCAGAGGTGTAACTGTAAGAGAAAACCGGGATAAAATTGATAGAATGTCTGTAGTGGGGCAGCGCAAGGGAGAGACGACTGCCTCTCAGCAATTCTGCTGAATGGGCATTAATTATTCACAGATCTGGAAAGAAGCAATTTTCAGCAAGACTTCAGACACACACTGGTTGAAGAAATGCTCGCCGGCCGCTTCTCACACCCCGGCGTCATTCAAAGATTTGCGGGGGGGATAGTATGGGGTACGGGTAGGGATAGTGGAGACGCACACTATGCAACATCAACGATAGAGTAGTACAGTAGATGTACAAGATAAAACAGCAACGATGCAGAAGTATGGTAGAGGTACAAGATGAAACAGCAACGATGCAGAAGTATGGTAGAGGTACACTATGAAATGGCTGGGGGGATAGAGGAGTGGTACAGTGGAGGTACAAGATGTAACAGCAACGATGGAGTAGTTCGGTAGAGGTACACTATGGGATAGAGTAGTACAGTAGAGAGACAGGAACAGAGGAGCTACGACGTAGTAGAAGAGTAGAGTAGCGTACCTCCCGCCCACCTCCTCTGAGACATACTGCAGTGCTTGTGGCTGAATATTTCAGCATAGTGATTCCGGAATAGGATGCTGGTGCTTACTCTCTGTTTTGCCTGGCTGACGTAAATAGTTGGGGATGCGAAGATACACAGGAGGGTGATGAAGAGAGGGTATGGAGGGGGTTGAAGATAAAGTGAGATAGAGGAATGGGCGGGAAGGGATAAAGAGAAAAAAATGAAGATTAAGTGAGATACAGAGAATTAGATAGATTGGAGAGAAAGACAAAGAGAAAGTAGTAATAGAAAATAGAAAAAGATTGAGAGATAGGAAAAGAGAGTAACAAAATCTTTAAGAGTCGTCAATTGAATATTGTAGACATTCAAAACTATCATTCAGGAAAAAATTGGTGAGAAAAATAGAAAAGAAACAAAACCATAGTTTCAAGTTTCACCTGTTTCTAGATCTATTAAAAATTGAATGCGATGTAAAGACTTCCAATCATCACTTAGAAAAAAGATGATTCGCAATATTGCAATAGACTGCCGCCAGTCGGAAGTGAAAATCGTACACAAATTACAAACGAAAATCATGGCATTCACATCACACATCAGAGCACGATTGTTTCTCGCCACAAATGATCCATAATACGAAACCGATTGACGACTTTTGCAAAAAAGTTGTTGTGCGGGTGTAGGGCACTGTAAGTCCAAGCGCCCACTGAAGTGGAGTGGCGATGGCGTGGCAACACGCTAAATATTAACATAGGAAACTAAATGAAGCAGCGCACATCAAGGTGATGTGCACCGTTTCATTTAGTTACATATGTTTATATTCAGCATGTTGCCACGCTATCGCCACTCCACCTCAGTGGGCGCTTGGCCTTAAGAACGTCGTCACGTGCCCGATCCTAACCTAGAAAAAGAGCATCACCGAATGAATAATTCAAAGGAGGAAGATTGCAGTCAAATGAGGGTTGAAGCTGTACGCCGAGCTAAGCTGATTTCCCGACCAGCCAACCGGATAGGATAGAAGAGAGCACATTTTCCATCATGTGCGAATTCCACTTCAGATCTTGTATCAGCCATTTATATTGTGGTGGAAAATCCTCTTCGGAAAAGTTTCCGAAACTTGAAGACAGGAAAAATTTGTTTTGAAAAGTTGGCGAACGAAAGAGTTTGGTTGAACGGCGAAAGAATTATGAGTGAAATGGTTATGGAATGTTAACGTTTTTCGATGTCTTCCAGCGTTTGAAAACGATCAAATACTATTCATTAGGACAAAAAAAGATCAAAGATGATTATTTATTGATCAATTTAAGAACTGCGATGTATAGAAGAGAAAATTTGTAAATTATGTATCTACAAATTGAAAATCGTTTTGAAGAGGTTATTGATTAGTTCACCAAGGATAAATGATTAAAGAGAATTTGCAATAAACTCACCTAAAAAGAGAGTGAATCTAGTCGTACACCTTTGTACAACTCTTAACTCTAGAGTAATGTCAAATTTTCTTACCTGTAACAGAAAGAAATACAAATTAATTTCAGTAAAGTCATGAAACAAATCAAAACAAATTCGACAATAATTTCTGATAACTAACTACAATTTAATGCCAATGGATAACCACCATGACAAACAAATACAGTAATTGAAAATGTTTAAAAACATAATCAATATAATAATTATCGTGGTTGTATGTATCGATAAATGAATACAGAATAAACAATAAACAAGGAATATTTGATATTCTAATTATGGTACCAAAACATTCTTCAAAAGTCTAAAAATCACTGTGCTTCGAAACATAAATCTCACTAGAATCTTACCAATCTGTATCAAAATATATAAAAATTCTCCACTTCAATTTGTTTGCAACATATTCATTACCGTCTATGCTATACATCCAGCAACCAAACATTTTACAGACTAAATTCAATATTCATCAAAATTAGAAATAGAAGGTTTTTTGGAGTCTGTGTATCCTTCCCTGAAAGTTATTTGAAGCTTAGGATAAATCAAAGGATAAATATTTCACAATTACTTTCAAAATATCAACGAGCATCATATTATAAAATATTCATGATTGACATGAATATTCATCCATGGTTCTGATCCATGTGTCCAGTCACAAACATATTGGTCACTTCTCTTCCCGCTTTCAGCAGGTCTCGATGTTGCGCACTTCAAACATGTTCCAACAACACATGCTAAGGGACAGATACATGTTTTCAGAGCCCTGAACATGTTCTCAAATGACAGAAATTGACCATCTTGTTAGCTAAGCTTACACTGCAGAGAGACTTCAACAGCTGTGGCTTGCATAGGGATGTTCTCTTGTCATTCCTTAGTCCCTAACCTCTCTCATTCACTATCTCTCTTTCTTTACTTCCCTCCTCACATTCTCTCGCACTCCAACAGCCTGCAGCTTCTTCTCGATCTATCATCTCTCTCACTCTTTTTTCTTTTCTCTATTTTCAACAATAATTTCTGTCTTTATAGCTTCAGTTTTCTACATAAAATAGGGAATTCATAAATGAATAAAAATAAATGAATAGACAAATGGATTGCTGTGGATACAATAGCAGTATATCAGGCACAATATAGGATTGGATAGTTTCTATAGTTTTCTAAGATATCAGACAGATAAAATAGTCTATGACCAACTGAAATGTCGAAAAAATTGAATTGATATTTCAAAATTCGAAAATAGGTAAAAAATTCGAAAAACTCTCGGCCACATACGGATATACATTCGGATATAAACTCGGTCTATACTCAGATATTCAGGAAACACAAAGCTTTCTAGAAATCAATAGGCCTTAGCGTTGCTGGGAATAGGACTTCAAAATTGATAATCATTGAATGTGTAGGTACTCAAGTCCTATATATCTATATGCACTATTGTACTATGATTCTCTATATTCTATAGTCTGTGTGGTCCATGTCTGTTGGTAAGTACAGGAACGCTGAATTCTCCGGAACAAGCATTCCGAATTCCCACAACAGTAGAAGCTACACTTCCGTAGCTAGCACTTGAATATGTATGATACTGCACTTGAATCCGAGCCAGGCGCTGATAGATGAACGAGTGAGAGTGTGTGAGAGAGAGAGAAGAAAAAGAGATTGCAAAGAGAAAAGAGAAGGCACAGGGAGAGAAAGAGAATAAAATATTAGAATTAGAGAAAAGAGATTAAAATGAAAGAAATTGTGATGTATCTACATGAAATGAAAAGTTTGAAATAAGAGATGAAATAGCATGAAGAATGGGATTAGAAGAATGTTTCATATAATAAAAATGAGGAATTCGCAAAAAAGTATGGAACATTATTTTTTATTAATATTTTTCAAATAAATAGTTTTCCTATACTAACACAGTCACCAAGCTTTGATAATCCACTATCCCATGTAGCACAACTGGAAATAGACTAGATATTTACTCTCGACTCTGTGTACACACATCTCAAATTTCTCTCAGATATCAGTCAATATTTGCTCAACTTCTAATGGACATGGAACCAGCTTTGAAAACTAGCAGACGCGCTAATTGCTTTCTGAGCAGAAGAATTCAGAGCAGGCAAACTGATCAATTAGTCTTTGCCAGTATTTGTTTAAAATTCTTGAGAACCAGTCTTTGAAAGGACATGATGTTCCAGTGTAGGGGAGGTCTGTGCTAATCGTTACTTCACCACACATTACTTATTTTTCCACTTCTCTTTCTCGCCTCTTGTTCCTTCTCTTCTCCATTTCAATTACTCGTTCCTCTTCTCCTCCCATCTTCTACTTCTTATTTTCTCTTTCTCCTCCCTATCTTACTCTTTCACAAATTACTATTCCAACTTTTTCCCTCAATTTTCTCATCTTCTTTCTCTTGTCAATCTCTTTCTCAAACAACTATTTCCACTTATTCTCCATCTCCTTCTCATCTTCTTTCTCTTTTCAATCTTCTGCCACTCAAGCAACATTCATTGTTCCATTGCCATTCTGCAGCTCAGTTCCTAAACATTCCTAAGCCGGTAAATTGGTTCAGTCTGGGTATATACTCACACACCGATACTCAAATACAGCACTTCACTGGCTTTCAAAATAATTCTTAGTAATCATCAAGTACTATTACTGACATTAAGAAGATGATGATGATGATGTGATGATGAGATGATGAAGAAGAAGAAGAAGAAGAAGAAGAGATGATGAAGAAGAAGAAGAAGAAGAAGAAGAAGAAGAAGAAAAGAAGTAGAAGAGAAGAAGAAGAAAAGATGAAAGATGAAAAGGGAGAAAAGAAGGTGAATAAGAAGAGGGTGAAATAAGAAATAATAGTGTAAATAAGAAGGTGAATAAGGCATCAAACAAACAGTAGAAAAAGAGCAAGGAAAATAATGATACAAGGAACCGTAAACACACATTTCTTATCAATTTCGAGAAGGGGTGAAAGTCAACCCAAACCCCTGTGTGGAGACACCCAAAAATGATGGAACGAGCGAAAGTTGGTAGGGGTTATTCATAGTAGCACAAGCTAAACCAATAAGCAGAGCAACATATCTCACAGAAGGCATCTATGCGCATTATTAAACCCTTCAAGGGGTTTCATCATTCACAAGCCCCCTCCCCATTTCCCCCTATCCATCACCCGCCCAACAACTAGTCACAAGGATGACATGTGGGCTGGTGAATGCGCGTGTGTGAGTGACCGCACAGGAGAATGGACGAGGAAATAGAAGAAAAAAGGAAGAGGAAGAGAATGAGGAGTAGGAAGAGGAGAAGGAGGAGAAGAGAGGAGGAGGAGGAGAGGAAGAGGATGAGGAGCAGGAGTAGGAAGAGGAGGAGGAGGAGAGTAATAATTGGAGGAAGGAAGCTGTAGAAAAAAGAGAGTTCATGCGGAGAGAAAATGAAAGATGAAAGAAAGGAAAAAAGGACGTAGGAGGATGAATAAGAGGAGGAGAAGGAGCAGAGAAGTAGCAGAAGTGATAAAACGAAAATCAGAATAAAGAAAAGAGGAAAATAAGGGGAAAAGGAGTAGAGAAGGTAATGAGATGAGCATTATGTAGTAGGGGAAAAAAATAAGTAGCTTCAGTTCAGGAAAAGTAAAAGAAGGATTAGGTGGGGGAATAAGGGGGAAGGAGATTTGGGAGAAAATATGAAGTAGGAGGAGGAGAAGGCAAATAAGATATTCTATCAAGAGAGAAAAGCAAACAAAGATGAACAAGGCGAGGAGGAAGAAGAGCTAAAACAAGTTAAAGTAGAAGTAGGAGAAAGGGGAAAAATTGTGGTGAAATATAAAAATAACGATGATAATAGGCTAATAAGAAACAGAGGAAGAATGAGGAGAAGAGAAGGATGAGGAATCAAAAAAAGTACAAGAAACACAACATAAGAAGGAGAAGGGAAAGAAGTGTAAGTTTTGATGATGGAGTAGAAGAAGAAGTATAAGAAAAAGAAGAAGAAGATGACGATGATGAAGGAGAAGAAGAATAAGAACCGGCATATGCAAAAGTTTCCGACTGTCGCCGTCGTCCTGAATTCCATGGCAAGAGCTGAATAGGCCGCGTCACACCAAAAGGAATTTCATCTACCAACAAACCATCATGAATCTTCCGCCATATTTGTTGTCAAAACAGAAAACTGAGCGCCAATTCAATTCAGAAGTTTTTCGTTTGTTGTGGTACAACTGTCATCATGGTGCGTAGAAAGGTTACAAGCAAATTCCTGTACAAGGTTCCTATCATAATACAAGTTTTGTAATGTTCCTAACATGAACCTTATGGATTCAATAAACTATTTACTAGTGTATGATAGTGATATCAATCTTGAATTGTATATGGTGTATGTATAATATTATAAAGCTAAGGCTAGGCGTACACCGGTTAGTCAAGACAAGACAAGACGACATTGGTCACAGTAATTCACATAGCTGCTTATAAAGCAGCACACACCGATGCAATGACCAATCAGTGTGTGTTGTTTCATAAGCAACTATGTGAAGTACCGTGACTAAACGTGACTAATCTCGTCTTGTCTTGACTAACCGGTGTACGCCTAGCCTTATAGATCTAAAGAACTGTTTACTAGTGAATAATAGTGATACAGGTTTCTATCATGAATATTATAAAAAGTTCTTATCATGAAGCTTATGGATCCAATTAACTGTTTCAACTGTGTATGATAGTTGCTCCTCTCATGAAAAATTATGAAAGGTTCTTATCATAAGGCTTATGGATTAAATTAACTGATTTATTTTGTATGATAGTGGCTCCTATCATGAAAGGATTTTATCATGAACCTTGTGGATCCAATGAACTTTTTTTCCCAGTGCACGGGGGAAGGTTATCCATTCACAGTCAACCTGCCACCGAGATTAGCGTTTGATTTGTTGGCCTATAGATAGAAAGCATACGAAAACTCCCGTACCCCCATTGTTGAGTGTAGGGGGGGGGGGGATAATCCCGACCAATTCATCACCGACTCACGCTTCATGTAGTAGTGATGTTTTGAAATGGTAGTAAGCGATTAGGTACCTCCCAACTCCCACACATCAGTAGGTTGTCCGTCCGATTGATGAGCATTAGGCGTATTTATTGTGTTGCCGGGGATCGAGTGGGATCAGAGCTACTGCCTAGAAACGGATGCTGATTGGCCGAAACGAGATAACAGATATATTATATTTTAGTTCACCAGAGATTGATAAAGGTGTACCATCCGAAGACGGTGTTATTTTAATAAATTTGTGGTTTTGACAGTATCTTTGTATTTACTAAGCCAATTGGGAATTTATTTCCTAGTTAGCATTTCCAAACACAACTAACTAATCTCTAACAAACAATACACACTTGTTCCAAAAATACAAAATCAACAACCGTACATTAATCTCCCAAAAGCCGAACTCTATGTGAAAATTCCATCTCTCCTAATATCGCACAATAAGGCTAGGCGTACACCGGTTAGTCAAGACAAGACAAGACGAGATTAGTCACGTTTAGTCACAGTACTCAACACAGTTGCTTATGAAGCAACACACACCGATTAGTCATTGCATCGGTGTGTGCTGCTTCATAAGCAACTATGTGAATTACTGTGACTAAACGTGACTAATCTCGTCTTGTCTTGACTAACCGGTGTACGCCTAGCCTAATGGGATCGCTACAGGTGGTCTTAATTTATTCATTATTATAGCCGGGGTTGATTAAATTGCTGGATTACATCGACATTACACATTCTTCCAAGAAAACAATAATCAAATTCATGTTCATATCATAACACTACTACACATTGTGAACATTTATAAATGTATTAAGCGGAATGTATTTCATTACAGGGAATGCGAGAGTGTTAGTAATACTTGTCCAAAACTCACTAACCTTCCCCTGAATTTAGTTGCTTATAAACCCCCCCTCCCAGCATTACAAATACTTCATTTCCTTACACTAATCACTTAAGTACAGCTGGCAAACCTGGGCATCGTTTTATGAGCGTACCGCATTATTAAACTCGCTTAGTTCTCCCCCCCCCCTTCATTCAAACATTTACCGGCATTTCTGTATAGTTTTACAACACTGAGAATACCAGGCTACAACACAGAGGTTTGTATCATGAGTGTGTGTATTTGTAGAGCACACAAAGTAAAGAAGATGAAAGATTGAGGTGCTCTGTGTGTAAGTAAAACGCCGAGTAAATCAGGTAAAAGGCTGGGGAGAAATTGTATTCGCGTGGTAATTTGTTTGCGTTGTAAAGCAAATTAGAGCGATTAAGGTATGTATTTGTGTGGTGCACAATGAGTGAGTATTAGCATAAAACAGAGGAAAATATTATGAAAGAAAGATTGTGTTTGTAAAGATTGTAATTTGTAACACCAACTAAGGCAAAAAGATTAAGATTAGTGTTGAATACGCGTACTATGATGGAACGAACCCGTAAATGACTGTTATAAAAGTTAGCCTCAACTCGGAAAACAAAAGGTGATTAGGGAAGTTTTATATAAAGGGGGTTTACTATGGTAGCCACCTCATAAAAGAAAGGATTTCGATCAACTTGTTTGGTTAGGGGGTGTCTAAGAAATGAATCATTTGAAGGATGTAGTATATGGAGAAGAAGGAAACCAGAAGTAGAAAGACAAAGTTTATTCGGAATAATGTATAAGGAAAAAAGAAATGAGGAAATGAGAAATAAGAAAAGAATGAGGAAAAGAGATAAGGAAAAAAGAAATGAGGTTCAAAGACAATAAGGTGATCCCTTGCAGGGCTCATCAGTTCAGATGCAGCCAGAAACTGCTCATCCACGGTATCTATAATTAATTTAGATGTACATGATGACTATGATAACAATGATTCCCCACGATAATGATAAAGATGGTGATGATAATGATGGTTTAATAGAGAAACCATTTCCACCAATGGCGCTGCGTCAGTTAACCAACTAATTTTGGAAACTACTGGTAGACAATCTATTGGCGCAGATTACCTCAGTTGTTATAACTATATACATGTTCTAAATACAGGGTCGCATTCACATCGTTACTGCACGATTGATCAAATAAGATCCCAGGACAATATGTTCATTATTTACAGCACTACACGAATATCTATATACATTGTTAATCTCTACAGGTTACTCTGAGAAGCATATATCTGTATCTATCTGTGCTAGCGAGTAAATTTATATACATTGTGAATCTATACACAGGTAAGTGTGAGGAACATATCCAGTATATATCTGTATATATCTATGTGTTTCCATGAGTAGATATATATTATAAGGGAAAGATAATATTGATACGTTGTTAATGACGGATTCAACGATACAGTCTTTGAATAATATAGATATAAGGCAATGAACCAGGTTTAGCAACCCCGTATGCGGCTCAAAGTTAGTTTCACATCATTAGTGATTCATTTTGATAATATCTTCCGAGTTGAAACCGTTAGCGTGTACGTTGAGATGGATTCTAGTTACAAGTTTTCGAGTTAACTAGCAATGTCTCTGGTAATAGAAATATAGTGGAAGTGAAACTAGTTCTGACGACTGACATTATTCAGTATAAGAAGTAATCAATCTGATAGAATTTGTGAAATCCTGGAACAATGTAAGTAGGATTGATTTACGAGTAGCCTATTGACAAAAAACGTCTAATCAATTTGACGTTATCCGTGAATGTTTTTTCTACTTGTAATCATTACTGAAAATTCAGTTGATAAAAATGTAGTATACTATCCCTATATAAAATCTATATTCTCTGAATATTAGTGTCGAGGTCGTGGAGGATGAGAATTCCATGTATGCTATTTATTTGAAGGCTTTTTATTAAAGGAATTTTATTGCAATGAAATTTGATGCGAATTCGGTCATGTACAAACAAACCCTTCGAAAGATAATATCTCGAAAAGAAAGTGGTGAATGAATTCACTTTTCGAACTAATCAATGTAGGATTAGATTCAGTATTTGAGTGAATCATGTCTACATCAACTATAACCTATCCACGCCATCAATATCATCATCATTAACATAATCAATATTCAACTCATTTTATCATATTCTCAAAAATATTGTAACCGAAAACATTTCATTTTCTATTTTGTGTTTATTCGAATTCAAATTATGCCATTTCAAATCATCATCATCAATTACTATAATATATGCCATCATCGTTACCAACTACATCTACTGTTCAACACAACATCAGCATGATCTACATTACATTACAATATCATCATCATCTACAGTTGTAGAAAATGACTTGATTTTCAACACCATTATTCAAACTCACTTCAAATCACGATCTGATCGAAATAAACAAACATCGCCAGAGAAAAGAAGTGAATGAACTTTCCGACAATGACTCACAGAAAGCCGAGAAATTGAAAAGAAAGAAAGACTTCGTAAAACTCCAGCAAGGTCAGCAGTTGCGTGAGCGGTCAAAACAAAGAAAGAAAACTGACAAAAAGTGTGTTTCGAAGACAAAGAAAACAGGAGAGAGAAAAGGAGGATGAGGAAGAGAGGAGGGGGAGGAGGAAAACTCAGTCGTTGTTTTCACGAATTGGCCGTAGTAATTTTCCAGTGTAAACTTGCGCGAAGAAAACACGCGCCCGGCGAAAGAAAAACAATTTTCCATCCTAATTCCTATTGGGAGTCATAAGCTGTGTCGTACAGAGAGGGCAGGGCGCACAAAGTCATTGAAACTTTCAACACTTGGAACCAATTCTCTCAGCAGTTGATCTGTATTGAATGCTTTGTAGTGTTTTGATTGATTCTCTACGGCAATCTGTTTTGCATCAAACAAAGAATGTTTCGTGTTGAAACGCCACACTGGGATTATTAGAACAACGAATACACGATACTTGTGGTATGAACTAGGACATAGGACTGGAAAAACATTTCAGACTGGGTGATCTACTACTTGAGAAAGGCATAATTTATTATTAAGTTTTGGATAATTTATTGGAATAGATACTTTTAATATGAACTAGGAACTGGGACACGAAAAAATATTAGAATGGGTGATCTACTACTTGAGAAATCAAAAGGCCTGATTGATTATTAAGTTTTGGATAATTTATTGGAATAGATACTTTTGGAACAGAAGTACGTAATATTGGAAAAGTCCAGTTTGAACCATTCCTCATCATCATCTAAACTGGATTCAACAAAACAATAGTTTGAGCTGTACCCAAGGCTGATTCACAGCTACCCAAGGTACAGTAGTCTACTAGTCAAGTTTGGATTATCGTTTCGTTGATCTTAGTTTAAAATTACACTTTAACGGTCCACTAACATCTGCTTTTCACCTCACATTGTGAAGTATATTGTCAACTGCAATAAAATGAGTCTGAATAATGTAAGCGGAAAACAGCAATTGTTGAATAAACAAGCAAAATAGAAAAGAAAATAGAATCACAGACAGTAACCAGAGAGAGAACTGGCCAACAAAAGTAAGGAATGATAAGAGAAGTCGTGAGCTTCGCGCTGAGAATACGAGAAAACAGGCTAGAGTAAGCGAAAGAGAGAAAGAGAGATATCAGAAAGAGTGAGAGGAAAGAGTTAACAATTCCAGAGCGAGCACAGGTTAATGATCCTTTGGACTCGTTGTAACGGGACCTGACAGAAACCAGTTATCAAAGTTGTAGGCGGGGGGTAACGGGAAGAGGGGGGGGGGAAACTCAGGGGACACCGGGAGTAAAGCTAAAAGGCCCTAAACTCCCGGTTAAATAGTTACATTGAAACGAAACAAAAAGTAAACAATCATCAAATTCTACAGTTCAATACAGGTGATCTTAATTCGCTTGTGATTTCATGTATAATCAGTGGCGTAACTTACACCCCCGCAAACCCCGCGGCGCGGGGGGGCCCGGGCTAGGGCCTGAAATAATATCATATGTTTTTTTAAGGAATAAAATTAAAGTAATGATTGAACAAGAAAAGCAAAAGTTTTATTTTGGGCAATTAACAACCATGAACACAAATTTCAATAATTCATAATTGTCCATTGTAAAAAAATTATGCATCAACAATTAGAATGTCAGTTGGTTAAAAATTGCCATTAAGAGAGTTGTTATGACGGAAGAACGTAAATAGTTGCACAATTAACAAAAGGTCTGCTGGTTTAAAGTAGCTTATCGGGAAATAATGAATTTTGTTTACAAATCATTGAATGGAGACAGACATCCGGTCCCCAGACCCAGACTGTTTACACAAATATATTGTTTCGCCCATCGAATTCCTGATCATAATAGAAATAGACTGCAAGAGTTGTCGAAGAATAGCCTATAGCTTACTCAGTCAATCTCAATTCATTATTTCATTTTTAGAAATTTGTGAAATGAGCTGTAAGCAGTGAGTTTGTAAAAGTGGGTTTTAATTCTTTATTACGGTACAAAAAATTGATTCATATTGCATTCCTACACGTATTTTCAGTATTATGATGTTCGATTTTCAATTATTCCGTCTTTACTATCTTTCTTTCCTTCAAGTGAACAAAAATATTTTAGCTTTCAAAATGAGTGTTGTATGTGTGTCTGTTCGTAATATGTTAGTAAAGCCTGTGTCACACCAGGCTACTTTAATCTAGTAACCAGTTTTTTATGAATTATTATAAATCACTAATAATTATTACAATTATTGTAGAATTCTGTTTAGGATTAACAGAATTCTACAATAATACACCCGACAAACCATACAATATAGAGAAATACCATTTGAAGACAGTATGGTTGAAAATAAGCAGTTTCCAAAATCTCAGACAAATAAACCACAATAACAGAGCTTCACTCACCAACACAACATAATATACCCAATAAGCCACAAGATGTAAAGAAATCTGACAAATTCAGGACAGGAAATGAAATAGCAGCTACACAAAATGCTCACTAACAGAGTTTGAAACCAACGACAGGATCCCCTGATCCATAAGATACACTACAGCGGGCTATTGGAATTTTCCACGACCGGGAAAATGTATCGGCAATAAATCCCGAATTCCGAGTACCATCTCAGGAAAACCTCCGGAAAAACCTCCTCACAACTTTCGGGCGAAGCAATATGGAAAATGTATCTCAGCATCCAATAACCCGACAGCGCGCTGTGCTTTGTTGCTTACGACTTGCACACGCAAATAGAGGCGACTTATTGAATATCTGAAGAATATCTTCTGCTTCATCCGTATATATCCGCTCTTATAATATCAGAATACCTTCACTGGTATGTCACGAGTAAGAATAAATATCACGGGCTGCTCTAACAAAGACCCAAGACATCATAATGCAGAGGGATGACACCAGCCACCAGACATGTATCAAGAATTTGTTTTAGAAATACCAAAATATTCGAGCTCTAGAAATAAAATTTACTTGTCCATTGCAATCTCTAAGCAAATCCATACAAATAGAACTCAATTCCTTTCTGTATTGTTTTCATTTAAAATATGTTGCTACAATTGATGGAGACATTCTCAATTCAAGTATTTTGATGCTGTGATACTGAAATGAAATGTTACAAAGGATCTCTCCTCATTACATGGGAACAAGTAAACTCATATTCTCTACATGGGGTTTATACGTTTATTATGAATTTAAACATACAATATTTTGATTTAGGAATAAAATTCAAGTTCAGTACTAAAACTATCATGTTTTATCATTTAAATAAAAACGTTTGGGAAGTCGACAGACAATAACTAGAATCGAAGGATACTGGACAACTTCAAGAAATTTCAGGGTGTTACATATACACATTTGAACGTATTACAACTTTGAAAGTTCAATAGTAAAATTTTTCTAATTTATGGAATTTTTAAGGTTGTTCAACATTAAAAAATTCAACTTGAATGATACTGTGAATGAAAAAATTGTGCAGGATGTAGGACAGATACAACTTTGAACGTATAATGAATAATAATTCCGTCCTCAAAAGAATAAAAAATTAAAAAACTTGTACAAAAATATAAAAAATATTAGAAAAAACAATGAATGATAATACCATCTTGTAATAAAAATGCAGTCGTTTCTAGATTAGCAAGGCAGTTTCATGAAATCAATCTCAATGAGTGAATCAGATTTCAAGGCGGAAAAGAGATGTGGCAACACTGCAAATTATAAGTATAATTCGATCTGACATTTCAGTCTAGCAACAGCTGTTGTTGCTCAACAATAAGGAAGTAATGTGATCCGATTGTGGAAGCAATTGAACACAAAGACAACTTGCATTGCAAAATAATATTCAATACGTTTTGTTCATTCAAGACAAGCATTGATCATGGATTGCTAGCAAACAAACAATCTGCGAACGTGAATTTCGGCATAGGCTGGCAAACAATCCAACACATGTTGCTATGTTTCGTCAATTCAGAATTCGTCAGTCTGCACTCTGAATAATAATGAATTAACGGAGATTGAAATCCTCTACATTCCTACACCACTTACAGCAATTCCTACAACGGTACTTCATTCAACAACTTTCATTGGCCAACTCCTATCAATTACATTGCATACAGCCATAGAGAAAGCATAGGAGAAGAATCAGCATCTTATCCTATGCTTTCTCTATGATACAGCACAGAACTGTATGGAATAAATCAATATCAATATTTGAAATATTATTTAATAATAATACACTAAAACCTAGTGATACACTGAGTTTTACAGTGAGACGTTATACCTGTATTCTTTTAAATTTTGCTCTCAAATAACTGAATTTCCTGTACAAAAATGTACTTGTAATGTTCACCTTTAAATAAACCCTATTTATAACAATTCATAAATTAAACTAAGAGAATTAACTGACTAAATTAAATAAGCGAAAAGGCTATGACACGCTAGACTTCAAATTTATTACGAAAAAAAGTTGTGATTTCTACGTTGTCTAAGTTAAATATATACACAGTAACTTCCGTATATATAACTTAATACGATGTATTCCATATCTTATACGTACTGCAACGATAAGGAAGTTACCTTATAACTTTTTTATTTTATAGTTATAAGGAAGTACATTCAACTATAGTGTCTGTCAGCTTTTCCTGTTCCATAGGACTTCTTAGTTTTTATGAAATAGACCCCAGGATATGTTCCCCATCATAAAGAGGAAGATCATTATTCAATTGTCATAAATTCACTCAGTGTTACAATAAAATGTAACCAGCTATCATGAGCTCATCAAATACGGTAGAAAATAACAAATGGTATACTGCACCAACATTGACGCAAGACAACACAATAATATTCCTGATATTGGAACACCTATTCAAACTAATGGGTTACTCATGGGTTGAAACCTACATGGGTTACTACAGTATTTATACAGTATGGATGCTGCAGTATCATCTATCTATATACTTATGTATGGCGTATCCATTTCTATACAGTGCAGTCATGAACCAAAAAGGGAATGCCAGATATCAAACCTAATACGAAATCCTTTGGGTTCATCCGAAATAGGCGCACGCATACTCCCGGAAAACCGGACGTTTGAAACGCAACAGAATATGCAAATTGAGAGGGGGGATGGGGGTGAGTAAAGGAGATGCTTCAACCCCCCTCCAACACACAATTCAAATCCCTTTGTTGTCGACGAGCTATATCATTCACACAAATGCAGTGGAATTCCTTGATATTGTTCGCTTGTTGCAGGCATACATTACGAGCCGAAACCAAGAGAATGTGGACCCCTAATCCAAATATCAGAATTAACCTAAAAGCTATCAGACACTACATTCACTGTACGTTTTCAATATAGTATCATGTCTTGGTACTACTATATTTGTATCATTCTTCACTATCATTTTCTATGATATTACAACTCCCGGAATCCGATTGCCATAAACTTCAATCTGAGAGTGATTTTCAAGCACCTGATAAAACTATAAAATATTTAATTTAATGTAGGTAATATTGAGATTAGTGTAGTTTTCGAGTTTGAATTTCGGATTTCGATATTGAATTGGGGTTTGCATAGGCTGTGAAAATCTTCGAATTTTCATCATACGCGAGGTATTTGAACATAAGTATCTCTTCGATTATAAAAAACATAGATTTTGTGGCTATTTCCAAAATGAAATATCTAAGTGAGATATCTCAATAGTGTAATCTCGATTTATTCTCAAAGTTGAAGAAATTAAGTTCGTCTAGGTTTACTTCTTATGTTTTCCCCATTCCAAATTCGAAGAGAATTCTAAATCTACGGAAAAAATAGGAATTCCATTTTCCTGGAAACATGAGGAATTACACTCACAAAATTGGGGAAAATCACACATGAGGAAAAGTGGAACTAGATACTATAATCTAATCAGCATATTATTGCTGGTTTTTTATACGGTTTCAAGGAAGAGATCAACAGATATTGCTGGACCTCATAGGCCAGTGTGCAACATATTCTTTCAAACTAAATTCAACAAAACGTAATAAAAATTTGATTTTTTACTCATTCACCTTTTAAACTTTGTATTCTTTCATTTTGTATTGAATGATAAAAGTTCTCATAACCAAAAATTTATCAAAATATCGAGATACCGGTTTCGGTTGTTTATTCAACCATTATCAATCTCTGGAAAACACATTTCATTTCGAGGAATGAATAGATACCTCATCAATAGAGAGGAATACTTCAAAAACTCATCTTTCATCTATGAAAATCAAAACTGCTTTCAAACTTTGATTTAGAACACAAGATATCCTGGGTTTGGTTTCATTCCTGTATTCTAAACGATGCCTTATTCATGTCATCCAAACCAATCATTTCCATGTTCAAACAAAACTGGCGAAGAAAAGCAAAATCAATGAGATTGTGGCAAAACTCACCACACTTTCTTTGAGACTCTTGGCACTCAAAGGACTCAGCCACTGGTGTATGTTGATGAACCTTTTCGGCAGCAGTTTCATGGTGTTGCGATGTCCTGGCAGCTGGGGGATTATGGTCTGCGGCGCCGCGGCTATGGGGGGCTCTTGTGCCCTGCTCAGCTCGTCCAAGTTCTCCAAAACTACCATTTTAATTTCGAAAATTCACTAACAAAAGCACACTTCGAGACGCTTAGAAACAATATTATATCACAGAAAAACGAATGCACCCAGAATAGAACCTTGTGGAACACCGACTCTTTCAATGCACCAAAGTTAGAACCTTGTGGAACTCCCGCACCAAAGTTAGAACACTTCACACTAATCTCTCCACTGGTATATCCTTCAAGTGTTTCAGCAAAAATTCGTCGCTGTTATCAGGTTCAAAGCAAGGATACAAAAACTCCGCCAAGCCGATTGCACGATACCAGATACAATAGAGTTTATCTGACAAATTGAACTCAAACATAACAGTCTCTCAATAAATAATTCATATAAAACTCTCTCCAATGTCAACAAATATAGCCTACTATTTTGTATATAAAAAAAACTCTTGCAATCTGATTGAAACAATAATAATGTCAACAACGTAAATAAATAAAAATGTTTGTCTAATAATTATAATATATCAAACACTTTAACAAAGTATATAGTAACGTAGAACCAATTAATATTAATCACAGCGTATATTTTCACGAATTTCAAAGCAAAATCTATGATGCTCTAACTTTTTATATCAATAAAGCGACTTATAATATTCTAATTTTATCTTTGGTAGAAGCTGTTTTTTTTTTGTCTTCAGTTAGGAATTATCATCAGTCCTTTTCAAATCAAACCGATATGATGATCCTTTTCTCAATAATTATTTATTTTGGTAGGTAATTTACTTTTCTCTCTACGACTAACTTCAGATATGACGAATACGACTACAATTTTTATCACAAGATTTGGAAGATCGATGTTGTTTTGCATCAATTAAGATATTCGTAATGTTTGTATTCAAGAGCAAAACTACTCAAGTCTCTTAGTTACAATAAATAGATATTATTTAGAATGTTGATAGAATTTCACGTCAATGTTGAATATTAACCGACTTTATCGAGTTAAATACAGTGTTCTGATCCCTTCGAAATTTCCTGTCAAGATTTTTTGGTTTAAAGGCACTCCACTCTCTCAGTTATTTTTGAATCAGAAAATATTCTCAGTATGGTCCACGAATTTGCTCCAAGATATTTCTTCAATACTTCCTGTTTTAATCCGGTATTTATTTTGACTTATTTCCAGTTTTCGAAATTATTTTTATTTTTTAGATTAAGGCCTCCCAAAAGACACACGACGATGATGTATAGATCTATGCGACAAGTTTTGCAAAATTTTCAGTTTTTTGTTTATTCAATTTTTTTCAACGCATTAGGAAACCATCAAGTACCTGCTAACACACTTCAGTCTATTATCATGAAAAACTATCGATTGACAACAACAACGTTTTATCAGAGGTGGTTGTCAGTCAATATGTTCTTTCCCAAAAAACCACTCATAACACACATCAATCAACTCAACAACAATACTTCCACCGAAACCTTCTCATAAAATTGTGTTGTTTCATCAAATATTTTGTAAACCAACTCAACCCAAACATAAAATCATGTAGTACGTGTTTTTTCTCAAGAAAATCCAAAACTTTTACAACACCCAAAAAACGTCGTTTCGAGGTAATATCAATCCCTGGTACAATATTGTCGTAGGAGTCTTATCGAAACTGAACCACTTTGTCGGTTGCTGTGCCTTGCACATAGACCGCAGAGTAGCGAGAACAAGTCACAGCACACTTTTCTTCGTGGAAATTCTTCGGAAAAACCTTTTTCAGCTGGAACCACCCCTCGAACGGGGTCAATCCGTCACCACTGATCCTACTTCTATCAGGTGCTTCGGTCGCCGGTTCACACCGCACAAAAGCACTATCCAATTATACATACGCCGCGAACCGTGATATTTAAGCCACATGCTTTCGCGACGACCGTCAAATCTCGACTGACGATTCTTCAAAGCGCCGACCAGCGTCTCGCCGAACACGTCACACGCGTGGAATTTCCCTCGGCGCGCCGCCAAATATCCCTCGCGCAGCACAAAATTCCCTCCGGCCAGCACTCGCCACGCACTAAATTCCCTGCGCCAGCACTGGACATGCTTGTGCATGTTCAAATGGCCGCTGCGATAAGACAGCTCTGACATGATGGATGGTAGAGGGTTGGGTTCGTTTAGTTTAGGGTTAGAATATGGTGTTGAAATTCTTGCAGAAGGTGTTGGAACTGAAAGTGTTGTTGGAATTAGCAGATGGTGTCTTTTAATTTTCGAATTATCATATTTCGTAGAATCTGTGTTCATTCTGTGTAGATTTCGTTGTTGAAAGAATAGTAGGACTACATTATAAAATGAATAATCAATTACGAAACAGTCATATTTGATAACATCTCTCTATTCCTTATGTCCACACTTTGTCGATTTTGTTGTCTTGCAATTTCTCTTCAAAACAGTAATTTTGGTGTAGAATCCCTGTGTCCAAACTTGGTCGATTTTTGTGTGCTGCACAGCATGCTGCATATGCTTAAGCATTGGTAGCATGCTGTGCAGCACAAAAAAAATCTACCACGTGTGGACAAAGGGATTCTACACAAAAATGACTCGTTTGAAAAGGAATTGCAAGACAACAAAATCGACAAAGTGTGGACATAAGAAATAGAGGTTTTTTAGTGGTGAATGTTATCAAATTTTTCATTTTGGTTATTGAATATTCATTTTATAATGTAGTCCTACTATTTATGTTTCTCTTTGAGTGACAGCATTTAAATTGTGGTAAAATGTTATGCCAGGAAAACAAGGTAGTGTTATGTTCAATTTATAATAAATAAGTAGTTTGACAATGCCTATGACGTCTTTTTCTTTCAGCATTCAAATTCTAAAACCGCTTCACACAGACACGATGTCGCAACGCGTTTAATTCACGTGTAATCCAATCTGACCGCTCACACAGACATCGAGTCGCTTTTCTATAGGTGGGACCTGAATATGGAAAGTGTGACAAATCGTTCAGCTATCCGAAAGACTGACCGCAACAACAACAACAAAAGAACAAGAAAATTCCAATCCCAACCGAAACGCGACGTTCATTGTTGGGAAACGCACGAAAAAACTGAGCGTAAGATACAAGTGGGACCGTTAGCGGAGCACCCAAACTATTTCCAGAGTGCACGCTTTTTAGCTGCTAGGAAGGTGTATTCTATTATGTAGTTGAACAAATATGTTCGAAAAAAATTCAGCAGTATAGTATCATAAGAAAATGTACGAATCTTTTCCAAAAAGAAAAAAAAATGAATCGAGTTTTGAAGAAAAGGATTAAAAGTTTATCATGAAAGGTAAGTTATTCTATACATCCATATGAATTGTATGCCATACGTAATTGCAAACCTTTTTAATATAAATTCGCTATTATTTATTTATTAAAAACCAACATACACTAAATTAGGTTAACAAGATCATAACATTAACATACATTTACTTTCTACACCTTTTTTCAACGTTCTGCTGAAATAATCCAACATTATTGTCAGTTATCAAAAAATGAATGGAATAGAATCCTAAAATGTCTGGAGAAAACGTTTTCTTCTTCTTAGGCTAGGCGTACACCGGTTAGTCAAGACAAGACAAGACGAGATTAGTCACGTTAAGTCACAGTAATTCACATAGTTGCTTATGAAGCAACACACACCGATTAGTCATTGCATCAGTGTGTGCTGCTTCATAAGCAACTATGTGAATTACTGTGACTAATCTCGTCTTGTCTTGTCTTGACTAACCGGTGTACGCCTAGCCTTACTATGAAAAAAATGCATTCCTAGTACTGTAGGGTCAACTTATCATTTCTAAAACACTCCTTAATTCTGTATTTTAGTGACTAGACAAAAATACGTTCATCACAAAAAATATGACTTCAAGCGCTTGCAACATTGCACGCGGGAAAGGTACGACCCCCAGAGCCCTACAAAGATTCAAGTTTAGACCAAAAACACTCTGACTTTTATTTACTCGAGAGGCAGAGTTAGGAAACTATTGTACAAAGGATTGTTTAGAAGACAGTACAAGTAACTTGTACCCAACCTACTCGCCTTCCAACTGGCTTCGTCTAGACCACACTCTTTCCACACGGTGCAAGTGGCATGAAAGAGCGAGCACACAACTCTCTCATAATCTATGACGCATTAACCGCCTGAATATTGTCTACTTTGGCCCTGGGACTAGAGAGCACAGTAATGGAATTTGCATGCCACTATATCAAAAGCCACCACCGTATACTATAGATTAATGAGCTGCTTGTTACAGGTTGTCCCCCCTGGGGGCACTGGTTGCTCCCCCCCCCCTCCTGAAAGGGGTCCCCCAGAGTAATCCCACACATAAGGGGGTGCACACGGTCCATGGGGAGCTATTGTCACAGCCCCCCTCGATTCTTGATTGAACCGTGAATTGCTCATGAGCTGGGGGGTAATGTTGAAGCACTATAACGTACTAGCTTTCTATACTAGGCTCAAGATAAATTTAGAATCTATAATAATAAATCTATAGTAAACTGCAAACACATCAACACAAACTACATCACTGCATTTGAATTATAAACTATACAAACTATAGACATAATGTATCGGTGTATTTGCATTATTTGAACAATAATTGTAATCATAGAACCAACAATAAAATTCATTATATTAGTCTATGATGCAACTTAGAATCGTAGAACACATTAGACTAATAACAATTTAAAATTACCAAAAACATTGAACTTATTAACCATCCAATGTAATAAACTATTTTTTATGAATAAAATTGGTTAGAGTTTTAATGAGTCAGAATTTTGACTCGATTTGTCCAGCATTTATATACTTGTACTCTACAGTTCAAAATGAATTTGATCATGTTCAAACGCAATAGTACCAATTGCATCAGTAAGCATGATTGTAATATTGCAAAAACTTCAGATTTTCTCTCCAAATCAAAACTTCAACAACTTACAATATTGATTGGATCAGTACGCAATGGGAAAGAAATCAGGCGTTTCTTTTCAAATCACAACTTTCCCATTAATTGTCTTATCAAGCCATCATTATTCCATCGACGGATCTTACTTATCCTGACGCCACTGCTTCCACGATAATCCTTTAATCCTCTCTTTCCTTCTTCCTTCCTCCCTTGTCACTCCTCCTTCCCTTATTCCGTTGACACTTGGAAGTGAATTACAGGGAAAAGTCGCTTTGTTATCGCATCGTTCTAATCAACTCAAGCCGATCTTTTTTAATGTCTGCTGACTCACTAAGCGCAGTAGCTGCTCATTCCCCATTCTATTTTTGCCATTTTTCATCAATTTCCTGTCTCCAAACTCCCAATCAAGTTTATTAAATCCTGCTTTCCCTGCTATAACTTTACATCAACACAATTCAACTAATCACAGTTTATTTTAAAAGGTTTGCTCAAAGAAATAAACTAAAAGGGCTTCCTAAACTTTTAAGACTCGTATCTCCATTGTTAAAACAAGGTTCAATATTTATCGATGGTTTAAACTGCAGAACACTTTGTTTGAAGTGCGTATCTAAAGTTGATAAAAAATTCAAACTATAGTTTCGATTAAGTTATTTTAGGAAAATATGATGCTACGGGCTTCAACAACCTTGGATAGAACCTATTAGATCCATTCAGGTAAGCTATTCAAATCATGTTCATTTTTTTAAATTATTTTTTAAGAAAAATTTGTTCGTTTACAGACATGAATGATTACTCAATCACTTTAAAACTCTCACAAACTTCTTAGAAAATGTCAATACTACATTCTCCATTCATGGTTCTAACTATAATAACAACACTTCCTTATTAAAACTCTAGCCTACTAGTTAATATTTCACTCAATCACTTCAAATCTCTCACAAACTTTTAAAAAAATGTCAATAATACTAAAACTCCATTCACACTACAAACTATACGCTAACAACACTTCCTTATTAAAACGCTAGCCTACTAGTTAATTTCACTTTCTATTCGGTTTATTGTAGTAAAAAATCATACTTCAGTTATTGAACGTAAACTGCGCTCTCAACAGATTTTAGCGTAGACTAATTTATCGCTACATTAAGCTTAGAATGTCTGTCAGTCTGTCTGTGAAAGTGTAAGCAACTTATTCCACTAATAATTTCACTAGCTACACTGTGTCATTGTTTTTTATGGACATCTGTCTCTGATTTGCTCCATTTCTTCACTTCTTCTTCTTTTTCTCTTCCTCCTCCTCCTTCTTCTTTATCCACTACCTATTTTACGTTTTGATTTGATCGCTTTCACTAGCGTTTAGAACAGGCTAGCTAGCGAAAGCTGTCAACACTGCCTTTCTCATGAGATCAGGTCTCTTCTAGATCAGTTCAGCAACAACTAGAAAGCTTTGAAAAACATTTCAAACTAGTGTTGTCACCGAAGAAGCAGTCCAGGAAATTGATTACAGTATAACGTTCGATCACAAGCAATTACGTATCTCATTACTCGGGTAGCTCTAATGTGATAACTCTCTCTACTCTTTCAGCAAATGTGCCTGATAACATTGAGAGGTGTGTGTGCTGGAATGTTGCTCCTTTAATAGCAAAACATTACCACTATTGTTTGATGTAATTGATCGGATTGCAGTTATAAAAATCAGGAAATCGCTTAGAAGAATTGGATAACTTTGGTTTTGTTTTTATAAAAAACCGTGGGAATGAAGAAAATAAATTGAAATTAGATGATAAAATAGTTTGTGGCAATGGAAATTTGATGCTAAATAAGTTTGCATTGAGAAAAAAACTACTGTGAGAACAGCATTTAAAATTCTCATCATGCCCCTAATGATAAAATGTCGCAAGAAACCTCCTATTCTTGTTCGTTTTGTGCGGTTGTGTAATTTTACAAAAAAATTAAGACGACTACTTGCCTTGCACTTTTCAATGAATTGTACAAGAATATCAAAGTGTATTGTTATTAGAATACATTTGAAATAAACAGTTTTTGACAAAAATATGCTCCAATTTTTACAAAAATTAAGGATACATTTCACAAATTAGTATTTTTATTGTTATTCAATTATAATTCAATTTGGCAAGTATTACTTGAAGAACGCCAAATTTTGACAAAAACCTTTACTTTCTACAAGTAACACGAATACAGTACACATCACTGTTCATTCTACTCCAATTTCTGTTAACAATTTTTGGTGAAACAAACCAGTTTGGGTTTGGTAGACTAACAACACTTGTTCTACCAAACAAATTTGATGGCGATTTTACTCTCTACACTCGCTCTTACTCTCTCACACTGTCTCTTTCTCTCTTAACCCCTCTCTCTCTTCCTTCTCCTATTCACCATCTCATTTTATCACACTCTTTTCCCCATCATTCTATTCTTCTCCATTTCTTCCAGTATGCTCTACCTCTACAACAATGCGGATATCCAACAAAAAACCAGTCTGCACTGGCTTTGATGCTTTCTGCTCCTCACTTACAAGTGTCAAAGTAGACTAATTATCAATAATTTACTTGCTTTTCCTGAACCATGGACTGGAAAGCAGGTGCCAGTCCCAGAAAAAAATCACTGATATCAGTAACCGGGATAAATCGTATCACAGATGCGCAGTTTAAAAATAATAGTCACTGTTAAAATAATCTATATCATTTACCGAAAGTAATTGACACCTCAATTAAGCCAGGTTCACTTTTCAAGATATGCAATATAATGTCCTCAACATTTTATACAATATATGAATTATTGGATAGACTCATCAAATGAAACCAGAATAATGGGCTAATTTATAGACAGTTTTCCTAAAGATAAAGTGAGGTATAATTTGATAAGGCGTAGAGGCTTCAAACAGTTATAATTTAAAGAGCTACAATTTTAGACTTATAATAGGGATGAAAATGTTCTTATAAAAAATACATACATCAAAGATTCCTTCTAATACGTAAAGCATTCTCTTCCATATTAAACATCCAAAATTCAGATACATAATAATTAATTGAACGAAAATCCTAATTAATTGCTATATAATACTCTGAAGACTTCCGCTACTGCAGAAGTATTATATAGCAATTAATAAGGATTTTCGGTTCAATTAAGTATTATGATTTAAAAGCAATTCAATAGTTGGAATATCTCATTTCCTTCCATATTCAGATATAGTTTCAAAATACGGTATTAGAATATCTGACTACAGATATTACATTTATAGAGATATTAACTGGAGATATAAGTATATTCGAATCGGGTAAAGAAGTTCATCAAACAATTATTGGCAAGAAGTGTTTAAATCATTCGGATGACATGACGCAGGTAGAAATTTCATAACGGGACCTAATATTCAGTTATTAGAGATGATAGCCAACGAAACGTGTTATTCGTAAATTGCCCATTAAAGATCATTAAATAGCATTTGATTTGGTGTGCTTGTATAGCATTTATGCAGAGAACCCATGAATTGGAATTAATTGGTAAATTAGACATTCTGAACCACTCATTCCCGGATATTAAATGAGCACTACATAGAGATTTCCAAACAACACGTCATATTTCCGGCACATAGCTTACAAACAGTACTCAATTTTTTCAATTGCTTATTTATGTTTCTCTCAAATCAACTTCCATCAACGATCAAATAAGACAGAAAGTATAGCAGGATTCTTTTAACTTGTCAGAAAACAGCTGATTTAACGTTAGTAAACGAGCGTACATCAATCAGCTGTTTTCTGACAATTTAAAAGAATCCTGCTATAGGCTGTTGTTCTAGCCACTGTTATCAGGCTGCAAATCATGATGATACGTTTCTCTGATGTGTTTCTTGCTCGAAACTCGTGTATCCAATATGAACGTGGCCTAATACCAGCTAGCGATATAGCCTAATAAAATACAAACCAAACAAAACAAAGAGTAGGAAAGGAGAGCTGACGAAAAGACACCTCATCAAACACAAGATCTCATATCCGTTGCCGAGATGATCAAACACACCTTATCCAAACACAGAGAAGGAGAAGACGAAGAAGGGAGGAGAGGAACAAGAGAGGAGAGAAGAAGAAGAAGCAGAAGCAGAAAAAGGAAGAGAAAAAGAAAAAACACATTTCACAGCCTACAGGCACAGCTCAATTTCAGTCTGTGAATCTCGCTATCCAAAACAAACAATATGCCAGACTATGTATGTGACTGGATGTTGTACTTAGGGGCGTATATCCCGTAGGATTTTCACACACATTTGGAAGGAATCATGGGCTTTTTTCCAGAGGATACAAGATACTATGTATCATGTAATGTTTGCTTGCTTGTTCAAAATGGTACAACAAACCAACGTGTAAACCGGATGAAGAGAGAATAAGTTAGAGCAGGAGAGGTGAGAAATTGAGAAGACAGGAACAAAAAAAAAAGATAAAGGAGTGAAGAATGAAGGGGAAAGAAAAGTTGGATTTTAAGAAAAGATGAAGTATGAAATAGAAGTAATCAGGAGAAGTGAGTGTGGAACAAGACAAAAGAGACTGAAAAAGAAAAGTAAAAAGCAAAATGAATGATAAATAAAAGAAGAGAGGTAAAGAGGGTAGGCGAAAGGGGAAAGTAATCAAGAACTTGAACAGAATTCACAAATTACAAGTGCAAAAAATTGACAAGAAAGTGTGAATAATACAACGCCTCATCATGATCCAGTATAAAGATTCGAATAAAAATATGCTGACAAGATATCACAGGAAAAGTACACAAGAGAGCCTGGCACATTAATAAAACAAGGAATTCAAGAAGTACAATAAAATTCATACCATAAGTTTCGTAGAGTAAACAAGAGGTAAAAATTAAAAAGCATAAAAGTTAATTAGTGTAGAACAGAAGACCAGAAAAGAAGATAACAGTAGATGAAAGATAAAAAGTAGAAGATGAAGACGAAGAAGAAGATAATAGGGAAGAAGTGAAAGATAAGGGAGAAGAAAAAGAAGAAGAGAAGAAGGAGAAAAGACGGAGAAGTAAAACAGAATAAGAAGAGAAGAAGGAGAAGGACGGGGAAAGAAGATGACTATAAACCATAGTGGGATGATAAAAAAAGAGAAAACTTGTGAAGGATAGGGATAAACAGAAATGCTAACTAAAGGAACATGAACCCAAAAAGAGGGGGAGTTAGGGGGTGAGGGGAGGCAATAACCCAGCCAGCCAACGCGTGCATTGACTTGGGTTTGTTTTCTTTGGTTTATCGTCCATTTTATGACCGCTCTCATCCTTATTTCCAAGATTTTTCCCGACCTCATTTCACGACAGCTTTTCTCTCGTGAAGAGGAAAGCCTATTTTCCGGCTACATCCGGTTTTCGGCGCAGTTTTCCTTTACCCTCCTTTTTCTTTTATCTTTGTCATCGTCTGATATGAGAATCGAGCCTCACCACCCACAGACATTCGGCTCTATTAAACTATACATTTTTAGCGCCCCTCAAATAAACTTGATGACAAAATATAGTATTATTATTTCTGGGACTAAAAATGGAATAATTTTGTTGGTTTACAAAGAATTATAAGTAGAAAAAAATATAATTATTGATAATTGACTCAAGTGATCCATATCAAAATAATGAAAACTGAATTTGGAACACAGTTTTGGATCTCTTGCGAAAGATTTAGAACGATATTGCAAATTCAAGTTGAAAATATTAGTTTCCCATTGAAAAAAAATGAATAAGAAGTTAACTCACCAACTAACTGCTAATATGAAAGGAATCTTCTGAAGAACAATGACATACCTGTGGAAGAAAAAATAAATATAAGTTAGAAACATATTGATGGTTACAACAAGCATGTGAATGAAAGATAAATTGATCAATAAAATGGAGACAGAATCATTTCACACTGCTATTCCCTATGTTCATTCACACTTAGAATATAATAATCTATTACTAAGTATGTTCTGTGTGATAATATATAGCATGCTTTGTCCCACACAGAATCGACCAAGTGCAGACATAGGGATTTGATGTAATACATTATTCATCACGAATCAATAAATTTCTGAATATTAAACTGTGTCTATATTTTTTAATTCAAAGTCACTATGACAAAAATAATGACTATGACATTACAAAATCATAATTAAGATACATCCAACAAAGAATTAAATAAAACGATGGCCTATAGAACTAATAGAATCTTCCAAAAAGGTCAAGAACTTTTAGCAAAATGGCGGACATACAGTTGCCATGGTTCAAGCCTCCTATGTACATGAATTCATACAACTAGTGTATTCTCCATTCTTCGGATTTTTTCTTCAATCGCATCTTCTTCTTACAAGTCCTATCAAGCAACAAACAATTGATCGAGCGGCCTACTTTGGTTGCGAAAAGATCCGTTAGACGGCTTTTTGTTGGTTGAATAGGCCAGGGCAGACCGTTCGATTGCATTTTTTTATCGATGTATCGAACAATCGAAACAGTTCACTGCTTGTAAGAGAAGTGAACCACAATCAACCACAGGTTACTAAGGCTAGGGGCGTACACCGGTTAGTCAAGACAAGACAAGACGAGATTAGTCACGTTTAGTCACAGTAATTCACATAGTTGCTTATAAAGCAGTACACACCGATGCAATGACTAATCGGTGTGTGTTGCTTCATAAGCAACTATGTGAAGTACTGTGACTAAACGTGACTAATCTCGTCTTGTCTTGTCTTGACTAACCGGTGTACGCCTAGCCTTACAGACAAGGTCAATTAATTTCTCTAGTGGGAATCAACTTTATTCCATCCGTCTATATTAGTATTCGTTCGTAGTAATAATCATAGCAGGATCCATTTAACTTGTCATAAAACATATGATCGACAAGCAATATCACAATAGTTAACCTACAAATGCTGAATCTCGCAGATTATTAAAAAGATCTTTTAAAACGTTATTCTTTGAAAGGTCTTCTTTAAAAAGGTATTCAAAGACTTTAAAGGCCTTCAAGACTTTTAAGCCTTTTGATTATTGTGTCGAAGTCACTGTTTAATTATTACCAAAACAGCTGATTTCTGACAAGTTAATTGGATCGTGCTATATATCGTATAAATAGTTTTGTTCTTTCGATGATGACTTAATAACAACAACATCTACGCCATATCACTGTCCCAAATCTCTTGTCTTTTCATACAACAGTCCTTCTATTTTTGTATCCTTGCCTCACACCTGCCCAGCACTGTGTTAGTCACTCTTTTAAAACAAAGTCACCCAAAAACTTTTTCCAAGAGAAAGAAAAATGGCCACCGCTAAGCCCACCAAATGACCTTAGAGCAGCGAGTGATAAATCGGCTGAAAAACGCTATTATTGCTAGACAGTCAGCCCAATTCGGTGCGATCCATCACCACACATTAGATGCTTGGAAACAGTGTCAGTGAAAAGTTGACAAAATTTACTATCACTGTAATTGCCTGTAATTATAGAGTTTTGCTAACTGGTTTCAGTGAATAATTGAGGGATTATGTCGATGCCAGCCGGCTGCCTTCTGCCTTGTTAGTGGCTGAATTATTAATAGTTCAGCTGTCAACCAATTTTTCTTCATTTCTTGATAACTTGTCACGTGCTTTCCCCCGCACATTATCTGTACTACAGTTGACAAAATAACAAAATTGCAGATTTTATTGATGTGCTCGGATTTGCCAGTTATTTAAGATTTGTTGTTTTTAAAAATTGTTGCTCGGAACAGTGTTTCATATAAAATAAAGATGAATAATTTGTTTATTTTCCAAAATTAGATTGTAAGACGTATATTTTTATACTTATCACACGAAAAATATATCAGAGAAGAGAAAGAAAACATTTCTTGTAGTTTAGTCATTACTTGTAGTTGTAACATTGTAGTTGTTGTTACTTGAAGTTGTTTTTGTATAAACATTTATACAGTTAAATTACATTATTAAATTGTTGAATTACATTTATAGTTAAACATTTCTTGTAGTTGTAGTATAGTCAGACTAAAACAATAGGAAATGTTATGATTTGTGTCAGTATGAATGAATAAATTCATAAATAAATAATCTACTTTTGAAAACTAACAGACTTGTAAACTAATTTCTATCTTTCATAGAATTACAATTTACCAATTCAACGTACAGCACAAATCAATCCCTTTCTACAAAACCAATGAGGACACTAGGAACCATACTGGAATGTATAAAACCTGATTAAATGGAGCCCAGTTTTAAACAATAGTACATGCAAATTTCCTTCCCATGAACTCATTTTTCTGTTCAATTTGTGAAGTTACCAAAGAGGATGCACTTCAAAAAACAAACAAGACTTCTAATCACTATAATCATCCTGTATAGTAAAGAAAATCCCATCAAAACCATACTAGAAACATCAATGAAGGAGCCAATTAATATTCAAGTACCGTCATGTGTTGAATGATCATTGTATTTTCTTGTTATTCTTCTCTCTTTTTCTTTCATTTTCTATCTATTCTTCTTATTTCTCTCTTATCTGTTCTAATTCTTCTCCCACTTCATCTTCTTCCTTTCTACTCCTCCTCCTCCTCTTCTTCTTCTATTTGCTCTTTTCTGTCTTCAGATTTTCTTTTCTCAGTTCCCATCACATTTCAGATGCCCATCTCCCAATTACTCTACATTATAATTATCGCATTTAGCCTGTTAACAACCAGGCTATCTATATTCATTGGGCCTCATCCATTGTACAGCTGCAGTCTGAGGCCTTTGCACTCCAATTCACATCCAGGTCTGATTAACTTTGTGAAGGAAAACAGCAAAAAAAGGTCTTCATCGCCAATACATGTACAATGGTTGCTTATTTTTCTTTGCCATGTGTCTTTTTGATATAACGGGTTTTTGCAGCTAAGATGCATTCCATCCTTTTCTTATTGTCAATGTCTGGTTTTCAATTTGTTCCGTTTTTACTCTGCTTAATATGAAATAGTATTGCCATAATACATCTTACTGAATTCCAAAGTGTGCACAGACTAAAGTCAATCTTGATCACAATTGGTGGATATTTTGAATTTTAATAACAGAAGTAGATTGCAGCGGTTATAGCTAGTTGTGCTAGTCAACTCGAGTGAGAAATAAATCTTGAACCAGAGTCAAATAAATTGAATGCTTCTAGTAGGTGAGTGTTGATTCATCATATCAATCAGATAGCAGTAGGAGGCTGCTGCTATGCATGTTTAGGAATGAATGAACTTGAAACGTGGTGGAAAAAAATACGCGCCCGAATTTCAGACGCTAAACGAGGCAGAACCGAAGAACATTCTTTCTCTTTGTCATTGGGGGATGCACACGATCAAATTTGTTTTTGAGGAGGTGGAAGAGGAAGAGGTAGATGAGGAGGTTGAGGGGAAGAGAGAGGTAGTGAGTGAGTAGATTGTGTGAGGTGGGGAAGGAGAGGGGAAAGACTTGAATTGGTGAGGAGGTTCTGTATCACAGCTACACGCCAACTATTTCAAGATTGTGCTATTTTTGTTCTTATCTGTGATCTTTCCGTATCTTTTTTTGTCGCACATCACGCGACGATTGAGAATTGATTTAGCCAACCTTTAGATGAGTCTCGATCTTGAGTGGTGCTTTTATCATCATCCGAATGCATTGTTACTTGATCTTATAAGTTTGAAACGATCCTGAGAGAAATGGGGAAACTGAGAGATTGGATTAGGTTTGATTACTTTATTTATGTAGATTACACTAATGTAGATTAACACATAGATCGCACTAATGCCATGATTCTGTTGAAAACGCGAAATGCCGACTTTGCTTTCTCGACAATACTTGATAGTTCGGAAACAAGTTATAGAATTTAATTACAGTTATTCAAAGCAATGAACTATTTGAACCAAGTTGATTCAAACCAATGACTTAACAACACATAATTAATAGAATGCATACAGCCGATTGTACGAGAACCAATTAAATTGACTATGAATATTGACAACAGAATAATAGATAGTAAGGAAAATCGATGAAACCTCCAGAGTAGATTATAACATTGTTAATTAGGAATTTCGTTCAAATTAATTATTATGATTTAAATGCAATTGAACAGTTGCAATATCTCATTTCCTTCCATAAATTGAACCTTCTTGAAATAACCTTATAGCTAATCCAATGATTGCCCTATAGAGCCTAGTTGGATCACGTCATTCTATGGCGGCTAAACAGTATTTAATTGTGGTATGATAAAAAGTGACGAGCATGGAAAAATAATAACACAACTATTCCAATTCGCTAGCTGCGCCACAATTTTGCTATTAACAAATTTTCTATTAACAGATTTAATCAAATTTGATTAAAATCAAATAATTGACAATATCTTTTAGTGTTTTATTTTATTTAATCAAATAAGACTTTGTTGAATTTTCAATTTGATAGGACAACAAACGATCTAAGATTAGCAGAAAATTCCACATGATTTATAGGAGATTATACAAATTAATCAATGGATTACTGACTATTACACTAGTAAGCTAACTGATTGCCTACAACTACTATTAACACTACTGGCAATAAACAGTATTATTATTTTCAACTTCTTGTAGACCCAAAACAACCTCACTAACGAGGTCAAACCAAAATTCCATAAAGAAAACCGAAGCAAAGATCGTGTTGGCACTTGCCTAGCGAAACGAAGGCAAAAAACAATTAGAGACGTTATCGCTTTAAACACGCCGAGTTCCTAGGAAAAAACGCAATTATTAAGCTCCGAAATGTCCAACTTTCACGTTATGTGACTCGGATATGACGTGTGGAAATATGGTCAGCAAGGTCACCACACAATCCTGATAAGTTTCTGCTACAATCAGCTTTCTTCAGTCAAGAAAAGTTTAGCTTCAGGTAGGGAGCCGTTGGGTGGCATACGAATTCGTCGACCCGTCATTTGCGCGACTAAACCCAATCATCTGATTAAAAAACATAGTAACTCTATGATAATACTATGTAACAGAATATACTTTTAATCACCGTAGTAATAAAAATAGAATGAGCAGTAGAATATTCTCCTATACTATGGAGCAAGCGATACGATTGGCAGTTGGACGATCTATCAAGCTATTGGCAGCATGCTATTGGCCAAGACAAACCACTCCCATAATGGGCAAATCATGAAAACGTAATCAGACTATTTAGCAGCCAAATCAAATTCAAATAATTGTTTCCAGATAGAGATATCGATATACCTATATTTTTAGATATTGTCTAGACAGTTATTGATATCAATAGATATAACCAATTAATACACGAAAGATATTCAAATGTATAGAGAAATGAATAACTTGGACGTTCGAATATCTTTTATAAGTTACTTGTGAATTTATTGATTTTCAAGTATTCATAGTGATTCAATTCGAACAAATTATTTAATAAAGATGATACCAACAATTTCTACATTATAATTATAAACATCACTCAAGCTTTTCAAAATTGAACAATATCTAAATAAATAAATGTCAGTTGACAAACAGTGATCAGTGAATAAAGTTTCAAGTATAAGATTTCAATTGTTTTTTGAGATTTTAATTTTTTTAAGATTTCATCCTTATTGATTTCAATTCAATAAGGATGATTCATTAGCAATCAACATTACATAAATATCAACAGTTACAAAATAGAATTTACGTTCAAAATTTAAGAAAAAAAATTAGATCGTAAAGTCAGTTGACAGAAAATTGTTAAAATAAGTTCCAAATATTCAAAACGATCCAATCCAACAACAGAAATACATCGTTGTTGAGGATAAGTAAAAACAATTTTGAATAAGGATGCTACAAACGGTAAGGATAAACAGTTTCGAGTAAGAATGCTACAAACGACCTGTACATGACATAAATATCAACTCAACGTTTTCAAAACAGAATTACTACTCAACACACGCTACTTCTACAACAAACGTGTGTCTCTTGTTTATTTCAATTAGTAAGCGATGATGTCGGGCTAGGACTACTAATTAAATACGGGGGGGCTTGTTTTGCCCCCAAGGGTGGGCGAAAGGGGGTAAGGCGCGCACGACATAACATTTAAAACACAAGACAAAAGTGAGCAAAACGAGAAAAGGGCAGCAGGGGTGGGGGAAGAGTAGGGGAGAGTGTATCAACTACAATAGAGCAAGGCACGTTTGTTGTCGTCTTGCGAGGGTTGGAAATCTTCAAAGAGAAATGATGGCACCGTGTTCTGTATATACCTGTTGCTGAGAATACTGTATTTTGCCGCCCTTTATTCTACTGATATTACTTCCATAACTTGTCTCTATCTTTTTCACAACCATACTCACTCACTTACTCCCTCTCACTCTTTCACTTTTCCACTACCTGGAATTCGTTCCTCTCACGCAACCCCTTTCTCTTCGGTATTTTCCTCCATCTTTTCATTCTTTATTACAAAGTAATTCTTCCTCTTTCCTTTTGGTTCTAGAGTTACATTTTATTATTCTATCTCTACAATAATTCAACGTAATTTCAATTTTCCCTCCTTTTTCACATCTTTCTTTACAATTTCATCCTTTTTTAAATTCTTCATTCTTCCTTTTTCTGTTCAATTTCTTCCATCATTTCCCCTATTTCAATATCAACTTTTCCCTCTTTGAACGTTTGTCTTGTGGTTTTACTTTGTCCATGTGTGTCCTTCTTTTACTCTCTTGTTCTTTTCTTATTATATGTGACGTTATTCAATTTATTTGTACAGTACATTTGTTGAATAAAAATATTTTAATTGAATTGAACTCCTCCTCTGTCTTCTCTCCATTATTCACAGTACTGTATTCAAAATGTATTGTATTTTGTAAATGTATTTTTAAATAAAATTAGCATTACTTGCTGTGTTTGTATTGTCTTGTTAGGACTTGACAGACCTGGCACCGTAAGATGTACAAAATAAATAACAAATCTCAAATCTCCTCCCAAATCTATTTTACTCTACCAATCTTTCTTTACTCCCAATTCTCTTCCTACTACCTCTTTAAAACCTCTCTCCTCTCTCTTTTTACCTCTCTTCCTATTAACTTCTTTCTTTATTCTCCTACACTTTACCCTCCATCGCTTCTCAAATTCTCCCTTTGAGTAATTGTTATGCTGGTCTCGTTTTTCCTCTCCACGTTTCTTCCTTACTCAACTTTATCCTTCTTCCTCCTCCGCCTTTCTCCTTTTAAATCTCGCGATTCTTCTTCCCCTTTGCCTCCTCTAACACATTCTCTTTTCCTCTTCCTCTTCTCCCCCACCACTCTTTCCTCCTCACCCTCCTTCTATGTCGTCCTCCTCACCCCTTATTCCTCTTCAAACTCTCACACTCCAACACTCTACACTCCCCCAAACCCAACCGAAAGATATGAAATATGACAGACAATTTCGCCGAGTAAACTCACAATGCGCGTAAGTCTCTTTGCATTTCGAGAAACTTTGCAAGTGAAGAGGTGTGGTGGAGGGGGGAGGATTCTGTTGACGTTAGCTTTATTGCATCTGTTTCGTGACTCGCATGCCGCCGAATAAAGTGGCATGCTGCTTTCCACCCATGCTATTCCCTCTCTCTCTCTCTCTGCTTTGACACTCTCATCAAGATAAATCATAGGTGAGAAGAAATAGCAGATGAAGATGCTTCGTCCCTTTTTTCCATTCTACAAATTTCGTACAGTATTAGGCTAGGCGTACACCGGTTAGTCAAGACAAGACAAGACGAGATTAGTCTTGTTTAGTCACAGTAATTCACATAGTTGCTTATGAAGCAGCACACACCGATGCAATGACTAATCGGTGTGTGTTGCTTCATAAGCAACTATGTGAAGTACTGTGACTAATCTCGTCTTGTCTTGACTAACCGGTGTACGCCTAGCCTTATTCTACTCAACTGACCCTCCAAATTACCACTTCACTAATAAATAAACCGCATTAAATGTCGCTATCAAATTAATCTGTTTTTCCACCAAAATGACACACACACGATTTGCAGCATGCATTCAATTAGCCAGCTTATCAGAGTCGGCTCCAGTGCTTAGGATAACACTCCTCAGGGGCCTGTTTCATAAAAGTTTAGAAGTCTCGTAAAACAGGAAAATGACAATCTCATACTAAAAGTACAAAAAAATGCATTTAAAAACTACAAATTCTGAGGAATTTTTTCGATTTTTCTCCTCAGGGGCATGTTTCATAAAAGTTTAGAAGTCTCGTAAAACAGGAAAATGGCAATATCGAACTAAAAGTACAGAGATAGGTTATTTCCAACATATTTTGTTCACATATTTCACTTAAAACAGCTAACCACAAGTGGATTATGGATTTGAAATATGAGAAGGTTGATAGACAAGTTAAACCATTGATTTTAGATGGAATTAGATTTAGATAAAATTTTAGATAGATTTTATCTAAAATGAATGGTTAAACCAACAATAAATTAACAATTACGAATATTCACAAGTATTGAATGAGAGTTTTATTTCAAAACTTTCACTTTGAGTTACTATAGATGATCTGTTTGTCAAGAATAACTTTCCAATTCACCGACTTCTACTATTCTCTTCGTTTCGAATTATTGGTGGACGCCATTTTGAACTACTGCTCTACTTCAACTGACTGTCTGTCGACCAATCACGAGCGAGTACTAGTCCACGCCCACAACGCACTCTCATTGGCTGTTGCTATTACGTCAACACAGCCTACAGATTCCATTTTGTTGAAAGTCGCCATTCAAGTCGATAAGGTGTTATTGTTAGAATAGCAATTCGTGAAGAGAAGAGTGGGTTAATGATACGGAGTCTTGAATATTATTGTATCAAATACACTTTTGCAAGTTCACTTAGCTAAGGTACCTGGACTGACAATGAATTACCTCAATACAACTTTCAAAACAAAGGAAGTGTATAAGGATTTAAAACATTTTCTTCCAGTTTCAACTTTAAATTTCACCACTTGAATCAATACAGTCCAACCTAAAGTGTGTAGTCTAAATAGTTTTGGTTTCACTATATCCCTTACATTTTATTCTTTTCCTGAAATCTTCAAAATTTTCTCAGCAATTCCCTCTTTCTTTCAAACTTCCCATTAATCTTCCCAAATATTTCAGACCGCCATCTTTTCGTTAAAATTTCCTCCTTTCAACTCCTGCCACTGCAAATTATGCTACCGGTCCCACATAAGTATCTACACTTTCCACCGGAAATTTTAAACACTGATAAAAAAAACCAATTCGCAATCGCCTACAATCACCAATAATTACTTTGTGGTTCAATTAGGTTTTTTCTACTTTTACTGTACATAGCAGAAAAGAAAGCGTAACCAATACACAATTACTACAGCTAGTGTCGCACAGGATAATGAGCAATAAAAACCAGCGAGAAATTAAGGAAAACTGCGCAGGCGCTAACTATAAAACTCAGTTAGGTTACATTAAAAAAAAATTGCGGAAACTTTTGACTATAAACGACAAAAACTGGGGGAGATCTGTGTTGTGGAAATCCTGTACTGAGAAAGAGAATTGATTCAATTATTACGACTGTAGATTGAACAGTTTCCTACTCTGGGGTCCTTAATACTATTGACAGAGCCTTTGTTACTAATTTTGGAGATGCAAGAGACTAGTAAAAAAAAGCTATCCGGACAATACTTGAATACTTGACAAAAATCAAATGCAGTGAGTAAAGAAGTAGTGCAATCATAAAAAATAACCAAGTATTAGAAAATAAATAAAATAAACTATAGAAAATAAATTAATAACTGGAGGCTTCTATGGAAGGCTTTTCTATCATGAAGTTTATTTTTAGTTTATAAGATATATAGCAGGATTCTTTTAACTTGTCAGAAAACAGCTGATTTAACGTTAGTAAACGAGCGTACATCAATCAGCTGTTTTCTGACAATTTAAAAGAATCCACCAAATTAATTATACGTATAAGAGGAAAAGATTATTAGTTAGTTAGTCTACGTGACTATTTTCAACAGATATTGGAAAGAAAAGACAAACGAAAACTTTCGAACGCGATTTTTCATCCCATGACGTGTTTACCCGTTGACAGAGGACAAGTTTTCAGTGTTATTTTTCAAATTTCTGGATTGGAAACGCTTACTTATTTCTATGAATGGTACTATCGTATTCTCGAATGACATAATGGTCTCATAATGCTATTTATTCTTATAAATCACGTTGAAATTTTCAAACAGATTCCACTCGATTGTCAACCAGCCTCGCGTATGATTTATTCATGTTAATATCAGGATAATTCATTAGAATACTAACAATCATAACACCACACATCTATAATAATTAATCCATTTATAAAGGAAAAAAACGCTCCCATACTTGAAATACCACTGTAACAGCAAACAGCATAATTTGAGAAACAGCAAAGTGTGACCGCAGCATTATAAACATGGCAATGAGCTCGGATAAAGAACGGTGGTGAACCTACCAGAGTCAATCGCCTTCATTTTCAATCTTTCCATGGTTCAATAATCTTTCCTCTTTTTTACTCTGTACTCTCTCTCTCTCCCATTCCTTCTCCTTACGTTTCTCCACCTACTTCTCCATTCTTTTCTGGAGATTGTCAGGCCAATTTCCAACTTCCTCATTTTTTTCTGCGTTTCAAAAGGGTGACTGACACAGCTCTGTTGCAATTTAATGTTGAATGGGATTTCCTTATTGTGTACGCTACTTGGCAGAAATAAACACTGGCTTGATAGGTAGCTAGTGAATTGAACCGTATTGTGGTTGGCGTTTGCAACTGCAAAGAACAGTATAGTTGAGATTACAGAATTGAGTATTTTTCTATTTTAACTCTGCTCTGTAAAAATCTACTCTGTATAAAAAATGAAATTGATAAATAAAGGCAGTAAATGAAATAAATAACATATAAATGGAGTGAATAGAATAAATTTAATAAATTAATGTGTTGTATAATGGTGGAAATAAAGTATTTTCATCAAAACCTGCACTATAGATCCCACCGCAAGTATCAATGGATACCTCCACTGACATAACACACTGTTATGAAATTAATCTCCACTTTTATTGCGAGATTGCACCGCAATTTGTTCGTTTCAAGCGTAGAATATCCATTTCGATGCGCGTTATTTACAAGTCGGTTTCCTATGGCTTGCGGTTTTTTGGTTGTTACATTGACGATAATTTGATTTTATTGATGGTAAATAATCAGAAATTGCCTGCCTGGTTTCTTGGCTTCCGTATTGGCCTTTTACCTATATAAATATACTACGTCGATTGGAAACTGATGTTTTTGAAATGGTTGGAACATGCCCTTAATGACTATTGTGTAGCTAGTGTAGTCAAAATGAGTTTCATCTCATAGAATATAGGTACAATATACGGGTAACGGGTGATGTTCTGTTGAATTTTTTCACATAAATACTGTATATACACTTAAAAAACATATTTAAAGAAGAAATCAACAGAACATCATCCGTTACCATACAAATGTTACATGAAAGTTATCGCCATCCGCCAAATTGAATGAATATACCTATACTAAATTTGTGATTTAATCTGTGTTGGGAGAATATCAACTGTCTAATAACTTGATTTTAATGATTTAAAATGACAAATTGAATAATAATTTCTGGTAATGACTTCGGGGGTTCGCTTATTACGTTTTAGGAAATCAGGTTTAAAGAACATGATAGCAATGATTTGAGCACAAAACGTACACGTTTTCCAACTCTTTCTGTGTTAATTTTCTTCTTTTTCACTCTCGTGCTCTCATACACATTTGTTAAAAAATAATTGAACTATCAAGTTCACTTTAATATAACATAGCACCTGACTTATACAAGTTCTTGATAACAGAAGAATGAGGATCTTCAAGTTAAAATAATGAAAAAAATTCTCAGCTGGAGTATCATATGTTTACTCAATTTATGCTAACGGAACAGAAGTCGTTCAAAATTGGAACTGGTAGTCTTCTGCGGGGAATAGCATTGTTTACTTCTGCTAACGGTATGAGTCGTGAACTGAATATGTAGCAGGATACTAGAATACTGTAGAAGGTATGTTACAGAGTGGATTTGCAATTTATGGGTGAGATTTCGAACAAAGAGCGCGGGGTAGGAAGGTGCAGAACAAGAGTTATTGTATTCAAAAGAGGTTTCAGAGAATAACGAGATGTATTATTGGGATTGAGTAACATTTTTGCCTTTAATATTGAACATGATGCCTTTCAAATTCACCGACTTCTGACTTATGTTGCATCGCATTATCGCGAATATTATCATCATTATATAGTTATCATTATCGTTAAAAATTTTCAGCTGTTCAGAATGTTGATGATGAATGTTTAGATGTCATTTTTAGATGTTGATGGTAATGCCCATATATATATATATATATATATATATATATATATATATATATATATATATATATATATATATATATATATAGGATATTTCCAGGGGTGTCTATTCTCTGAATAAATATTACGAAGTAATTCTGTATGTTGTATCCACACGATCAACGATCACAAGAAACATAATAGAGCCGAAAATGACGAAAGATAAACGAGAGAGGAAGAAAGAGAAAGAGAGAGAGACTAGGAGAGGGAGCAAGCATTGTCCACAAGGAATGGCGAGCAATAGTGTAGGTGGAGCGCCAAAACGCGGCGGCATCGCATTGAGTGAAGGTAATTTGTCTTGAGACAAGCGAGACAATAGAAACAGAGATCTGGCTAAATCGTTCACAACAGCCTATCTATCGCCCCACGCTACCGTGCTCTGCTCTCAAGATGCTGCTGCTGCTGCTATTCAATGCTCTGCCGTTGAATTGGATCGCTTCGCAACCAACCGGCGCTACCTTATCAATGCTATTGTCCAACAATGCACTCGCGCGCTCAGGAGATGATTGCGATGGAAAAGAGAAAGATAACGAAGAGAAAGGATGTGTAGAAGGAGAAGAGGATGGGGAGGAGAATAGAAGTAGAGGTGGAGGAGGAGGAGAAGAACGAGAAGATATAGGGAAAACGAGGAGGATATGTAGGAGAAGAAGAAAGGAGAGGGGTGGAGGAGGAAGGAGGCGAAGATATGATGTAGAAGAGGAGAAGAGGGAGGTAGAAAGGTGGAGTACGATGGAAAGATGAAGAGGAGGAGGAGGACGAGTAGTATGATGGTGATAAAGAAGAGGAGGAGGAGGAGGAGTAAGGCGAAGATATGATGTAGAAGAGGAGGAGAAGGAGGTAGAAAGGTAGAGTACGATGAAAAGATGAAGAGGAGGAGGAGGAGGAGTATGGTATGATGGTGATAAAGAGGAGAGAAATGGAAGGGAGAAGAAGGGCTGGAAGATAAGAAGACAACAGGAGAAAGGCATGGAATTGGATGAAGTGATGAAGAAATATGAAGGAAGAAGAGGATGGAAAGGGTGGGAGGAGGAGCAGAAATGGAAGAAGAGAAAGAATTAGAGAAAGTAAAGGATGAAGAATACGAAGAAGGAGACGTTAAAATAAAGAGAAGAACAAGTGTACTGAGAAGAGTGGAAAAAGAGAAATGAAAACAGAGAAATAAGATTAAGAAAAGGTTGATCTTTAAGATACAAAGGATAACAAGAGGAGAGCAGTGGAATGATAAAGATGAAGAATAAGAAGAGAGATAAGAAGGTGAAGGAGACAGTCGGAAGATCAGAAAAGTGAAAGATCAATAAGTTTAGGTTAGAGGTAAGGATAGAGAAAGGTGGTGCTGGAGATCATTAGCGAACTTCATTTACAGCATCAGAGCCACCTGGCGTCTAAACGCTAAACTATTGACAACATTTTGTTGTCCAACAACAACTGACAACATTTTGGCAGCCACTGTTCTGTTGTGAGTGGATCGGTCAAGGACAGCGGTGAAGGGGGGGGGAGGGTTGAAGAGAGGCTAAAAACTAGAGGATGGGGGGTGCACCTGTCAAAAACAGTGCTCCAATCTCTCAGTAATCAGGTTAGACGACTTCGACAGGTTTCCGATTTTCGTCAACAATAATTATTATCGATAACAATGGGACCAAAATCTGGAGAAATAATTCAAGAGTTATGAGATTTTGAAACTTTATGAGTTTTTTAAACTTCCAGTTGAAACAAAGTTTACAAGTACAAGTTTGTATAATTAGTATTTTATGGGATATTTGTAGGGGAAAAATGTCTTTTGAAGCTACAATAAATTAAGATGGGACGGTCCTTGTTGATCAGATTCTCATAACCCTATTATTACGAGTATATAGGTGTTACTTTCGGGAAGAAAAGTAAGTTACGGAAGAAGTTACTTTCAGTCTCACAAAAGCACTGAAAAAACAGACCATAAGTTAGTTTCTATTATGTTACAGATGTATCACTTATTATGATTCACTATAATGCTAGGCGTACACCGGTTAGTCAAGACGAGATTAGTCACGTTCAGTCACAGTACTTCACATAGCTGTTTATGAAGCAACACACACCGATTAGTCATTACATCAGTGTGTGTTGCTTCACAAGCAACTATGTGAAGTACTGTGACTAAACGTGACTAATCTCGTTTTCTTGTCTTGACTAACCGGTGTACGCCTAGCCTTATATTGAGGAAACAAACCTATGTTAGCAGAATATATTTTACAGGATGAAGCAAGCCTACACGTTTTTGCTATAGTCATCATCAATAAACAAATTTTTCTATTGCAGTTCTGAAAGGAATGGGATCTTGTTAACTTGTTACAAGAAACTCTAGTAACCTTGCTTACTAACAGATTATTTTCTAGAATCGAAGAAACCCATTTTCTAAAAGAAACCCATTCAATTCTTCCACCGACAAGATGCCGGTATGAGAGCATTTCTGTGAAAACGATGCTACACTTGTTAACAACAGATACTTTCCATAACTAACCACTCAATTCTCTACCTACAATAAGCAATGAAAGCCTTGAATAACATCCCAGACTTGTTAAAAGGTATATGCGAGAATTAGCCACTCAATTTTTTCACCTAAAATAAAATCCTTTCGGTAGATACTAAACAAGAAGATATTTTCCAGGATCAACCACCCAATTATCTCATACAAATGTCTATGCACCTTTCAAGTTTTAACACGAGGTATTTTCCAGAATTAACCACTCAATTTTATCCCATACAAATGTCTGTGCACCATTCAAGTACTAACAGAGAATATTTTGCAGGATCATTTTTTCACAAAAATGTCTATGCACAAAAGCTTAAGTTCTAAATTGGAGAAGTTTGAGCTAAACCTGGCAGAGGAAGCATACTGAGATAATTGCAAGTGCCGCTCTAACCTCCCCATGGTTATAGTTAAAAGCAGGGCAGAGCAACCTTGTTCTGGGGGGTAGGGGGGGGGGATTGTTGAGCAAAGTTCAAGTGCAAAATTACCATCCACTGCCTTAGTGGACTTCTCCTCAATTCTCATTATATTTGTGCTTCACAATACAAACAGCATGGTGTCAGACTCAGCAGCACTTTAATCTGTAGTTTGCCAATGTGAGGACGACATAACATCTACAACTTCTACTTAAACTACTAGCGATCCTACTTCTAACTTCTACAACTATTGTGGAATGTTTGCAGAACATATAGTCTTTTCAACAATAATCATAAAATTCTCCAACTTGTTTGCGTTTTCTAAGCTGTATTCAACAATACAATCGTTTTTATACAAAACGATTTTGTAGTTTTTTATAAAACTACAAACACTAATTATTTTTCTCAAGGTAAACAAAGTCCCAGGTGAGCAAACGTCTTTGAAGCTTGATTCCCAATTAACAATGTCAATTCTTAGGAGTGATAAAAAATTACATCCATATTTGTGGAACAAGCCCACTCAAAAAAAGTACCTCTCTTCAAAAAAAGTACCTATACAAATCTCCTATCTTGCAGATATTTAATGTATTCCCAGATAATAACGACACTGTCTCATCAAAAAGCACCTATTGAAATCACCAATTATTCTTTTTTTAGACAAGAAAAATAACCAGCTAATATTTGCTTCCTTAAAATACCACGTACAAGACCGTTAAAAGGATTAAATTAGTAGGAACCCAACGAAAGAACTTCTCAAGAAAATTGAGATGAAAAGCATCAAATAATAGTGTTGTTGGATAAAAGGATCCAATGAGCAGAAATTATTAATGAGAATCAGAATAAGAGGCAATAAAGAAATAAGTGTCGAAAACGTACATACCAGTAACTAGAGCATTGCGATGGTCGGAATATGGCAGACATACCTGTAAAAAAAATAATTTGTTAGAAAATTTGTGGAAACCGTTATAAAATTGATCACCTACTTGAATTGATTGATCTTGGAACAAAGAATTTGATGATTTCATCATAGTAATATCAAATTATCATAATATATTACATTATTTATATTGAAAAATAAATAATATGATAGTTGAATACTTTTACCAAGAAGAATACAATATTAAAATATATTGCATTTGCTCAAACCTAATTTTACATTGATTTCTAAATTTTACTAATTTCTAGTAGACTATATTATTGGTCAAAATTTGGTAGAGACTGTTTTGGGCATTGCCTGTTGTTATCTTTCAAGCCATATTATTATGATTTGTTACAAAATCATGAATAAATAAATTATAGATGATAATATAAATAGTTAAATAAATTCATTTAATTTCTCCTTACAATGAATTCGTCATGACCTCAGGTAAAATTACCTCAATGACTTCAAGTAAAAAATAGCAACATTATTCACAGGATCATCATATTTTCATTCATATTTGCATTTCTCCCCAATTTATATACAAGTCGACAACTTGGGACAACAATTTACAAAAATCCTATTTGCATTTCCTTGAACGAGATGTTGTAAATTATCCTACAACAGAAACTCTCATATGCATTTCACATATTCCATGAACACGATGTATAGAGTCATCGGATTCAATTCATGCAGAAAACAGGTTTTGTCGAAAATGCAAAGCCAATGTCAAAGTCGGACAACGAGCAGCCTCCCGCCGCGTCACACAGCAGTCAGCTGTGACCTTGATCTTGTAACAATTTCTCCTTTTCGTTGATTATTCTTTTCTGTTCCTGGTTGCTAGCCTCTAATTGAAACATAACTTTCGTGAGAAGCTATTGAGGTCACTTGTTCTGACGCACCTACTCAAAATCGAGTGCCATGCAAGGCCAAAGAAAGCTCACCAAACTAGTTACCAACACTCATTATACGCAAATAATTACGGCACTGGAGAAATTTGAATTTGTTTTTAAAGCTGAAGCCCCATGTTATCTTTTGTGTGCTGCACAGCATGCGTCTAATGCTTAAGAATGCTTGATTCGCACATAAAATCGACCAAGTGTGGACATAGGGAATGCACTCTGTACAGCTTTACTATTATACACGTTAAAATGGCTCATACAATTCAATGAAATGAGAAAAACTAGCTTCAAATCTTGTTCAATAACTGCAAATAATAATTACGGCATTATAGAGAAATTTGAATGTTAGTTTCCAAAGCTCAAACACTCAATGAATCAATAATAAACTAAAGGAAATGGGAAGAGAAAGATATTCAAATTTTGTTGAATGTTTGCAGAATACAATAATGGCATTTGACAAACTGCAAATGTGTATGTACACGAACAAATATTTCATCCTATTCAATAAAATGAAAGAGCTTCAATAATTCTGTTAAACATCTGATAAGTATTTTGTGTGGGCATTTATTGGTTGTTGAAATTCGTCTTCAATGTTTGATAAGTCTAAAAACGTTTTGTCAAATTAAATCTTCGACAAGATTTTCAGAAATTTGGGAATTCAACAAGTTTAATCATTATTCAATTCCATTTCCCAAAGATGTATTCCATTAATATTTTAACGTAACTCACAATCATGAAAACAAATACGATGAAGATTATCCTAAAATTCAACAATGGATAACAAATTTAACCATAGCTATTTCGTAAGAAATCCATCAGAATCTTGCCCAATATTAAACAAGACATTAAGCCCCTGCGCCCACTAAGCAACTGCTATCTGATTTCAGTCAGCAACCCAGCGTTGCCAGATGACTTTCGCTGATGAATTTTACCGATTACCCGAAAAACAGCCAAATGTCATCTGGCAACATTGGGTTGCTGACTGAAATCAGATAGCAGTTGCTAAGTGGGCGTAGGGCCTAATAGTTCATAATGAGCAATGTCGTCCACCAGTCAATGCTACTTCATTCTATTGAACAGACTGGAGAATTAAATCATGTATATATTCGTGCCATAATTACACATTCATGTAATTCTTGTTTCGCGCAAGGCCATAGTTAATCATATAAGATTCAATTTCATTACCATCCACTTTCTACTAGAGAATCTCTCACAACTAAAATACTCTCACCTAAAAACAAAAAGTAAACCGACAAGGTAGAAGCTTTTAAAAGAAACTGAAAATCCAACCCAATAAATTTTCAAAGCTCCTCTTTTCCGGGTAGTGACCGGTTCTTCAAACAGCTGATCTCTGCGTCTACAACAACTATACTACAGACTCAACTTGTCTATAGCAGGATTCTTTCAACTTGTCAGAGTTAACAGCTGATTTAACGTTAGTAAACGAGCGTACATCAATCAGCTGTTTTCTGACAATTTAAAAGAATCCTGTTCTTTTAACTTGTCATAAAACAGCTGATTTAACGTTAGTAAACGAGCGTACATCAATCAGCTGTTTTCTGACAATTTAAAAGAATCCTGCTATACAGTCTGCGCTTGAAAAGTTGTACAAATTCTAGTACAGTCTCCAAGGAGTCCTTCCTATTTTTGGCACAACCATGTTACACACGCACATATTTTTTTATTCGAAAATAAAGGGGGGCAACAACTCAATGCCGCAACCAATTTGTCTCCAAAATTTCCCCAAAAATTAATCATCATTGAAAAGTGGCAACCGGAACTTTCACCGCCGTCAAAGCGGGACATGCAACCAATGCTGGCAAGCGACAAACTCATGCATAATTCACTAATAACTGGTTCAGACACCGGCTACACACACACAGCCTTGAATTGAAACCCGTCGCCGTCTGTGGTGCAGGCATCAAAGGTTTCGTTGGCCTCAATAGTCGAGGAGGAGCAAGGGTCGCTGGCCGGTTTCATTATCAAACACACAAATTTCTCATTCCTCATCGGTTGGGTCAAGCTGTCAATAGTTTTGCAAAGGAATCCCTAGACATTCAAGCACTGCACACACACTCTCTAAAACGGCTCTTCCAGCCCACTAACTCCAACTCAAACCGTGTTAAATTTAGTTTTTATTTCAGATAAGGTTAAATGATGACATGGAGGCGAATCTGAGATGTATAGCTATGTCCACAATTTTGGTCAATTTTTGTATGCTGCACAGCATGCTTCATAGGCTCAGGCATTGGTAGTAGTGGCGAAGCGTGGTATGCTTATTTGGTCATCGCTGTGTATTTACTATAGGAAATTTACCCTATAGGAAATATACCCGGCGATGACCAAATAAGCATACCACGCTTCGCCACGGATTGGTAGCATGCTGTGATTAAACAGAAATTTGAGTTCTGACAACATTATTTTCATTTCTACAAACTACAGTCTACATCTTGGTTAGATCCTAACAAAAGTTCTCAATTCTTCAATTCCAATATCATCCTATTTCTCCATGAAACCTTCAATTTCTACTACCATCACCCCCAATCATTCGAAAACAGAAACAAATTATTGTGGATGTGGAAATAGCCTTCGATCGACTGGTGACAAATGATGCGAGGAACTGAGTGATGGAATGGAATGAAGGAGAAGTTGTATGCGAGGAGGAGGAGGAAGAGATGATGAAGAAGGAGGAGCAAGACAAGTTGAAGAAGAAGAGGAGGATGAGGAGAAGGAGGAGGAGGAGAGGAAAGCTGATGATGTAGTTGGGGGTGCAATGAGACGACAAAATGACGACAGATTGTCTTCCACGAGCCATGAAAGAGTTCACTCAAGAAGCCATGAGATGTGGGGGGAGGGGGGGGGGAGGGGTGAGGTGGAGATTAATGGATAATGTGCCAGAGCAGACTGAAGACTCAAAAGCACTGACTGACTGACTGCTACTGCTCTTCGCTCTCGCTCGCTACTTCCATTCCAAGACAAGCTTCTTGTGCTTCTGTTTCTATATAGTAGGCTATATTCGCACGCACTCGTTTGCACACACACGATATTGTGGAGAGATGGATAGATAGATAGAGAAAGAGAAAGATAGAGAGATATTAGATTAATTTCTTTATTCCCGTAGATAACAAAATATAACTGCTTAGTTTCTGGATCACAAAAGATAAGAAAATTATAAATATCTCTCCCTATAATTAATTATCTCTCCCTTATAGAGAGGGAGAGAGAGAAATGAATAGAAAGAGAGGGGAAAAGGAAGGGAAGAAATAGAGTAACCTCATTATAATTCTCCAGACAACAACAATACAAACATTAGTATTGGTATTTGTCTCAATTGAATAAAAATTGAGACAAATACCATGAGCTGTGTGAAAAGTATATAATTATTAACCAGTGATGTTTGAAATGAATGGGAAAAGTTAGTACCTACGTGTCCTAGGAAGTGACTCAAACTTTCAAGTATACTGTCTTACACTTGTCCTATTACCAAGAGAAATATTCATATTGTAAGAAAATAAGAAAGAAAGAGGGTGAGAATGTGAGAATATAAGAAACAAAGAGTTTTATTAAGTGCGTGTTAAGAGAGAAATAAGTAGGAGTCAAGAGAGAGAGTGTGTGAGAGAGAGAGAGAGAGAGGGAGAGAGATAGAGAGGGAGAGAGAGAATAAGAAAGAGCGCAGAAAATAAGAATAAGAATAAAAGACAAAGATAGACATTGATAGATTGTCCAGAATGGAGTCTATTTTGAAAATTGAATCCTTATTCAGCTCTGCAGTCTATTGATTCCATTGATTATTGTCCATGAGTTATTGACGTTTTGAGGGTGTGGGGAAATACTGCAGAGGGGAATGACCTGGAAAATTGTATTGAAAACTCGAATAATATAAAAAAATTGATTACGATAGAAATCGATCGTCAATAATCCGTATTCAAGTACGGAAAATAATGAAAATTTTGAAAGCACAAAAATGAAGTTGAAAAAAATACAAAAAATATGTTAAAAGGAATTACTAAATCTTTCAAAAAATTCTCAAACTTTTGCAATAATTTTCATCATCAATTCTGAGGCGTCACAGGTCCACTCTGTCAAAATAGGTTCGTTCATCAAGCACTAGATTTACGACCTATTAGTCAACAGGCCACTTATTCAGTTCATCTATTCCTGTCTTTATGCCTTCTATCTTTCCCACATTCTTCACTTTTCTTACTCCCACTCATTCTCATTCTCTCTCACACAACATCTCTCTTTCTCTCTGTGTACTGCCACTCTTCCCAATTTCTTCCCAAATATATATCTACATGGGATCATTCTCTCTCGTTAACTGTCTTTTTCTTAGCCATTACATATCTCATTCAAACTCATTCATTCTCACTCTTGATCAACACACTAAATATTAGTGTGTCTAAATATTAGTTATATATAACATCTCCCAAAATATTGTATGATTATGTTCCTCTCTCCCTCGTTATAACTCTGTTCTATTCTATGCTCTCTCATTTCATCTCTCTCTCTCCCTCAAACACTGCTCTTTCTCTCAGCTGGCAAAATCTAGAATACCTCTGTTCTGTCACCTAAATCATCCGATGTTATTCCAAGTGATGTCACGCTTAGAAAATTTGTGTTGGACCACTCTGAGTGACACTAGAAAATGTCCGTTTCGAACATCAAGTTGTAAATACATCGGCCAGACATTTATTGTTCGGACTAGCCAATTAACCTGATTGGCCTAGTTTGTAGGCAACAAATTTTACTGATTATTGTTGGTCATTGTCTCAATTTTCTACAAACTTCAAAAGTTGATTCTAAATTGACTTTTTCTAGGTTAGGCTATCGCCATTCTCTATGTTCTTGTTTTCATTAACTAGGATTATAACTAGGGAGTAAGCCTATTCTTGTAACGAATGTTGCTAGCATTTTAGCAGCCGCCATCTTAGATCTCTGTACATTCTCGACCAACTCCGTCCTCATCGATTGCTGACTACATGGACTATACACTCACACGTTATTGCGCTTACTAAACATCGACAACATTAAAAAATGTTCTCCAAGAACCTACATCTGTACAAGCGAATGAATTTATTCGATTCGATTAAAACTGCACTACCAAATACAAATTCTTGTTGATTGCACGTCACTCTTCATACACTTGAATCAGATACCAACCCACAGCTAATTTGAATAACAGTCGTTTACAAATGTAGTCCAATTAACACATATTTCATTGGAGTAACACATCCTAGCGATAGGATCGATTAATCTCAACCAGTAACATGTAACTCTGACTATCTAGAAGAAGATGCAGATATATTATTATATCAGACTTTACAGTGATAACATCTAATTGGACAAATCTTCAAGTGTAACTAATAAATTTCAGCGTCATTCACAGAAGATAATGACTGCTTGTAGCTTCTAGTGCACTACAGATGTGCAGTTTCGCTATCTCTGTCTTAGTAGACTTCAAACACCGGCTCTCTCTTTCTCTTACTTTCTTTCTAACCCAATAACTGACACATTGAATGGAGAATCACTGTTAATAAGATGCGAGAATGAAGGGTATGTTTGAGAGAGATAGTGAAAGAGAGAGAAAAGAAAGGGAATTAAAATAAGGAGAAATAGAAGCAACAGAGGAATGATAAAAATAAAAACGATGGAGAAGAAAGTGAATGAAGATGGAGATAAGAGGACAAAAGAGAAGAGAAATAATTAGAAATAAGGAGCAAGAAAAGGAGGATAACAAGCAGAAGAGGAAGGAAAATCATGAAAAGATTATGAAAGAAAGAGGGAGTGAAGGACAAGGAGGGGAAGAAAACCCAGAAAATTAAAGTGAGAGAGAAGAAAATGGCGCGAAGGAAGAAAATTAGAATAAATAAAATACAAATGAAAGAACATAGTTCATATAGCTGCTTATGAAGCAGCACACACCGATGCAATGACTAATCGGTGTGAGTTGCTTCATAAGCAACTATGTGAAGTACTGTGACTGAAAGTGACTAATCTCGTCTTGTCTTGACTAACCGGTGTACGCCTAGCCTTACTCATTTCTCCAACTCTGTTACGCATTCACCATCTTCTTCACTCTCTCTCACACACACTACCTACACACACTCTCTCTTTCTCCACACTCTAGTGGAAGAAGACATCTTTGGAGACGTGATCGTGACTCAAGCTGTCTCCTCATTTGGCCCAACTCCAGAATTCGGTTGGAGCTTTCTTGTTCGGTGACAGATCAGAGCAAAGACTGTTGACTCAGTCGATTGGTGAGAAAATAGTATGTATGGCAACCAGCGAGTTTGTTCAAATAGCAGTACGTCCGTTAAAAGGTGGAGATCGCAATTGTAAAGTACAGTTAGATAACTAGATTTGATTATTCACAAACTGAACTTCTATTCCAGTACCAGTACTACTCAGACTCTCCCTATCTCTACAACAACCTCCAGACATTCCGAGGTTTATTTCGAGACAAAACGCAAGACAAAAGGAAGATAAGACCGAGTATGACTGAGAGACGAGCAGGGTCCATTAACTAGAGTAGATACTCACTAACTCACTGGTCGTGCTAAGAGCTACTACTACGATTTAGAGAAGCAGGTACAGGATGGATGTTTTTATAGCCGCCGCCAATCGTAACAACTTCGTCACATGCATGTGTGACAATGCGACACAAGAGAGAAAGAGAGAGGGCGTGTGTGTGAGAGAGAGAGAGAGGAAGAGAAAGTGATGGAGTCAGAGACGCGGCTGAGTGCTTTAATTTGAGATTAGGGCTATGTGAGAGGTCGAGATTTCGACGGCTCTCTCAATTACAGAAAACAATAGAATGCTTAACGCGAGCTTGTAGAATTCTTGCGAAATGAAGACGGAGAGGAAGAGAGCGAGAGAGAGAGAAAAAAAGAACAGGGAGAGGTGAAGAGGAATAAAAAAGTGTTGAAAAGATAAGATTTCGAAGAATCTCTGTAGAAAATAAGCGATTAAAAAGTGGGAAGAATTCGAAAATTCAGAAAGAAAATCATGAATAACATAAAAGTTTTAGTGATATTTTGCTTGATTCCAATTTTCATGTTTTCATACTTTGAGATTATTTTCCCTTTCAATTAGAGAAATACTTAATAACATCAATCACCTGTAATGTTAGTTCATTTTATTTGACAATTTTGGGAATTTCATCCGAGTCCATCAAAAGAAATTCATAATAAAAACTGTTCAAACAATGTGGGTTGGAAAAAACAGGAATGCAGCGAATCTCAAACACAATTTCGGAAACATAAATTCAACACGAGAACTTCGAAACTAGAACCAAAACACATTCAATTTGTATGAACGAAATAAATAAGAAACGAAACTGCAGTGCTCAAAAACAAATTTCTGACAACACTGTAGAATGTCTTTGAACACAGTAAGAATGGAAAACTAAGCGGAACAAATTAACACACATTAACTGACCAGAACAACATCATTTGAAAAATTGGACAAGAACCCAAGACATGCATGAAGAATGAATAAATGAAGGGTTGTTACATGTGTGGGATTGGGTAGACAGAAAAAAATAAGAAGACGTAGGAGAATAAGAATAAGAAGAAGAAGAGGAAGAAGAAGAGGGAAGAAGAAGAAGAAGAAGAAGAAGAAGAAGAATAAAAAGAAGAAGAAGATGAAGAAGAAGAGGGGGGGGAGAAGAAGAATGTAAATGTAATATTTGTGGAGGGGAAAGAAGATTGAGTGAAAAGAGAGATGAGGAAGGGAGAAGAAGAGGGAAGAGAAGAAGATAACGAAGGAGAAGAAAAAGCAGTATGAGATAAGAAAAAGAAGAAGAAGGAGACAAAGAACAGGAAGGAGTAATGATAGTGGTGAAAAAATGAAAGACAATGGACCAAGAAGGAGAAGTAGTAGTGATTGAAAAAGCACAAGTGAAGGAGAAATGAAATAGCAAAGATAACTATTGAAGAGAGTGGGAGTTTACAAGTTGGAAAATAAATTCAATCTGAGTTTATTAGTACGAGTTAAGTTTTTGTTTCCACGTGACAAAATAATATAAATACTCTTATTAACTTGACAACTCTGCGGAAACGTAACGTATGCTAACATTACTGCACTAGAAATGTTGCAATTCGCTTATTTTTTCATCTTGAAAGTTATTTTCAACCGGAGTATATCACTGACTGTACCCTCCCAACATTTCTAGATTGTAAACATTTTTGTCACAGCCAATTAATTTGTCTTCTAATTGGTTGTTGGGCTGACTAATAAGAATTTGTCGCCCAGGTTGTAAATTTATCGAATATACATCTCTCAGCACACAATTAATTCAACAAAAAACATGCTATTTTATTAGTGTTTTCTTTTATTTGGGAAACGCATGGACGAGGAATTTATTTAGGGAACTTTGACATTACATTGAAAATGAAATTAAAGCTAGTTCATTTTGACAAGGGAACACTGGATTGACAATAGATTACCTAAGGTGTAAAAGTGTACATTAATCAAAGTATGAATTCATTGACAATGTTTACGTCACGTTCAAATCAATTCAACAATCAGTCAATCTCTTTTCAAAAAATAACGATCATGCATACTCTCTATCATAGAATTGGACTGGGGATACATCTATTCTAGTCATAAAATTGAATTCACGATTCATCTATTCAAATCGAGAGCCGCTGAAATAAATCATCATAATATTGATGATTTCCAACCAAGAATACAAAGAGAATAGAGAAAGGAAGACAAGAAGAAGTAAAGCAAAATAGGAAGAAGGAGAATACAAAGGTAGTTGACAGGAAAATTTGAAAAGGAAAAATAAGTGGATAGTCATGGAGCAAAGAATAATGGAATAGAAGAAAAATGAATTGCAATTTTTTTTCAACCCCACACTTTATGACAAGCGCTAGAATTGAGAACGCGGAAGACGGGCGTATTAATAAAAATGAAAGAAAAGTGATAAATATGAGAATGGAAGAGGGAAGTGAAAAGAAATGAGGCTGTCACAATTTATTAGGATACGAATATCCGATTATCGAGAACAGAGAATGCTCTTTCGAAGGGACGATTGTGATTGGTCGCCGTGTGAGCCAATCGGAAGGCGAGATTTTATCAACGGATGACGAATGGAAATTGAATATGACACTTCTACCTCCCTCACAGAAACTCACACTCTCACACGCCCTCTCTCTCTCTCTCTTTCCCAAGGGGTATTCAGTTGAAAGGACAGCTGAATAATCGTTAAAGTAAGGGTGTGTCTCGTAGAGTTATTCTAGAGGTCAAATCGGTCATTGGCTTTTAGTTTCTGCTTTGACTCAGGGCGTATATTATTATGTACATAATGAAATTTTTCATCCAATAAAATAAAAAAGAGCTCTAAATCTTGATCAGCACTTGACAAGACTATGAAATTTAAATAGCAATTTGACAGTAATCTTTAGTAATTTGAAAAAAGTAATCGTAAGGATTGAAAATGAGCTCCAAATCTTGAACATCAGCTGTTGATAAGACATTGAACTTTTGATACCAGTACAAGAAATTCTCTGTAAAGGCCCAACAGATCTATCAAAAAGCTTCTATCGAGAGAAGAAGCATCCAAGTTACTATAGACGTTGATTTCAAAATTGATATGCTTTATGCCTTTATTGGCGTATAATGTATTCACATAATGTATGCGATTACAAGAGTATCAATTGATCAAAGACAACATCAGGCTTCAAGATCTCAACCCTGTTCCGTGTGCATTCTGAGTAGCACCAGAGATTATCTATTCGCTCTCTATTAGGTTAGTCTCTGCTATTCTCTCTATATTGGTTAGTCACTTAGCTACTTAACTGATACATGACACCAAGAACGTAACTGATTTACTTTTCTAGACATAAGCAACTATGTGAACTACTGTGACTAAACGTGACTAATGTCGTCTTGTCTTGCCTTGACTAACCGGTGTACGCCTAGCCTAACAGTGTCAAAAACACGCGAATTATAAAATTTTCAAATTATCACGTACTAATTCAATTTCAAGACAATATACTGTATAGGTAACAATGTACTGTGAAAAACAAACATAAAAAACAATATACTGTAACAGTATAGAAAACACGCGGATTATTAAATTTTCAAATCATTATCACGTACGTATTATCTAAGACAATTCAATTTTTAGTAGAAGAATTGCAATTAGTAGAATTATAAATTGTAAGTACTAGTAATTTCAAGCAGTAGAATTGTCTATGATGGTATCAGTGAATACGAGTCCAACACAAACTCGAATCCACACAACTAAAATCTTAGAGAAGCGATACTCTCTAGACTCTGTTCTCTGTGCTAAAACCATCAAAATATGGACCGGAAGAGAGGCATGAACAACAAAAAAAGACGCCAACGGTCGTGCTAATTGGCGGTCGTGCAGTGCAAGGTGTTGGAAAGCCGTAAATCATTAGCGAGTGAAGAACGTGTAACCAGAATAGCAGCAACACAATTATAAAAATAATCGGTTCCAATAACTGCTCATCATCACAATAACTGACCTACTACAAGTTGTAAAGATTATAGACAACAACTAAAACGATTACAACCCAACTGGTCGGAAAGTTGTTTCAAACGAAATGTGACGCGAAAGTAAGTTGGAGAAAGAAGCGAGAAGGAGGGGAGGAGGAAGAGGTGGAGGAGGGTGGAAGTAGATACTTGGGTGAAAAAGAGATGAAGTTTGACCTCAATTTTGTGGTACTGGTCAGGACACCAAGCAAAATAAGCCCGAGGTGCAAGAATCATGCAGTCACGAATCTTCATTTGAAGAAAGAAATGAAAAAACCTTCGCAGTTCGTGAAAGTTCGGGAAATTGAAGCCCGCAGCTAGGTGAACTTCATGTATTAGTAGAACTTGTATCACAAGTACACTCACGACGATACTAGATTGTGCATAATGATCAACAACTAACACCTACTATTTCAAAGTTGGCTTACTCTATTAGGTAGAAAGCTGGCAATTGCACCCCACACAAATCTAACTGTAATCGAGATTTACTTCCTGAAAGCGTTGATGCGTATAACATCTATTCCTATTACTTTTCTGGAGAAATATAATTTTTTCAATACAGCACTCATAACAGGTGCATTGTCCAGTCACATTAGTGTATCTTATCAATCACAACAATAAATGCCATTCAATAATCTAATGTTACCTACCATGCCTTTTTTAGGAGAAGATAAGCATTCCCTACTAAGGCTAGGCGTACACCGGTTAGTCAAGACAAGACAAGACAAGACGACATTAGTAACGTTTAGTCACAGTGCATCGGTGTGTGCTGCTCCATAAGCAGCTATGTCAAGTACTGTGACTAAACGTGACTAATGTCGTCTTGTCTTCTCTTGACTAACCGGTGTACGCCTAGCCTAAAGTTTTACAAAAACATCACTGAAAACTAGCAACATGTAAAGTCATTACATCCAGAAAACTATCATACAAAAGTATCCTGTTAAAAAACATTACACCGCGACACCTGCAAGCAAGCCTCAATCACATCTTATTTATGTTCCGTTATAAAGGCGACACATTGTGTGTAGGAACGCCCCTCTATAGTTGCACTACTAATCATAGCGTGACTAATACACTACTGCTGCTCAGTACACCATAGAAATATATCTATTTATACAGTAGTATGCAGTATACGAGGGGTTGATACGCTTCAGCAACGTCCAACTTGGTTAATAGCGGGCATCATGATTGTTAGTACAGTTGACTGCCACTAGAAATCATAATAATTCACGCCCAATTTAGCGCACTTGCAATGCAATGTGATGGCATAATTTGCAACGCATTGTACAGTAGTTTGATATGCTCCAACATGATTCAACCAGTGAACTAGAGTGAACACTACTTGACTAACTATATAAGTTTGTATACGGCCGAGTTGATGATGATGATAACAATCATAGTGTAAAAGTGAGCTAGATTGAACTACTAGATCGAATAAATAGTACAGTATATGTTTGTATGCGGCCAAGTTGAGTATTTATTATTATTAATATAGAATTTAAATTATACCAACAAATCAAGCAAATATTTGTCGAGAATACTTTATATTGAACAAAGATGAAGAAAATTAAAATGAATGCGTGAAGGTAACAGGAAAGTTATAGATTTGGACATTTTGATGAATGCCATGATATTTTTAGTCCAGAACTGAACTGATTTGAATTAATTACTTTGATCTCATGTAATTTACGCAAACAGAAGGAGATTCCTTCAAAAGAGGGTTCAATATTTTTTGAAGAGGATAAGTATTCAACAGTAACATCACAAAGATTATGGTACAAATTTTAAATTCCAGATTATAGTTCAATTTTGCTACAAATACATCTTGTTTCGTTCAATAACAAGTAAAAAAAAAACATCTGAATAATATTATTGTAGACATTAAATCAATGTGGAGTACATTATAGGCATACAATAAACAACAAATCATCATAATGTAGAAAAGTTGATACTTTCATCAATATAATATTTTCTCATTGGGTAGAGATTTCCTAGCCACAGGTGACAAGAAAAAAAAAAATAATATTATTGTAGACATTAAATCAATGTGGAATACATTATAGGCATACAGTAACCAACAAATCATCATAATGTAGAAAAGTTGATACTTTCATCAATATAATTTTCTCATTGGGTAGAGATTTCCTAGCCACAGGTGGATGATGGAATGCATTGGAGTACAAATTTCTCAATAAAGTAGGGAATCAAGATAATCTACTGGATTATACCATTTCTTCATTATACCTACACTAGGTATTCATCTCTTGTCTGTGATTATAGCAAAAGCTGTTGATGACCTTCAAATCAATTCACCGATTGGCTAGATCCGTTTCCTAGTCGCTTGCGGCGACTTGAAATCAAAAGGTTCATCACCGATTCTCTCTAGTTTCCAATTGACGGCAATGCAAATGATTGCACTGTAATATCAATCGACACCGACCCGAATCAAAACCGCATAGCAATAGTAACCTGTTTAGAAAAGGTTAGGTTAGGTTTGCCACGATGATGATTTCACTGCACATCACAGTTCAGCATGCTCTGATACTTTCACGCGAAGATACGTCAAAAGATAATAATACAATAATTATGATTGGTTTCGCGCCTAAATGGGTCACTCAACTTATTCCGATTATTGCTTTCAAAAATAATTATTACAATTTTTGCAATGGAAAGTAGTCGTTCTTGGAAGAATATTGAAAGAGCAGTGTATCGTTCACCGAGACAAATAAGTTCATCAAAATTACAAAAATTTAGTCAAAAAAAGTTCATCATTATTTGAATTATTTCTTGTCTGTTCACTCCAAACAACTAAACCTATAGGAAGGCAAAGAATAAATCAAAATGAATATGTACATACCGGTACCGTAGTAAATGAATAGACATGGCCTAGGTTTCAGACACTCACCTGTAACAAAGAAGAAAAAATGAGATAAGTTTATTGTAATTATTGTTTTTAAATTATTCAATTGAAACAAAAAACAAGTACATTATTTGTCAATGGAAAAATGAAATAAAATGTTTGCAAAGATGAAATCAGTGGAAATGAAGACATTCTATTAGGGACCTCATAGACAAAATAGACATTCTAGTTTGGGACACTCACCTGACAAAATAAAGAATTCTATTAGATGAGTCTATTGAAATTATTTAGGCTAAGTACATTTTCTAATGGAAAAATGAAATAAAATGTTTGCATAGATGAAATCAGTGGAAATGAAGACATTCTATTAGGGACCTCATAGACAAAATAGACATTCTATAGACAAAATAAATTTCATTGTCACAGCATAGATAGACTTATGGTGACAACAAACACACACCGATGCAATGACTAATTATTGTAAGTTTTCATAATGGGGACCTTATAGGCTAATAATGTAATTACGCTACCAATAGTAATATTACTACTTTATAATCAGTAAGCTACAGCAGAAATAATTCATTACTTCTATGGTTACAGGTATCCACTAGATTACATGTAGACCATCATACTTGTAAAACTACCGATACATATATAGTCCTCTAAAAGCAGAAAGTTACCCCTTTTTGCCAGCAAAGTATCCAACACAAACTACAAGTCTGGTAAGGCCCAACCGGCCGCAAACACTGTAAGCCCAGTACACACCACACACACACGGTCGAGTTCGAATTCCGGCAAATAGTTTCAAGGCATGATTACAACTCACTCGTGTTTGAGTTGGGAGTTGAGTGTGGGAGGGGGAGGGGGTGCCTTTTCCACCCCTACTTCTGGTGAATGATGGGTTATGCAGTAATGGCCACTAACATTCCTCTCTCTCTCTTGAGAGATGATGGTCTCTACGTTTGGTGTGGTCTCTGGACAGGAAATTTGTATTTGTAGAGACGTTTTCAGAAAATAACTGCCTGTAATGGTTACAGATGATATAGGAAATATTCACGTAGATAAATGGCTAACCTACATCCTAAACCTGGTGACCTTGAAATAATGGTATGGTGATCTTAAAAACATAACACCAATGGCGATTCCATCAGTAAAAACCCAAATACTATTCTATTTCAAACAATTCAGAGTTTTTGAAAAACAATTTTAAAATTTATTTATTACAGTAACAGAGGCTACAAGTGGAAAACAGCATTTTAATTTTATTTGTTATAAATTTCGATCTAGGAAGGACATGAATCAAAAGAAAGAGTGTTCTCGAATGGAAAAAAATTGATCCCAATTCAATGAAAACATATTCAATTAGCCAATGAATATGATACAATGATAAATAACCAAATGAATGAAATTAGCCAACGATGGAGAGAGTATTGAAGAACCAGACATGGTAGTGTAAAAACACACATTTTGAGGTTAGATATTCATGTACTATCTATGAGGATATCTATGAGGTTAGATATCTATTTTATGTTTGTAACTTCTTTGAATACAAACCCCAATGTTCAAAATCAATAAGCTTCTTACTTGAACTATGAAGATTATGTTTCAACTTTCAAAAATGTACGATTTTCCGCGCGTTAGATATCATGCAAACGGACAGAAAGATTGAAACTAGTACGATCGCAATAAGGCCCTGGCGGGTCCTTAATAAAGAAACTTAATCTTAATTCAATTCTCATAATCAATGAGAACCAATTGCACTACTAAAAAGAAAGATTGTTCTTGAACAAGCCTATTATTCAATTAGCCTACTGAATAGAAAGATTGTTCCAGATCTGTTGAACAGAATGCCAGAGACGCAATTCCCTCCACAAGTTGATAATAATTAGTGGGCTCTTGCAGTGAAACATCTGTGCCGCAATCTGAATTGCCGAATACGATTATTCAAATTTATTGTTCTCCGCCCACCAAACACACTTGGATTCGTCTACTCCAAGCACCACCGACTATGCATAACAACTTAAACAATAACTTTGTATAATTTTAAACTTCTTTCCCCCACTTTTTCCTGCTTTTCCTTCCAATCAATTTTCCTCCTTCAACACAATTTTCTCTCCATTCCCATCTTTCCTGAATCGGAATATTGTAACCTTCTTTCCTCTTTGTCACCTATTTTCTCAATCCTCCTCATCCACAACCTCCTTCGTATCTCTTCTTCCTCCCCTATTTCTTCTCATTCTTCTCTATGTTTTCCTCCTCCTCTCCTCTTTCCTTTCCTTTTAATAATATTCTTCTCTTACCACGATAATGTCTTGTTTTCCTATTTATTCCCGTTCTTTCCTCTTTTCCACCTATTTCCTCAATCCTTTTCATCAACCACCTCTTCCGTATCTCTTCTTCCTCCTCATCTCTTCTCATTCTTCTCTACAATTTCCTCCTCCTCTCCTCTTTCCTCTCCTTTCAATAATATTCTCTCTGATCACGATAATGACTTGTTTTCCGCTTCCTCCTCTTCTCTTGTTTATCCTCTTTCTTTCCTCTTTCGCCCTTCTATCTTCTTGTAATAATATTCTTCTCTGATCACGATAATGATTTGTTTCCGATTTATTTCCACTGCCTTTCTCATCCAGCTACCAAATTACTGTAGTTGTCTGCTAAGCTACTGACTGCACTCTGATCGAATTTCGTTCTGAATATGAGATCACGTTTCTCAGCGTCTGAATAACAACTTTCTAGACTGCTCTCCTGTGGCAACCTGCATCTAATGGCAGCTCTATCCAATGCCAATTGCTGGATAGTCAGTTGGCTAGGCCAATTGGCAAGACAGTTGTTCGGGCCAATTGAGCTTTCCCGGTTGCTGAGGCGCTCTGTATTGGGAAATAAATTTGCCAATAAAAAATTGAATAAAATTTCATCTTATTTGGCGTACACCGGTTAGTCAAGACAAGACAAGACAAGACAAGATTAGTCACGTTTAGTCACAGTAATCCACATAGTTGCTTATGAAGCAGCACACACTGATGCAATGACTAATCGGTGTGTGTTGGTTCATAAGCAACTATGTTAAGTACTGTGACTAAACGTGACTAATGTCGTCTTGTCTTGACTAACCGGTGTACGCCTAGCCTTACAGAATTTTATATTGTAATAATACTTGAAAAATGTACTCTACACATGAATGAACTGCGTATTATAGAGTAAACGTGAAAGTCTAGTGTAAGTATGATTTTTTCCTGTGTGACTTCTACTTCCCATGAAACAGGCCCTTTGGTCAGGTCTCTGCTATAAGTATTTTGCTGAATTCTAATTGTTGCACTTTCTGAAATTGAAATTTATTTCCAAAGAGATCACAAAGAAAACAATCTTTCCGCCAATGCCACAACTTTGATTCAAAGTAACCATCACGTTTGCAAAAAAAGATGGGCATAAAAAACTGTCAAAGTAATCAATCTTTCCGCCAATGTTGCTGAATTCTAATTGTTGCACTTTCTGAAATTGAAATTGATTTCCAAAGAAATCACAAAGAAAACAATCTTCCCGCCAATGCCACAGCTTTGATTCACAGTAACCATCACGTTTGCACAAAAAAAGATGGGCATAAAAAACTGTCATAGTTTCGCTCCACTATCCAGCACTCACACTTGGATAAATGGTTGATAACGGATTAGCAACGTAAAAAATTGCAATTCAATGGATAGCAAACGGTTCTCGTTGAACAAATAGACCATCACCAGCCATCAGTGCTATAACCTGTACCGTTCGTTGCATATCGGCCCGCTCTCATGTCACCGACATAACAATGCTGTTGTGTTGTACCCAGTTTCTGTTAATGATAACATTGACAGCATATTATAGCAGGCCCAGGAGGAGAGTTTTCACGGTCTAATGTCATTCGCACATGTACCAGTGGCAACCAAGTGACGTGGGAAAAGCATTGACCTTATCTTTATTGAACGTTGTGTTGTGTGGAAACATACAGAGCTGTACCCATGACAATTGAATATTACATATTATAAAATATATAATATATCATATATAATGTACATATTACATTATATATGTGTTTTTGAGTGAAAAATTGAGACTTAGAAAAATATGGATCATCATAACCTAAATTTTTGACTTTTTTCTAAATTTGAAGAGGGACAGTTTTGGGCTTTAGCCTGTTGAACCTTTCATTTAGTATTATATGTACATTTCTGAATGAATAAATAAATAAATTAATAAATATAATATATACATATTGCAAAATGTAGCTTCAAATTACTCGCAATTTAGCACTAAATAACTAGCTTCAAGAAATGAGATCATAATGTTTGACATTGAAAAACTATTATCAACCCTTATTATTCGTTTTAATTATTCGTTCAGCAACAGATGAAAAACAAAGTAATAGCTTTCCAAACAATTGGCATAGCAAGACACTTGAAAATGTTGAAAACACACTTAGGCTAGGCGTACACCGGTTAGTCAAGACAAGACAAGACAAGGTTAGTCACGTTTAGTCACAGTAACTCACATAGTTGCTTATGAAGCAACACAAACCGATTAGTCATTGCATCGGTGTGTGCTGCTTCATAAGCAACTATGTGAATTACTGTGACTAAACGTGTCTAATCTCGTCTTGTCTTGACTAATACACCGGTTAGTCAAGACAAGACAAGACAAGGTTAGTCACAGTAACTCACATATCTCAACGTGAGATGTAGATTGAGCTATATGTTGATTGGGCGAAACAACCACTTCACCTATGCTTAGTGATCTGATAATAATAGGTCAACCAAATTGCGATGTTTTTCAACTCCCCCCATTACCATGGACAACTTTCAGCAACCCACCAACTTTCCATTGCACCAATTTCAACAAAGAAAACTCAATTCGAGGTGTGATAAAAATAATATCCAGAGTAGAATAACCGGAAACCGATGAGAAACCTTGAAGATTGTGCTGCTACAAGGTCATAAAACAAGACAAAAACTTGACTGACAGGAACAAAGTGGATGATAGCTGAAGATAAACATATCTAAACACCGTATGCCGCGGAGAAAGTAATAATTGAGTCTGATGATCTTGGACAAGTTCAATGGCAAATTTGCCGAGAAGGAGAAAAAGAAGTAAAAAAAGAAGAACACCAACAAGTAGAAGAGGAAGAAGGAGAAGAAGAACAACTACAAGAAGAAGAGGGGTAAGGAAAAGGAGAAGAAGAAGAAGAAGAATAGGAAGAAAACGAGGAAAAATAAGAACAAGACCAAGAAGAATAATAATAAGAAGGTGATGAACCAGATATATAAAAGGATGGTTTAAAATTGTTCTGTATATAAATTGCGTGAATATAACCAGCCAGGAGGTTTGAAATGAGGTCAATCAGATGTGCTTGTGCTAGTACTGAGGGAAGTATCTGCTTTGGCCTTCAATGTGGGAGAACAAGTTTCGTTTTATTATGTGCTTCACATCTGGAATAGCATTTGCAAATGCTCTTGTGCAGTAGCCTAAGTAGTATGTACATTATAGGCACTCTCATTTATAAAACATAATATGTATATTATACTTTTCCTTTCTGGTCTATCGAATTAATTACCAAATAGGGGGAGAGTGCTCTCATAACTGTGGTCTTCAATACCACACTGTGTGTAGTATATTTAGTTTAGAACATTGTGAATTTTAAAGATTTACAGTCAGTTGCACGAAACCCCAATTGAATTTAACCAGCGTAAACTGACGTCATTGGATCTGTCAAATAACATTTCATAGCGGTTAAACTTAACTGGCTTCCATACAATCGACAATTTCCGATACAAATCATTCCAGAAATCATCGATCAGGGTACTGTAATCTTGGAAATGTCACTTGATTAGTCCAATTTTTTATAAAATCTTTTGCTGATAGGAGAATGAGAATAGAATGATCGAGTTGATTGATTTCTCAAAATTTCAAGAATACAGTCGAAACTTGTTAGTACAGACCTTGATAAAACAAAATCCTCAATAAGACACATTTTTCAAATCCCCTTGTGTTCAGTTGAAACGGATCTCATCATTACATACTAACGAATTTTTCCCTACACCTAGAAGTTTGTCTTATCAAGGTTCCACTGTTATTCCTGTGTATTATTATGATACATTGATTTCAGTTATCAGTTTCAGATCTCAGTTATTTCCATCCCCACCTTCTTCTGCTAATGTTGGACAGTTTTATGTTTATGTACAAGAATATACGTTATCCTTTACAAGGATCCTTGTCTACTGCAGTCCATAAGTTTTTCAATTAATTCCAACGGTCAATTGAAACGGGTTCCCACATTGAGCGGTGTGGGAACGAACAGCAAAGAGGTTGAGTTATGATACCGAAAAAAGAGAAGCAATTGAAGGAAGTGGTAAATGGATATTGCTTTGCAAGAACTATGCTGACTATGAAGTCTTCCTGGCGTACAGAGACCCATAATGTCTCTCGTGTTAAATAACTGTTTGTTGTGTTTTTTCCGAATGAGATTGAAAAACGTGGGTCGCGAATGGAGTGTGGGTGGGTAGCTGAATGTCTAAGGAATAGGAATAAAAGGAAGAAGGAGGACAAATGAGAAAGGATAGCGAAACGAAGAGGCGAAGAAGAAGGTGATGAAGCAAAGAAGATGAAGAATGTATGGAGGATGAGAAAAAGAAAAAAGATGAGAAAAAAATTGAAGCAAAAAAAATTGAAGGCGAAAAAAACGCAAAGGGGAATAATTATGTAGGTGATGAAGAAGGAAGAAAGAAGATTGTTTGGATCAGGGAAAAAGATAACAGATTAGGCAGAAAATGAAGACGAAAAAGATGTAAACAGAATGAAAACAAGAACAAAAAGGCTTCAACATTCTTCAAATAAGGAGAAGCAGGAGAGAAAAAAGGACAATGAAGAGGAGAAGGAGGAGAGGGGGAGAAGGAAGAGAAGAAAAAGAAAAGAGAGCAAGGATTAGAGACGAAGAATGAGGGGAAAAGGGAGATGTATGGAAAAGAAGAAGAGAGGAGGAAGAGGATAAAAGTATACTGAATGGCTCTATAGAAGGAGAAATAGCACAAGTAAAGGCATTAAAAGAGAAGTGAGAGTAGGAGGAGGAGGTGAAGAAGAAGGAAAAGGGAAGAGAAGAAGAAGAAGGAGACTGGAGTGAAGACCCGGTTAAAGTATACTGTACTTGTTTAGTTGTAAAAATTGTTCAGGTAGTACAGGTAGACATTAGTTTATCAATCTGCGGTTGTCCTTCTCTTCTCTCTCCTTTTATTTATTATCATTGGTGTTGCGTGAACGTTTGTCACGATTGTCGTGAACGACGGAAGGCGCTTGGAAAACGCACACGCGCGTTAACCGCAGAAAAAAGTGTCGCGATTAAAAAACAAGTAGTAAAATAAAGAAGCAATGAACAGTAGTGCGTTAGTTGAAGTAACGGGAAATCAGTTTTGAGGTTGATGGCGCTTTCTTTGAATTGAGATAGAAATACTGTGTTTGTATTTTAATAATTGAGTTGGTACGTATTTCGGTTTTAGCACACTAACATAGTCCCACAGTTGCCTGGTCAAAGTATGCTACTCGTATATTTAGCTTCATCTCCAATCGACAATGTTGATTCTTGATAACAACTTCAATCCACTTTATGAGACTTAAAATATATGAGACATGTGTCAGTTGATGGAGCCTATAAATAGCTATATATTTGATGAAATAATAGCTCATGGTAGACCTATTAATTTGATGAAAATCGTTGGAGCAGTTTTTGAGAAAATCATAAAACACCATTTTTGACATAATATTTTCCGTCATCTTAAATTATCTTCAATTGACATTGTTCGGGTCGGATCCTCACAGTACAAGAACCTTAGTTCACAATTTTAGGGCAATGTTTTGAAAAACAATCATTACCTTTATGGTATAGTAGGCAGGGCAAAGTAGGTAAAAATTCAGAATTCAGAATCAACAGTGATTCTGGCATGCATTCATTCATAACCCAATATCAGTTCCGATTTAGAACGCTGCAGAAGGATGCACAATACTTATTATTACAGGTTGAACATGAATTTCATTTCAGAGCAATCATCAGACACGATTTCCAGTTGCAGAATCAATATAACCAATCATTAACTTTGATCCCACTAATCTATCGATGACTATCATTGAGCAGCGACCGCAATTTATGTGCGCCTGACCGCGTCAAACCGGTCAATTGGTTCGAAAAATGCACTCCAAGAAAGTTGGATCGATTTATTCTGGATCCACCACCTTTCACCATTGATTATATGTTATTAGCGACAGGTTTAACTGGCAAATTTCAGTCGCTTCATGCTTTTTTTACGTCAACAACATATTTCCTATCCGACAAATACAAAAATATAAACTCCAATTATGCAACCAACTTTGCACAATTACCTGGTTGTTCGAACACATTATTCCAGCTAAGATAAAATTTGTTAGGGCCAGACCATGAGCTCGGGATTTAGCCAAGTCCTAGACTAAAACGAGTGGCTACCATAGCAACAACAAACGTTTGTCTCGACAGGTTAGTGGCTTAGCAGCATAGAGAGCCCTCAGTACATAGTGTCGAGGCTAACGTTTGTCGATGCTTTACCACATTATATGGTTTTCCAACAATAGAGGTCATTGAAAATTCCACTCCATTCATTCTCGGGTTTACAGAAGTCCATCAACTTAATGCTCTACTGAGAAACTACTATTTCATCCAATTTAGCTCAAAAATAAATTTTCCAACCGTCAAAAATTATTTCGAAGTCAGCAACTGCTCTAAAAATTTGCCAGTTAAACGATTATCTTCTTGTCGGAATACAATGCCAGCTTTTCTGTTTGTTACAATAATCTCTGCTGAATGTTTCACGCCTTTTAAGGATTAACCATTGTAGGATTTATCCTTCCAGATCGGGTTCTTTCCCTTTGCCTTGTATGGATTAATGATGCTCTACATCCTTATGGAGCAATGCGCGAACCGTTAGATTAAACTTCTAGACCCACGTGTTGCGACATTTTTTCCTCTTAATCTTGTTCTTTGTTGAATGCTCTGGAATAATCCTCCTGGATTTTTATAACTTAAGCCCACTGTCAAGTACAATGTTAGAGCTTAGCTTATTCAAACATAATTTCACATGATAATAATATTCTTTTACCAAATTCATATAAAAAGTCGATAAAAATCAGTGAGATCAATTATGGGAGCAAACAATTTTATTCCGACAAAATGTAGTCAAAAAATTTTCACATCGATATCATCATCAAAAAATAGTTTCAAAATGTTAATCTTGAGCCCCTGCGCCCACTTCGCAACTGCTATCTGATTTCAGTCAGCAACCCAATGTTGCCAGATGACATTTGGCTGTTTTTCGGGTAATCTAACCTATCAGCCAAAGTCATCTGGCAACGCTGGGTTGCTGACTGAAATCAGATAGCAGTTGCTTAGGCTAGGCGTACACCGGTTAGTCAAGACAAGACAAGACGAGATTAGTCACGTTTAGTCACAGTACTTCACATAGTTGCTTATGAAGCAACTATATGAATTACTGTGACTAAACGTGACTAATCTCGTCTTGTCTTGACTAACCGGTGTACGCCTAGCCTTAGTTGGCGCAGGGGCTAAGAATCAAGCACATCAACTCACTGTCAATTTTCCATAACAATTTGAACTTCCCTTCAAAAAACCTCATTCTTATTTCCACCTTTCAAAACCGAAATAAATCTAAAAATCATACAAAATTGTTCGTTATTCAAGTGAATCAATTTGCTTCAAATTTCCCTTCCACCTATTCCCACCAAAAACCAATTGTTACATCGCAGAAGAAAGCTACACTTCAAAACGAATGAGGTCACAAAACAACCCATAAAGCTCTATGTTTTGGAACTTGTTTGTTTCAATTAAAACCAAGAGCTCCATTCAACAGCTGCTGCCACCAAAGTATTGTATTTAAAACAAATCTGTTTCAATCTGTAAGCCTACAGTTGCTAGAAGAATTCACAAGCAAATTATCCACAGTTCTCTGACGCCCATGTTTGTTTTACATTATTGCCACAACTACTTTCACCTAAACAACCAGCAAACAATAAACCTCGGCAATATTGTGTTCGGAAAGTATTGCTAGGCGACGTCTAACAATAGTGAAAAGAGACAATAACAGCGGTAGCCCACAATATTGAGCAACCGATCTCTATTCAAGTCAAGACTTCTTGACTTGTCTATGTGTGATCAGCTGATCACCCAATGGGGTCCACATCATGGACAGAAACATAATAATAATAATAATATTGGAGCACACACAAATAATTTGAGCCGTAAAACACACCAATAGAACAAAACATTGTCAGGCTATGACACTAACAAACTACTGTATAACTACTTATAACTGCAGTATAACTACTACAACCTGTTTTATAAAACAACTAAAGCGAAAAGGTCTCAACATCTTGTTAACCTCAATCAGTGTGTCTTCAATTTACTCTAACTAAGGCTAGGCGTACACCGGTTAGTCAAGACAAGACTAGTCACGTTTAGTCACAGTACTTCACATAGTTGCTTATGAAGCAACACACACCGATTAGTCATTGCATCGGTGTGTGCTGCTTCACAAGCAGCTATGTGAATTACTGTGACTAAACGTGACTAATCTCGTCTTGTCTTGTCTTGACTAACCGGTGTACGCCTAGCCTAATGAAGAGATTGAATCAAGTTTGCGTTGTTATTGTTGTCAATTCGCAATGCATCCACGAAAAACATTAATCGAATAAACTTCATCAAAACTTATAACTGTCCTTCTTATACAGAACAGTACAATAGAACAAACATCAATGAATTGAAAATCTATCGAATCAACCCACCAAAACTGTGTAAACTATATTTCCAACATCACAAGTGTGTGATCTAAATTTTCAACATAAAAAGTTCATCACTGTGCATCCACTAGGCCTATATGCTTGTTCATTATTTGATCAGCATCCACCTCGAATTAACCTCCGTGTTAAGCATTGGAAAATTCTAAAATTTCATGAAAATTCTACCTTTATAAAGAAAAAGAAAAAACAACAGCCAAATAAATCTCAACACATTACAAACTCTATACAGCAATTTATAAATTACTATTCGCTTTGCTAAGTTGGTAGCATATTTCTTATTGTTGGGTGTGATTTAAACAGGCCTGGCACCTGTGCAAATATTTCAGGCACCTTTTCGCGCCATCACCAGTCGTCTTCTATTCAACAATAGCAACTAATTGAGAGTGAGAGAGAGAATGTATATGTCAGAGAGAGAAATAAAACAAAAGGGGAAGAGAAATGGTACTAGTCGCCAAGTGATAGTAGATGCATGCATTCAAGAATACAGATGGGACCAAAATACTTGAAAATAACTGCGCACTCTGGCAATACTACAGGCCTAAAGTAACGAATTTGGTCTCAAATTGTAGCTTTTCTAATTATCTTTCAAAACTTTACTGAATGTCCAAAATTGACCAAATGTAAAAACAAGTAAAAATTACGATAATTTTATGAACTTTGAAGAGCTGTATCTTGTAAACGGTTTGGCCTACTATAACCAATTGGGTATCAAATTGTAGGTATTTGAATTTACTTTCAAATCTATGTTGGATGTCTTATATGAAAAAGTGATTCTTCAGGGTAAAAATTGCTAAAAAGTAAAAAAAGGGTAAATTACCGCCGCTTTGATGAACTTTGAAAAGCTGTATCTCGCAAACGGTTGGGCCTACAATTACAAATTTGGTCTCAAATTGAAGGTAATTTAATATACTTCAAATAATGCCTATATGAAAAAGAAATTGTTTAGGGTGAAAATTGGCCAAGCGTAAAAAAGTGCAAAATTCCGCCATTGTTAATGATTTTTGGATATGATCCGGAATTTTTCCGAGGTCAAAAACTTGGATTTAGCATCCCAGGACTATCACAAACATTATTTAAAAAAGAAACCGACTACCCTATTTTATGCAAGGTAGACCCAATTTTTTAAGACATTTTTACTTGGCTAAATTAAAAGCATCAATAATTATTGATTAAGGAAGTGTCTCAATGATAAACTTCATGTGCTAGAGTGCTTGTTTAGTACAATAAAACAAGTATTGTATCATATTATGATATAACAAGAGAATGACAAATCACATTGTACTTGAATTATACAATCATGTACCTTACAAATTATCGGCTTTAGCTTTAGAATATGATACTTGTTATATAAGTAAGTTTAATTAATATTAAGAAGCTTCAATTACTGTACCTACAGTAACTCAATGACATGATGATGAGATGATACTTGATAACGGTAATATGATCGTTATTCATCAACTTGACAATAATGATATCGTTACCAAATGATACCATCACAAGCATGACAATCATGAACATCATATCCAAGTTATCATCATCCTTCATGTACATACATCATATCCAAGTTCTCATCATCTTACTTCTCATTACCCACGCACAAGCCAAGAACATCACTCTGAGCGAGAAAAAGATTAAATAAAAGAATCCCATCCTCATACTATTGAATGATTCTCATCATTGATTATAAAAGATTTATCAAGTTTAAGCTTCGAGAAATAAATTGATCAACACTAATATTTCGATGATTATCTAGAATTTGAGCCGATATATTTGTAAACTACAATAATTAAGTACCCATTAATCAAAATTCTCTCATTACATCCTTCTACTGTACAATGGCTCAACAAAAATTAGTTCAAGAATGAGACAACTTATCTATCTATAAATTGATTTGACCCTCTAGTTTGAAAAAATCTTTTTTGAAAGTTTTTAAGCCCCTGCGCCCACGAAGCAACTGCTATCTCATTTCAGTCAGCAACCCAGCGTTGCCAGATAGGTTAGATTACCCGAAAAACAGCCATATTTAATGTCATTTGGCAACATTGGGTTGCTGACTGAAATTAGTTGCGAAGTGGGCGCAGGGGCTTAATCTAATTTGAAAAAATCACCCATCCAGCACCGATAATAATAAGTTAATAATTAAAAGATGTTCTTTAGTGAAAAGATGTTCTTATGGTTTTAGTGAAAACCATAGAGTTCAGTAATATAATAATAACTATAAAAGAAGTTAGCACAATTACTTAATTACCCTAATTGATTTTTACTTTCATACTTTGTTAAATCAATCAAACAATTATTAATTATTAATACGGATAGCGCCAAAAGATTACTATCACTTCATAGTAGCAACGTAGTGGGTATTTCAATAATCGACAATCCTCCCAACCACTTTGCAAAATATTACCAACAACAGCTTAACATGAAAACGACCTCGTTATTACCCCCCCCCCCCCCCCAAAAAAAATGCAGATCAGCAAAAAAGTGCCCGACTTTCACACTGCAGTGCAGTCACTTCGCAACGCAGCTACCGCCTTTGACAAATTCATGCTTTTCAAAAGAACAAAAAAGTGGGAATCAAAAGAACAAAAAAAAAAAATGAAAAGTGGTAACTACCATGATGGCACCACCATGATTAAATTTTGTTGATACAATGCTGTCCCCAACCTTTCCCCAGAGACTACATGCTGTGTAATAAAAAAAATCAGATATTTTCTCATTTTCTACACTTTTATCATCGGCACCGGCCTTTAAAACTAGCCCTCAAAAGGTCAGCACACAAGGGACCGAGGCAACACAACACAAAAGTGTTACAACAAGGGGAGGGGGTAACCTATTCAAAAGGTGATTGTGTTTGTTTGGTGTCAGGTTTGGTTTACTTTTAATATTGAATGAGGAAGAATAACACTGATCAGGTGCCAAAACTCCGTTATCAAGAGAAAATTGGCAAACATTGCTGTACAATATGGATAGTTACTGCATTGGAGACAGAGATTATCTACAATAGAATATCTGTTGTAATGTGAGGCTTTATTGAACTAAGAAGTGAGCATTAATGATTCGTATGAAGCGAATTTGATATATGTAACAGCGTAACATGTTTACAGCACTGTGTTGACTACGAAGGCAAATAATTTAAACACAGAATAATAATAATATCATACTGTTGAATGTATTGCTAAAGTATAACACTTCTAAGATTTGAACTCTTAAAATAAATGGTAGAAGTTCAGTTCTTGTAAAAATATATTTATTTATTGTATCTTTAATGTTGACTGTATATTGTTATTGCAGCAATAAAATATTCTTATTCTTAAAGAAACCCACTTTTTCTATAAAATATGCCTATTTTCCCCACTTCTCTGTATATTAGAATTCGCTACCAATAATTTCTAGCAAATGTGACATGGAATTGAAACTAGCGAGAAAACTACAGTTTAGCCATATTTAGATATTTTTAAAGATATATTTAAAGACTTCTAAATAAGAGTACCATAAATAATCTAACAAATACTACAGTTATAATAATACGAAGAATTATAAAAAATAACTAAAAATGAAATAATAAATAATTAACAAAAACTATTTCAGTTAGATTACTGAGAGATCATTCCAAACAGCCAGCTTTCGTCTGCGTTTTCCACCAACTTTATAATTACATTGGCTACTCTATATAATATCAAGGGCGTACTCTTCTTTATGAGAAATTATTAATTGAGATATGACCCAAGCACTCTCCTTTGAGACCAAATTATTCACATGTCAGCCACATGACCTTTCATCTATTCGTTCTGAGCTCAGTTTCATAAACTTTCAACGGAAATTACTCATTTTTCAGAGTTTAATTAAGTAATGTTTCAAAGTGTATGTGTAGTGTAGTTGTGTAGAGGGAGTTTTATTATAAGACACAGAGTGGAATGAGCATTTAATTGAAGTGAATCTTCTTAACAGCATAACTAACTTGTTTTTGTGGTTACTTTTTACACATGACAATTCAATTATGATTTTTACAATGAAGTAAAAAATCATTGGGATTCGTGGCGAAGCGTGGTATACTTATTTGGTCATCGCCGAGTATATTTCCTATACTTAGGGCCGGTTCATGAGCTCGGGATTTAGCCAAGTCCTAGACTAAAACGGGTGGCTACCGTAGCATCGACAAACGTTTGTCGCGACTGGTTAGTGGGTTAGGAGCATAGATAGCACGTTAGGATCATAGTGTTGAGGCTAACGTTTGTCGATGCTACGGTGGCCACCCGTTTTAGTCTAGGACTTAGCTAAATCCCGAGCTCATGAACCGGCCCTTATAGGAATAAGTATACCACGCTTCGCCACTAATTAGGATCCATTTTAATAAATGATAAAGTATTTCACGCCAATATATTTTGTAATCTACAAAAAGGAAATAATCTAATCTACCCCTCCTTTTCCACTACCATATTCTCCCTCCCCACCCTTATTCATTCCCCCCCCCCTATCTCATCACCCCTATTCATCATCATTACCTTCCTACTCACTACACTATAGTGCGATTCACGTCAAGAAGTCAGCATTGCTTAGATGGGAATTTGCTATCCTTGTTCAGCACAAGGCAGTTGCTGATGTCTCTATCCTATTCGCACTGTGCATAGCGGTAAGGGCACACAACACACAGCCACCACACCACTACTCTATTTGCATAATGCTAACTTGCGCATGCACATGTGCGCGCAACTCATGAATCGCCAAGTAGGCTGCTGCTCTAGGCAGCGCTGCGCAGCAAACAGAGAAAGTTCAACAAACATCGATACATACAAACTTGTATGAAAAAGTTGGATTGCTTTCAATTTCTCAAGATACCAATCTTGCGCGGAAGCCTGGATACACGTTACTACTTGTGTAAACAAGTTCGGCACCCCCTTTCATAAGTGAACTCTTACTTCTTGTGTTCTATATTTTTGATAAAGAATGTGACGTAGGATATTTAGGTTGTTCATTACAATATGATACAACTGAAATATCCTAGATTGTTATTCTATAAAATAAAATAAAAATATCCTGATACATAAAATAATACTGGAAATGATAGAAGACAATATAAAAGAAACTGTAAAGAAAGAAATACTGTATAAAAGATAGCACAGACCAATACCACGACTCAGACTAGATTAGCAACAAAAAATATTGAATCATGAGGAGCAATGTCGAGACCTTTACCTTGCAACTAGCATTCAATGTACCCTCAGTCATTCTTTGGTAATATATAAGGCTAGGCGTACACCGGTTAGTCAAGACAAGACAAGACGAGATTAGTCACGTTTAGTCACAGTACTTCACATAGTTGCTTATGAAGCAACACACACCGATTAGTCATTGCATCGGTATGTGCTGCTTCATAAGCAACTATGTGAATAGTTATTAAACGTGACTAATCTCGTCTTGTCTTGACTAACCGGTGTACGCCTAGCCTTACAGTCATCATCATACATTATCATCAACCTCTTTAAATCTATAAGGGTTCATTGTTCAACCCATTGATTGGTTACTATCTTGCATTTCGAATAGGTTTTTCTTATTTAATTCAGTCAATAAGACTCATCATATTTATGAGACTTCATCATATTCATAACATCAGAATAATGTGAGAAGATAAATTGAGTGAAGGAAGGAGTACCCCATGGAAAAATCACGGAATTCCCAAGAAACTCCTCGAAATCTCAAAACCCTAATCTGTCAATCAAGCAACGGTTTTTATTCACAATTCAAAGCCTCCATTGGAAAGGTTATAGGAAATATTTGAAAAACAAGTGAAAAATATTTTTCAACTTTTTAATTTTTTTTGCTGCTGTGATGCTGACATAAGCTCTTAGCTTGTGCGTTGGTAATGGGAAAATTTAAATTTAGTTCCAACGCCAATACATTAAAACAAAGTATATAAATAGAATAAAGCGAGCGGAATAACCTCTGACAACAAACACAACATCCGAGTCCGCCTACAACTCACAACTGGAACCAGTTCCTAAACTTGGAACAACCGTTCCAAAAGAGGTCATTATCTAGTTCACTGCCGATTTGAACTGGTTTCAAAGGGAGCAAAAGTACAGAGGCAGCACAAGGTTAAAAAGGTTATCTGTCCACAGAATCTACGCCAAACATACTCACAGAGCTCACGTTCATGATTTACTAGGGTGCTGCTACGTATATTTTACGCAGGTAACCGACTACTTTCATATGTCAGGCTATATTTTTCAATTTCTCGCTGAGAGAGCTCATTTATAATCAGTGTGTGTGTATATGTGTGTTAGAGAAAGAGAGAGATAGATAGTGATAGAGAGAAAGAGAGAGAGAGTGAATAAAAATAGATAAAATGATAGAGATAGGGGCTAATTTAATTAATTAATACTTCATCTATCAACTGGAGAATATACTATGAGAGAAGAAACAGAAGGCATTCGGCCAAACCTACTACAACAACAAGTCTGTATTGAACAGTTCAGGGTAAATCTTTATATAGTAAACTTATAGATTCTAGTGACACACTCACTCACTCACTCACTCACTGACAAAAACTCACAGCCAACACCGCTGATCGGAGAGAAAACCTGAGGTCACCATTAGATAGGGGGCCGAGAGTAGGTACAGGGAAAACTCCAAAACTTTAGAAAATTTCCCCCCTAAGGGGGGTTGAGGCCCCCCAAAGATTTTCTGCAAAGCTAACCGCTCATCGCACAGCAAAGTCATGAGGAACTTTTTTGTTCAGCACCCGGAGATACCTCGATTTCGATAATAAAATTTCGACCGGGTTCACAAGGGGGCCCAAGGGGGGCATTTGAAATTTTTTTTCACAAATTGTTTTTTTCAAAAATTCACAGCCAAAACTGCTGATTGCAGAGAAAAACTGGGGTCACCATCAGATAGAGGGCCAAGAGTAGGTACAGGGAAAACTCCAAAACCTTCAAAAAGTCCCCCCCTCAGGGAGGATGTGGCCCCCCAATGTTTTTCTGCCAATTTAAATACACATTTTACAGCAAAATGGTAGAGGAAAAACTTGTTCAGATTGTGGAAAAACATCGAAATATGTGATAAAATTCGAACCGGGTCGACAAGGGGGACCAGGGGGGGCAATTCTCATTTTTGGCCATTTTTGCTGTTTTGGCCAGATTTTGATGGGTCAATTTTCAATGGTTCTAGATTTTTTAGCGCAGTTTTTGATCTCAGAATGTTGTTCCTTGGACCCAAAGACCTCATAAAAAAGTCATCTGCCCAAAAAAAATATTCAGGGGGGCACTGGGGGTCCTATGTCAAATTTGGCAAATTTTGGGACGGCTGTATTTCTCTTATTTGGGTACCCGATATCATTGTGCCATACATCATTGAACTCAGCTCATCAAGGCCATTCAGAAACATATGCTATATGCCTAAATCAAATGAAGTAATTGGAACTCAAATTTGAAAATTTTCAAATTCTCCCACTTTATGAAGATCACAGTGGAGAGGTACCCACTCAAATACATTCTAAGCCAATCCTAGCATAGGTGGAACAGTTATTTTGTTCTTATGAATACCCAAAATCATTGAGAAAACTCCAAAACTATGACATTTTTTTGTCAGGGGGGCAACAAGCCCCCCTCAATTTTTTCAACTTTTCCATTTCACTATTTAGAGCAAAAGTGTAAAGGACCTTTTTTGTTAAGCACCTCGATATGCTTTGATTCCAATAATAAAATTTGTACCAGGTCAGCAAGGGGGATCAGGGGGCGCAATTGTATTTTTTGGTCATTTTTGCCAATTTTGGGAAATTTATTTGGGGTCTATTTTCAATGGTTCTTGATATTGTAGTGCAGTTCTCGAGGTCGGAATGTTGTTTCTGGACCTAAAGATCTAATTAGAATGTTACCCATCAAAAAAAAGTATTCAGGGGGCACTGGGGGACATATATGTCAAATCTGGCTAATTTTGGGATGGCTGTATTTCTCTTATTTGGATACCGGGTATTATTGTCCTATACATCATTGAACTCAGCTCATCAAGGCGATTCAGAAACATATGCTAAATGCCCATATCAAGTTTTTGGAACTCAAATTTGAAAATTTTCAAAGTCCCCCCTCTTTACAAAGATTAAAGTGGAGAGGTACTCACTGACATAAATTCTAAGCCACTCCCAGCATAGGTGGATCAGTGGAAACAACCATTTTGTTTTCATGAGTACCCATAACAATTGAGAAAACTCCAAAACTATGAAGTTTTCCCATCAGGGGGGCACCTGGTCCCCCTCAATTTTTTCAACTTTTCTATTTGACTATTTAGAGCGACAGTGAAAAACCTTTTTTGTTAAGCACCTCGATATGCTTTGATTTTGATAATAAAATTTGTACTGGGTCAGCAACAGGGATCATGGGGGGCAATTGTATTTTTTGGTCATTTTTGCCAATATCTCAAAAAATGTTTGGGGTCTATTTTCAATGGTTTCTGATATAGTAGTGCAGTTTTCGAGGTCTGAATAATGTTCCTTGGGCCTGAAAAGCTAATATAAATGACACCTGCCCCCAAAATAATATTCAGAGGTGGAACTGGGGGACCACCAAGAAAATTTACATTCACGAGATAATGGGGGGGCGAAGCCCCCAGGGGGGTGCAGGGGGGCGAAGCCCCCTGCCGAGCACGAAGTGCGAGTCATAATATAGTAAACTTACAAATTCTAGTGACACACTCACTGACTGATTGACAAAAACTCACAGCCAAAACCGCTGATTGGAGAGAAAAACTGGGGACAATATTAGATAGGGGGCCAAGAGTAGGTACAGGGAAAACTCCAAAACTTTGAAAAAGTCCCCCCCTCAGGGGGGTTCAGGCCCCCCAAAGATTTTCTGCAAAGCTAACCGCTTATCGCACAGCAAAGTCATGGGGAACTTTTTTGTTCAGCACCCGGAGATACCCCGATTTCAATAATAAAATGCCAACCGGGTTCACCAGGGGGCCCAAGGCATTTTGAAAATTTTTTTTCTCATTTTTTTCTTCAAAAAATTCACAGCCAAAACCGCTGATCGCAGAGAAAAACTGAGGTCACCGTCAGATAGAGGACCGAGAGTAGGTACAGGGAAAACTCCAAAACCTCCAAAAAGTCCCCCCCTCAGGGGGGATGTGGCCCCCCAAAGTTTTTCTGCAAATTCAAATACACATTTTACAGCAAAATGGTAGGGGAAAAACTTGTTCAGATTGTGGAAAAACATCGAAATATGTGATAAAATTCGAACCGGGTCGGCAAGGGGGACCAGGGGGGGCAATTTTCATTTTTGGCCATTTTTGCGGGTTTGGGCAGATTTTGATTGGTCAATTTTCAATAGTTCTAGGTTTTTTAGCGCAGGTTTTGGGCTCAGAATGTTTTTTCTTGGACCCAAAGACCTCATAAAAATGTCATCTGCCCAAAAAAAATATTCAGGGGGGCACCAGGGGACCTATGTCAAATTTGGCAAATTTTGGGACGGCTGTATTTCTCTTATTTGGATACCGGGTATTATCGTGCCATACATCATTGAACTCAGCTCATCAAGGCCATTCAGAAACATATGCTATATGCCCAAATCAAATGAATTTTTTGGAACTCAAATTTGAAAATTTTCAAATTCCCCCACTTTATGAAGATCACAGTGGAGAGGTACCCACTTAAGTACATTCCAAGCCACTCCCAGCATAGGTGGAACAATTATTTTGTTCTCATAAGTAACTGAAACCATCAAGAAAACTCCAAAACTATGACATTTTCCCATCAGGGGGGCACCACGTCCCCCTCAATTTTTTCAACTTTTCCATTTCACTATTTAGAGCAAAAGTGAAAAGGACCTTTTTTGTTAAGCACCTCGATATGCTTCAATTTCCATTATAAAATTTGTACCAGGTCGACAAGGGGGACCTAGGGGCGCAATTGCATTCTTTGGTAATTTTTCAAAAAATGTTTGGAGTCTATTTTCAATGGTTTCTGATATGGTAGTGCAGTTTTCGAGGTCTGAATAATTTTCCTTGGGCCTGAAAAGCTGATATAAATGACACCTGCCCCCAAAAAAATATTCAGAGGTAGAACTGGGGGACATAGAACACAGGAGACTATGGGGGGGCGAAGCCCCCAGGGGGGTGCAGGGGGGCGAAGCCCCCTGCCGAGCACGAAGTGCGAGTCATATAATAGTAAACTTACAAATTCTAGTGACACACTCACTCACTCACTCACTGACAAAAACTCACAGCCAAAACCGCTGATTAGAGAGAAAAACTGGGCTCACCACTAGATAGGGGGCCAAGAGTAGGTACAGGGAAAACTCCAAAACTTTGGAAAAGTCCCCCCCTCAGGGGGGTTCAGGCCCCCTCAAGATTTTCTGCAAAGATAACCGCTCATCGCACAGCAAAGTCATGAGGAACTTTTTTGTTCAGCACCCGGAGATACCCCGATTTCAATAATAAAATTTCAACCGGGTTCACAAGGGGGCCCAAGGGGGGCATTCAAAAAACTTTTTTTCAATTTTTTTCTTCAAAAAATTCACAGCCAAAACCGCTGATCGCAGAGAAAACCTGAGGTCACCATCGGATAGAGGGCCAAGAGTAGGTACAGGGAAAACTCCAAAACCTCCGAAAAGTCCCCCCCACAGGGGGGATGTGGCCCCCCAAAGTTTTTCTGCTAATTCAAATACACATTTTATAGCAAAATGGTAGAGGAAAAACTTGTTCAGATTGTGGAAAAACATCGAAATATGTGATAAAATTCGAACCGGGTTGGCAAGGGGGACCAGGGGGGGCAATTTTCATTTTTGGCCATTTTTGCCAGTTTGGCCAGATTTTGATGGGTCAATTTTCAATGGTTCTAGATTTTCTAGCGCAGTTTTCGGGCTCAGAATGTTGTTTCTTGCACCCAAAGACCTCATAAAAATGTCATCTGCCCAAAAAAAATATTCAGGGGGGCACTGGGGGACATATGTCAAATTTGGCAAATTTTGGGACGGCTGTATTTCTCTTATTTGGATACGGGTGTATTATTGTGCCATACATCATTGAACTCAGCTCATCAAGGCGATTCAGAAACATATGCTATATGCCCAAATCAAATAAATTTTTTGGAACTCAAATTTGAAAATTAGCAAATTCCCCCACTTTATGAAGATCACAGTGGAGAGGTACCCACTGAAGTACATTCTAAGCTACTCCCAGCATAAGAGGAACAATTATTTTGTTCTCATGAGTACCCAAAATCATTGAGAAAACTCCAAAACTATGACATTTTATGTCAGGGGGGGCAACAAGCCCCCCTTAATTTTTTCAACTCTTCCATTTCACTATTTAGAGCAAAAGTGTAAAGGACCTTTTTTGTTAAGCACCTCGATATGCTTCGATTTCAATAATTTGTACCAGGTCAGCAAGGGGGATCAGGGGGCGCAATTGTATTTTTTGGTCATTTTTGTCAATTTTTCAAAAAATGTTTGGGGTACATTTTCTATGGTTCCTGACATAGAAGTGAAGTTTTTGATGTCTGAATAATGTTCCTTGGGCCTGAAAAGCTGATAAAAAAAACACCTACACCCAAAAAAATATTCAGTGGTGGAAGTGGTGGGACATCAAATTTGGCTAATTATCAGACTCCTGTATTTCTCATTTGTATACCAGGTATTATGCTACATGCCCAAATCAAATAACTTCTTTGGAATAACGTTTTTGGAACCCAAATTCGAAAATTTGAAAAGTTCCCCAGAGAGATCATGGGGGGGGGGCGAAGCCATTTATAATCAGTGTGTGTGTATATGTGTGTTAGAGAAAGAGAGATAGATAGTAATAGAGAGAAAGAGAAAGAGTGAATAAAAATAGATAAAAGGATAGAGATAGGAGCTGGAATATTAATTTAATTAATCTATTAACTGGAGAAAACACTATGAGAGAAGAAACAGAAGGCATTCGCCCAAACCTACTACAACAACAAGTCTGTATTGAACAGTCCAGGGTAAATGTCACATTCAATTTTACTGAAAATTTCAGTGCAAAAAAAGCTATGAACTTACAATTCTGAATAACACGATCAAAATAAATGCCAACCACAAAAAAGTAATACTGAAACATCTTGTAAAAGTGAATTTTCACTGAAAATTTTCTAAAACATCAACCTAGACTCGGACTTCTACAAATTATTGTATACAAAATATACTGCTCTGTATAATAAGTAACCGGACTGAGCCGGTTACAGCTGGTTGAAGCGACTGCTAACCGGTATCTGGTGCTGTAGAGGTTGTGGGGGGTCTAGGGAAAGGGAACTGGGCGGCAACAGTTTCCTCCAAGCGCTTGGAGAGATAGCATAGAGCAAAAGCGTTGTGCATGTTCAGTTACCTCGTCGAAGTGAAAATGGAGTGTACGATCAAGCAACGTTTTAGCATCAAATTTTGTGTTAAACTCAAGAAAACGGCCACGGAAACTCTTCGAATGATTCAAGAGGCTTACGGTGAGGATGCTCTGTCCAGAACTCAAGTGTTTCAGTGGCACAAAAATTTTCGGGAGGGCCGCGATGACGTCCATGACAAACAGCGTATCGGTCCGCCATCAACGAGTCACACACACACACAAATGTGCAGGAAGTGCGTGATGTGTTGAACAGTGATCGTCATCTGAGCATTCGGGCTATTGCAGATGAGGTCGGAATTGATAAGATGACCGTTAACAACATTATCAAGAACGATCTGGGCATGAGGAAGATCTGCGCGAAGCTGGTACCCAAACACCTGACTGATGAGCAAAAGGAGCATCGTGTTGCTGTCGCATCGGTTGGCCAAACAGTCAAGGGCAACGTTGCCACAGCCCCCTTACAGCCCGGATATGGCACCAGCGGACTTTTTTCTGTTCCCCAAGATCAAGAGACACCTCAAAGGGACGCGGTTCGGGACTCTGTAAAACGTTCAACGTGCTACGACGAGGGTCCATCCTACGAAAACGCTCCATTTTCACTTCGACGAGGTAACTGAACACGCACAACGCTTTTGCTCTATGCTATCTCTCCAAGCGCTTGGAGGAAACTGTTGCCGCCCAGTTCCCTTTCCCTAGACCCCCCACAACCTCTACAGCACCAGATACCGGTTAGCAGTCGCTTCAACCAGCTGTAACCGGCTCAGTCCGGTTACTTATTATACAGAGTAGTACATCAGTTTGAGTTCTCTACTATGAATAAATGAAAATCGAGCTCATTAGAGCATGTTTAAATATTGTTATCGATACTTTCAAGTGAAACAAATAAGTCAACAAAGAAAATTATTAAGAAAAAGAAAAGAAAGAAGAGAGTGAATGAGGAGAGAAGAGAATGGATAAAAAGAGAGACAAGAGAGTGAATGAAAAGAGAGAGGGTGAGAGGGAAGAAAACGTGAGAGAGAAAGAGGATTAATAATCTAGTTACCATTCGACAACATAGCTAAACATGTTGTACGGTTTACTGGGAATCTTGACAAGAACATCATGTTAAGTAAATGAGGTTACAAGATAGTAGAAAAGAACATCAGGAGAAACTAAGAGAGAATCAAGGTGGGAGAGAAAGAGAGAGATATATAGAGAAAGGGTAGTAATAAAGAGGAGTGTGTTGGGAGAGAAATATTAATAAGCAGTAGATGACTCACCATGTAACTAGGTTAGTCTCAGTAGTGGTACAATACTTGTTTTGCCATCTATGACCTTGATCAGTGTAATACCCATAAATTCCCACTCATTAAAACTCTTTCCTATTAGGAAGGATCTCTTTTCTGTGATTTATTGATCTCTTTTATTGACCGACAACTTTATTCAAACGTGGGCAGTGTAAAGACCCTAGAATCGTGTAGTGTAGCGGTAGCCTATCCTTCTTATAGCACAGTTGAAGCTGCACAAATGTTTTGCTAGCCTTCTATTACAACCAAGGTGTAGCTATCACTGTATTTACGATCTCTAAAGCCGTAAGCCTTACCAAGATCAAAATCCATTCAATAAAATAACCTTCTGTCCAATAAATAATCATTCTATAGTGTTGAGTCGCACCGCTGACTGAGTAGATACTATTGTGAGATAATTATATTATCAACAAATGAAATGGGTAAAACGACTTCAACATTCATAATATTCAAAACCCCATTATTAACCTTTTAGGCTAGGCGTACACTGGTTAGTCAAGACTAGACAAGACGAGATTAGTCACGTTTAGACACAGTACTTCACATAGATGCTTATGAAGCAACACACCGATTAGGCTCGGTTCACACGAGCGTGTACGTTCGACATGCGGTAGATAATTGAGACACTTTCCAATGAAACAATTAAACAATTAACTCACGCAACTTAGAGCTAGTGCAGGGAATCAAATCGTGTTGTTCACACTTCATCCGTGAGACGCGCGTTGCAGCACGTCACCTTGTTTCACTGCTAGAAACATGCGTGCTAATTGCCCCCGGCAATTATATCTAATTATCCTAACATACAAAAAAAAGTTAAAATTTGGGAATTTTTGATTTTTGAAAGTGCTATGCTATTCTACTCGATGTCCTGAGTGCAGTCGAACTTGATTTTCATCTCTAGCATGAAAATTGCCCGTTTTATTAAAGATTATTGTTTCTATCTCCAGTGATAGTCTATTAGTGGCAAAACTTGAATACAATTGAATGAAAAATTCTAAATTCATACAGCCGAGAATACCCGGTTTCAAAACTTGGCATTCTGTGTGCCATTTTACTACCATTTTTATACCATTTTTCAGACATTTATACCATTTTTCTACATTGAATACTGAAGTTGTGTACTGTATTTGTGTTGAACAAGGAATAAAAAACAGAAAATAGATAGTACATATTTACAAGCAACCAAATCACGAATTTTGGTTCATCTCTATGAATGTCATAACCTACTAATAAATAAAAGAATTTGCAATTCGAATTCAACACAATGATTAGTACTGTATTTGAGTAGAGAATTTTATGAATATGCTGTGAATTATCACTCATCTCAAAGTTACGGCCAACATCTCTTCAGGGCATACTGAAAGCCGCATGCTCGTATCCTGACTTCTCAATTTGTCTGATAATTTAAAACTTAATTCGTCGAAAGACCTTATGCTCATTCTAAAATAATTGAAAAATTTCTGCTCATCTTGAGTATGAAGTATGAGTATAAGTATGAATAGGCTAGATTTGCCACTATGGCTTGTCGACGTCTTGCCACGTCCATTCTCACAACGCCACTGAGAAAATAATGCATTTGTACAATTATAGCACGATCCATTTAACTTGTCAGAAATCAGCTGTGTTGGTAATAATTAAACAGTGACTTCGACCCAATAATCAAAAGGCTTAAAAGTCTTAAAGATCTTTGTAAAGAAGACCTTTCAAAGAATAACTTTTCAATAATCTGAGAGTTTTAGCATTTGTAGGTTAAGTATTGTAATATTGCTGGTCAAAACATAATTATGTTTTCTGACAAGTTAAAAGGGACCTGCTATAGCAAAGAATATTTTGCAGCTGACAGTATTGGCGCGAAATGGAATTCGCTGCAATCTAGTGATTGTTCAATATTCTCAACTTTCAATGGAAGTACAATTATTTGCATCATCATTATATGTAATTTTCTGAGATTATTCCTATTATTTATTCTAATTATCGTAACCTATGGGGAGCCCCCCAGAACAAAACCACTAGGTGTAATTTATATACAGTTTACAGTCGTAGAGTTTTTATAATGCAAAAAAAGATATTGAGAGTCATTTGTAGGCTGAGATCGAGAGACTCTTGCAAAACATATTTCAGAGACCTGAACATCCTTAGACTTCCTTCTCTCCACATCTATCAATTAGTAGTTTTTGTTAAAGTAAATATTAACAAATTCCAATTTTGTGCAGACAATCATCAATATAACACTCGAAATAGGGACCTGATAGCTTTTCCAATGCATAGACATGCAGCATTGGAAAGAACTCCATTCTATTCTGGAATGAGACTATTTAATAAGCTGCCAACGAACATCCGAAATATGGAATCTGTCATTTCATTTAAGCGGGCAGTCAGGAAAATGCTATTAGAGAAAAGCCTATATACTATCGCGGAATTTGACTTGATGAGAAAGTTGGTGAGCTGGTATGAATTCCTGTAACAGATACTTTGAATAAAAAATGGAGAGTAATTTTATTTTGGAATTAGATTTTTTCATTTTTTGAGATTAGGACAAATCTAGAGATTTACTATAGTTAGTATTAATCTAGATGTAAATAATATTGTAATTAGATTTAAGTTAGCAATCGACAAGTCACCAGTCAAATGGGTGTAACTCAGTTTATGATGTATTGTGACAATTGAGCATTGTAGCATTATAGCCATTAGCATAAACAACCATTTTAGCATTAATAGCCATGAGTAGGTATGCAACACACTAAATTCTTTTATCATAGATAAATATCTCACATTATTGATATTTCACTTATGAATCTTGTTAATTTTTTGGCTAAATTCTCATTTAAATGGTTGAAGAAAATTTCAAATTTCATTATGAAGTTGGAAAACCGATTAGAATCAAATAATTAGCTAGCTATACTAATTTAAATGCTATAAGAAAATTTCAAACTGTTCTAGAATCAGAAGACCAAGTAGAATAAGATAGGACTTGAAAAATTTATAATATCAAAATTTTTTATCTTTTTCTATCAAAATCTATGAATAAATTTTTCTTAGCCAATTAGGCCGCATGCGTTTTATAATTGCCGGTCGAATCTTGGAAGAAGCAACTATTCTTGGAATTCTCGCTCACAATTATCTACCGCATGTCGAACGTACACGCTCGTGTGAACCGAGCCTTAGTCATTGCATCGGTGTGTGCTGCTTCATAAGCAAGTATGTGAATTACTGTGACTAATCTCGTCTTGTCTTGTCTTGACTAACCGGTGTACGCCTAGCCTTTCCCGTCTTTCGGAGGAGACGTTAAGCCGTCGGTCCCGACTGCCTAAAAAGTAGTCGTCATATCTCATCATCACCCCACTCATTACCCACGCACAAGCCTAGAGCTCATGTGGGCATCATCCTCAGGAAAAAAGATGAACAGTTTTTATTAGTATTTTGAAAAGTTCCATAGTTTCCTTGAGTTCCAAAAACAAGAATGAGAACACCGTTTCAGCACCAATCGAATTCAAATATATTTATGGTAAATTCAACACTGTTTCCAGAAATGTAGAATTGTATGGAGATTTTCGAAAACTTGAAACAGTTATCCCTGAATAGATATATTCCATAGAGGAATGCCCCAAAATTTGAAAAGTCCGTTAAATGGATGAATCCGTAAAATATCTATGATTTAATTAATCGAAGATGAAACTATTACTGAGAAAAATACTACTTCTATAAAACAACTTGAAAACTTTACTCACAAATAATAGAAATCGCACGTTTCCACTCACCTGCAGAACAAAAACAAGTATATTATTAGTAAAGAATGAAGGAAATAAAACAATAATTACAAAGAAAACATCTCTAAAATCATGTTACAAGATAATATTCTATACAGTTTGAAAGTAATTCTGAACTATCGATGAAATCTAATTAACAAATAATGACAAAATGCCGAAACATGAATCGATGAGTGACTATAATGATTCATAATGATTATGATAATAATTCATTTATAATGATTCAACTCTTTTTTCAGAGGACGAAGCCCAACCAATATTTAGGCTTGTCCGTGGGTAACAAGAGGGGTGATGATTAGAGATGATTAATAATAACGACTGTTTAACGGCTGATTTCTTTATTACTGCCATTAATATAAAAAAAAAATAGTTTGCTAATAATCAAAATACGAGATAGTAATAACAAGGTTCAAAAAAGTATGTTTTCATATAGTCTAGCCTTGGGCGCCAGCCATGAATCAAAATCTCAACAATCTTCGACATGGATCAAAATATTTACAACTACATTATTCAACCGCTAATTGCTTGAGGATGCTCCAATATTATTGACCATGTCTTGACCGAGAAACACATTCCAGATTGTCTCTCTGCCGAACAACCTCGGCTAATACGAAATAATAGTGGCTGAACATCAAACTTCTCTCGGTGGGACATTTCCAGTGTCTGATGATCAATAGAAATCTCGACCAGCTTTAGGATCCAATTAACTTGATACCAAATCATCCCCCCCCTTGCGCCAGAGCGGGGGAGAGATATCTCCAATATCTAGCTCGCCCCGAATCATTTCCCCAGTCGGAGGCCGACTCCATCTAAAGGTATGAGAGATATTATTGGACCAAAAGGAAGCTGGCAAACAAGAAGGGGACTCTTGATCAGTGAAAGATGACTGCGATGATTTCCTCTTTCTCTTCTCAGCCTTGTTCTTTATCTACAATTTCCTCTTTTTACTCTCTTACTTCATCTACTGTTCTTCTTCTTACCCTTATTCTCTTTCAATTTCCTCTCCTTACTCTCTTACTCCATATACTGTTCTTCTTTTTCTCATTCGTGTCCTTGAACTTTGCAGTTTTGAGATGATCTTCGTATTCGACTTTTTCCTCATAATTTGTCATTCCCATCTTTGAGATCTTTTCTCCATCATTTTCTCCTTTCTCTTGATTCCTCTCAATTTCCCATTATTTTTCTTTTCATCAAGTATTCTATGAGCTCCCTTACGTTCCTTCCTCTTCTCTTGTTCAACCTCCATGCTATATTTGTCTCCTTTCTATAATATTATCCTTATCCTTTTATTAATGTTATAATATCATCCTTCCTCTTCCACCAACTTCTGCAATTCATCTTTTCCTTATTTGGAATTATCAATAATATCTCCAGCTTCAGCTAATTCTCTCCTCCTTTCACTTCTTCTACTTTCCTTTCTTCTCCTACTTCTATCGCCTCTTGATTCTTTTACTCATCTTCTTCACTTCTCATTCTCCTTTAGCAACTCCCTTCTTTCAATCATAATTTTTCTTATGCCTTATTCCTCTTTCACTTCTATTTCTTGTTTTGTTTCCTCTCCTTACACCTTCTTTCAATTTTTCTCCTCGTTTTGCCCCACACCTCATTCTCGTCTATTTTCGCAACTTCATTTTTCTTTCCAACAACTTCTTTTCTCCAATTTCTTTCCAAACTTTACACACTTCTTCTTTCCAAAAATTCTTTTCATCTTCAAAAATTCTTTTCATCTTCTCTTCTATTAATTCTCACTTTTTCTTCCAAGTATTTCATCAATAATCATTATCCTTATCATCATCAACCCTTTTTCCTTCTTCCTCTACATCTTCCCCTTCCTCCTCCTTCTAATCACCATACTTTCTCCTTCCCACTCTTTTCCTCCGTCTTCTTCTTTTCCCTTCCCACTCTTCGTCGCCTTATACGCTAAGAAGCTTTCAACATCCTTTTCCACCCCTGTTCGGCTCCTGCATGAAGACAGATAAGAGACCAACAGACACGGCTTCATTCGACAATTGTCAATTGTCGAAAGCAAAATGGAAACTGTCCACTGCAGACCTAACTAAATCCAGAGGGGGGGAGGAGTAAAAACCTTAATCCCCCCCACAACACAGTAAATACCACCCCTAGCAACTAATTCCACTTTCAACTACAACAGGTAATATTCTCCTTCCATCATTCCTTTAGCCTACTTGTTCAATGTTGAGAGGGTCTTTTCCATTTCACCCTCTAACCTATCTATTCCAGACTCAAAGCTTCCAGAGATTAGACGGGGAAACGCAAAGGAAAAGGAGAGAAACGTAAACAGAGAGAGTGAGACAGAGTGATTGAAAGATTAGTGTAGCCCTACTTCATTGATGTACATTACAAAATTAAACGGCTTTAATTATAGATTATGATAATTAAAAATAAGAGTAATTATTTAATACAATTTAAAGTTATAGATTGAAAAGCATACAAATTTGTAATATTATTCAATTAAATATGAGATGACTAAATGACTGTTGCTCATGTAATAAAAGTTTATGTACTCGTATCTATAGTAATATTCTTTTAATTTGGCAGTTGGCGAATGTCTTTCATTCAACATTTCCAAGATAACGAGTGATGTTCCGTTGATGTCTTTTTCGAATATGTTTTTTAAATGTTATATACACCATTTATGAGAAAAAAATTAACATATCATCACCCGTTACCATAGAAACGTTAAATGGAAGTCATTCGCCATCCGCAAAATTAGAGGAATATTACTATACATGAAACTACTTCAATAAATATCTGCAGAGAAAGATACAGATATAGAGGTGTGATGAAGAAAGAGTGAAATACAGTGATAAAGACGAGATTAGATAGTTTGAATGAGTAATCTACGTGAATTTATTCAGCAGAATAATTAACGTAAATTAATAAAGAATAATCTCATTTGAATTCTAGATTATAGCATCCAAAAATACGAGTAATACTGATAGCATTAAAAGTAATGAGTTACGAAGAACTATACAAAATGGCTAGCTAGTCGATTGCAACATTCAGTATTCTACCACAAGATGGCAACAGCTGTAGGGTAATATTCAAGCACTCACACCCACAGACACGCCCCTTCTGCCTCATAATATTAGTCAATGGCTCGACACTCAAGCAGTTCTCAATTCTGCCACTAGATGGCAGCAGCTGTAGGGTGATGCACAACGCTTATCCAAGCACACGCCCACAGACACGCCTCCTGTCTTCTCATTGGTCAACAGTTCAAAACACAAGCAGTTCACAAAATGGCAGTAGCTACTGGATGACACATTCTTATCTGAAAATACGCCTCCTCTCTTGTGATTGGTGGGTTCAAAATTCCTGAATTCTGCAACTAGAAGGAAGAATTTCACTAGAGCAGTACCATAGAGAAACTAAAGAGTCCTGTATCTGTACTATCCATTCCTACTCTGTGGCGTAACTAACCGAGATAGAATATTTAAATACAGTTCTCAGATTAACAAGACAATTTTGAGTTAGGTCTATTTTTTACAATACGTTGGGTGAACACAATTATGTTAATCGGAACTGCAAGAAAACAATTGAATTATTCGAAATCTCCATTTCATTAAAAGGGAAGTTTAGTAATAAGTAGATGGAAGGAATATTATATAGCATTATTAATTAGGAATTCCGTTCAATTAATTATTAGTAATTAGTCATTTAGGAGGCTAGGGAGTCATTCGTCCGTTCTCTCAAGCATAAAGAGCTTAACTGTTTTTATCGAGAATATCTAGCTTATTCTTCTAGTTCATAAATTCAAACAACACCAACATTAATAGAAGAAGAACATTACCACAGAACCAATACGCTAATTCCTGACACAGTGTCAGATGGATATATGACACAGGTGAGATGTTGTGATATTTATAATACATAATGAAAACACTTGGATGTTGTCAAAAATATCACTGTATTTTCAGTGATATTTTCACTAATAAAGTACAGTGATATTTTTGACAACATCCAACTGTTCTCATTACATTTCATTACGATAATTCCATATCTACTTCATATCATCATTCAAATTTGAATGAAAACAATCCATCCATTCTAGTCACAGATGGAGACAAAAGAAAACAAACACATTGCGTGATAATTAAAATTAGAGTGAGAGAAAACAAAATAATGGTGCCGCATATTCCAAAACGCAATTCCCCAACCAAAATTTGCACTCACGCACGCACACATTCGCAGACTCGCCCATTTTGTAAACGGAATTATGGCTGACGGCGCCTATAGTGAAGCTGAATGTCCATTTTTGGCGTTGTCAATAAAGATAAGGCTCAACCGCCCCCCCCCCTCACTACACAATCCTAAAGGTGGGGGCACAGGACGGTACCCTCTACTAGGGGTAACAAAACCCTTAAATAGCCCTACAATACGGTGCCACCCCTTTTGGGAGACCCTTTCTGCTATGCAGTCAGTATGGTGTCATTTAATACTGCAGTCTCGGTCAGTATAGTGCGATAAGACTGTTTTAGGGGGTAAGGGGGTTATGATCATTAAAGCAAGACATAGAAGGAAGGAAGAACAAAATGCGTAAACATAGGTGGTAGTAGAAAGAAGAAACTGAGAAGTGAAGAAGGAAAATTGATGGAAAAGAGACTAGAAGAAAATGTGGAAGGAAACGTAGGAGGAATACAAGACGAAAGAAGAGGAGCAGTGAATTGTCAAGAACAAGAATGAGGGAGAAAGACGAATTTAGATAAGGATTTACGAAAGAATAAGTATAAAAGGGAGGATGATACGGGAATGAAGAGAATGACGGAATAAACAAGCAAGATAGAAGAGAAAACATACGATAAATATGAAAAACAGGGCGAAATGGAAGACGAGATTGAATAAAATGATAAAAAAAAATAGAAAAAATGAGGGGAGGAAATGAAGGTTAGAAGAGACAAAGAAGAGAGAATGAAGATTGAGTGAACTAAAACTGTGGGGAAACAATATGAAGAGAAGCCAGGGTGATAAGAAAAACAGTAGTAGACAATATAAATGTGGAAGAAAACAAAGTAGTTCAACTCAAAGTTGAATGAGGATAAGGATAAAGAATCATTCGTAGAAAGAAATCGAAGGACAAGAAGAATGGGAAGTAGAACATGGAGAAGAAGAAGAAGGATAAGAGAGAAAGAGAAAGGATAGGAGGTAGTAGAAGAATTCACACTTTACTATACTGGAGAGGAGTATGACCGCTGTATATTTTACCTCCACATTGTATGAACCCTGATAGCCCACCCTATACAACCCTAGTTTTGTTGGTTCGCTATGAAACTATTGACACTAGCACTCTACCAACCTATTTGGTTTCATGGCACTATGAAACTATCAGCACTAACACCCCACTAACCTACTGGTGACCCCAGATAATGCTTTCGTCTAGTAGCTAAATAGTTTCAAGGTGTGTAAGGTAGATATGAAGCCCACAAGAGAACAGAGTGATATTATTTTGTAAATTGAATAAACTACATTTGACTTATTGTGAAGTAGTGTGTTAGTTATCCACATTAAATGAAAAGACTAAGTTGGCATAACCAAATATTTATTAAAATATCGTGATATCTGTTTCTGTTGTAACATTTTTATCAATCTCTGGTAAATTCTGAGTTTACCAGAATTCGATAATGGTGGAACAACCGAAACCACCACTTTTTTATGTGTGTGAGAAAAGAGGCTATACATATTATTTTCGATGGAAAAAACTAAACCTCCAAAAGAAAAGCCTGAGAATTGAACGGTCGAATGACATGCTACTAACATCTCCTACTATCAATGAATTATATTTCGAACAATTACATTATCTTTTTGAAAGTCAATAACCATGGGTGTTTACCTAACAAATGATAAAAAATAGAATCAACTGCGACTGTTATTTTTATCTATAAACTACATTCAAATCTGATATTTCGGTTATTCTGTAGACTGGCTATATTTTAATACTATATTTCGGGTAGTTTTCCTCAAATGGAATTCTCCTCGTAAGATATTCTCCCTTCCAGTAACAGAATTCAGAAATTACTAACCCACCAATCACAAGAGAGAAGGCGTGTTTACAGATAAGAATGTATCAGCCAGCAGCTACTGCCATTTTGTGAACTGCATGAGTTTTGAACGGTCGACCAATCAGAAGACAGAAGGGGCGTGTCTGTGGGCGTGTGTGCTTCAATATCACCCTACAGCTGCTGCCATCTAGTGGCAGAATTGAGAACTGCTTGAGTTTTGAACCGTTGACGAATTAGAAGACAGTAGGCCTGTATTTGATCGAGTGCTTTGATGAGTTCCGTATATCACCCTACTGCTAATGCCATCTAATGACATAATTCAGATCGTTTAAATCAGAAAAGAAGAAGCTGATTTGAATGAATTGGTCATCCAAAATACAGTGAATTTGACGCTTAGCATTATATAAATAGAGAGATATTATTTCTTTACCATCGTACTCAACGGTCATCAGCAAAGTTGAGAAACGATATCTCTCTACCTATCTACTACCAAGCGACAAATTAAATGAATGTCACTGTAAATATTATTACAACGATATTTTAATAAATTTGTGATTATGACAACTTTGAGTCGTTTCATTTAAACCAACATTTAATTCAACAACAATACCTTGTGCATGATAACATTTCAATTCGTGTGATATGAATTTAATCAACCAAATCATTTTCTGCAGCATCTTATCGCTCTCAGATAAAACGCATTCTGGCTCACTTCTTTCGCGTTTTGCCAACCTTTTTCCGTACCTAATACATAATTATGGTATCTACCACAGTTCAAGGTTTCATCTAAAAAAAAAGAAAACAGTTTTTTGTACCAGTAACCTCTCCAAGAAACATACGAAAATAAGCCACACCAGCCTCTACTCCACCACCACCTGACACCCCTTAAATAATCCCAGCTACTGATGACCTATTTCTCCCCCACCCCTAATTTAGAAGGGAAGGGGAGGGGAGAATCGCACGTGGATAGTGATGATGACGTCATCAATCTTGTGTCGTACATCAGTGGCAAGTTTAGCATTTTTATTGCACCGCCATAACGACAACATTAAATTATGCTGTTGACAAATCACACTGACTTATTCCCTCGACACTCAAACACCACAACAGAAAAGTCTACTACCATTTACCATGCCGACAGTATTTCCCTTTATCCAAAATTATTCTCTTTCCTGTGAAACCTCTATCCTTCGCACTCACAAGGAACCTTTAGCTCTATATATTTTATCTTAGCTCCATATCACTGTAACTATATTATTTAGACTTTATATTTCTATCTTCAAAGTCGTTCTCTCTCTTTGCACCTCTCTCACTCTCTCTTCGAACATATTCTCATTCTCTCTCTCTCTCAGACCTATTATAACCAATAAATCAATCAATCTCTCATACTCATTCTCTCTTTAAGAATGGACATTCATTTCAAAACGTCTAACTTTGGAGTCTCATGTTAGACGCAAATGAATTGCAAATCTTATCATAATCATTATCACATTGCATCTGATGAATAAGGCTGGGCGTACACCGGTTAGTCAAGACAAGACAAGACAAAATTAGTCACGTTTAGTCACAGTAATTCACATAGTTGCTTATGAATCAGCACACACCGATGCAATGACTAATCGGTGTGTGTTGCTTCATAAGCAACTATGTGAAGTACTGTGACTAAACGTGACTAATCTCGTCTTGTCTTGTCTTGACTAACCGGTGTACGCCTAGCCTAATAGGTTTATAAATCACGAAATGAATAGCTTAATAACTAATAACTCATATTTATAATTATCGCAGCCTATAAAACTAGCTTTCACTAAAGAATCTTAGCAGAAAAATCTTGATATCTCTTCTCCTAAATTTTCTCTCTAGGCCTACTCCACGAAAAACATTAGCTCTACGCATTACTCTCTTCTGTGGTTCTAAATTCTCTCTCGACTGTGAGACTCCCTTTTCCACTCGGGAAACCCTCAGGAAAACAGGAGGAAACAGGAAATTATTCAGTGGCTCTTTAGTGGGCGTCTGTTTATGAGGTGCTTGTGGAAACCCCATCGTCTTGTCTCCTAATGAATATACCATAGCTTCATGGAGTTAATACAGGATAGAAGATTGAGTTTGAAAATAGGGTTGACTTATGAAACACTCAATACTGGATAAACACCTAATACACCAAAAAATTATTATATAAAATTGACTAATAGTTTTTACATAATTTTTACTTCTATAACATTAATGTGGTGTGTGCTAACCGATTTAGTTTTCTGGCAATGCTATTCATTGCTTTTCATAGTTTACAAAAAAAAATTGATAATAATAATAATAATTTTTCAACAACCGAAGCCGGTATCTAGATTTATTGATAAATTCAAGGTTTTTTTTAAAACAATTAACCGTTAACAATTATAAACACTTGACCGTTAGGCTAGGCGTACACCGGTTAGTCAAGACAAGACAAGACGAGATTAGTCACGTTTAGTCACAGTACTTCACATAGTTGCTTATGAAGCAACACACACTGATTAGTCATTGCATCAGTGTGTGCTGCTTCATAAGCAACTATGTGAATTATTGTGACTAAACGTGACTAATCTCGTCTTGTCTTGACTAACCGGTGTACGCCTAGCCTCAAGATAAATTCTAGTGTTTTTTACGATATCCAATTAAGAATGTTGATTTTTATGAGTAATCGCACACTATTAGCTAGAAATGTGTGCCTAAAACCAATTAAATGAAGACAGCAATCAATTTATCAATCGTACTATGGAGAATTAAAAACGGTGGCTAAACGAAAAATATTTGCTTGTCATATGAACCATTGAAAGAAGAGAGCAACCAATTTACTAACACAAAAGACAAGGCACCACAAAATGTGAATGGATAACTGTATCAATCGTACTATGGACAACTGAAATCGGTGGCAAACGATTGCAAGGACTATTTAGCAAACTAAACACCGGTTAGAAGTACGATTTAGAAACGTGGTGGTGGCGGCGATTAGATAGGAAGAGTGAATACAACCGGTCGAGAGAAATTGAAATTTCTCCCGAAAACCGGCACCTTGACAACGACTATTGCCACTGGTGGAAGCAGTCTCGTTCTCAAGGTAATGAGCTCTGGTTCCGTTTATCGCTTAACAGAAGAATACGAACAAGTAGATAAACAGCAATGACAAAAAAGTGGGAAAGAAAGATTAAGAGGTAAGAAAGAAGAAAACAGGTAGAAGAGACGAAGAACAACTAAAATGAAATAAAAAAAGACTAAGAAGAAGAAAAGGAGGAGCATAGGGAGAAATAGGAGAATAAGATGAGGCTGAAAGAGAAGTTGAATAAAGTTGTACACAAGAGATCAGAAGATGAATAAACGTATTAACTTTTTAAAAAATGAGAGGTTTGAGAAAGCAGAAAATGAATGGCGAAGGGAGGGGATTGAACAAAAGTTGAAAATAGAGGAATAAGAGGAAAGATCAGGCAATAAGAGAAGTAGAGAGAGGATGAGGAGTGGGAAGCAGTGAAAATAGGAGGAAAGAAGGATTACGAGAAAGGAGGGATAAGCAGAGAATGAAAGTTTTCTTGAATAATGAAAATAAAGGGTGCAGAAGCTGCCTGTGGGAGTGATTTGAATGATTTAAAAAATCAAATAACAATGATTTTAATCAGGCGCAAAATTGTAATGATTGACATATGAAAGAGGGGAAGACAGAGAAACATGTATTTCACAGTGAAGAGAGGGGAAGAGAGAGAAGAAAAATATCAATTTGCAAGAAAAATGAAAACAAACCGCAGAAAGAGAGAGAGTAGGACGGAGAAAAAAGAGGAAGGGGAAGGAGAAAAATGAGGAGAAGAAAAAAGTAGAAAAATTTTCAAGGAGATAAGATTTATAGGAAGAGATCAAGAAAAAAGTAAATGTGAGAGGAGGCGGGAATGGGAGAAACATGGGAAGAGAGAAAGGTTGCAGAAAAAATTAATAACAGAATCGGATCAACCTTTAATACAGCATCCTTCGACCTACTTAGCAAGTAAAGTAGAAGTTGTTTTGTAGGATGAAAGGCACGATTAGACTTCAAGTCGGTGATATTCAACCACTAAATAAAACGAGCTTAGTACATTCTTCAGTACAGACTTGATTACGACAAGAATGCTATTATTAGATTACTATAGCCTTATATATGTATAGTACTTATATGTATATAAGTACATCGAAAACATATTAGAGGAACAAGAAAATAAGAAATGCTAGATCAAGATGGTAGCAAAAATAAGTAATAAAATTTGTAGATCAAATGTTGATGTGGAATCTTTCCTTAATTGATAAATATTGTTGAAATGAGACCAAGGTCATGTGAAACAATTAGTGTTCATTAAAGTGGAATTTGACAATTTCAACAAAATTTTACAAAATTAAGTAGTATTATTCAATGAATTCAACAAACTACGAAGCTGTTAACTTTCAACAATCTGCACGTTACAACTTGACGTTGGTATTATTTAGCAAATTATCTACATGAAAACTCAAGGTCTCAACATATTAAATCCATTCTTGGATAAGCATGACCAAAATATCCTTCCCATTAACACCTATATCGTTAAACAGAAGGTCTCTGCTGCATATTCCATATTCATGTCTAGTTCAAGAATGATCTTCATGATTACAACAATATTTAGTACAAAACGCGCTAAACTAATATTAAAGTCATCAAACTACATCTCTTGCTCAAGATAAAGTTTCAGATTACTATAGCTGGAATACCTCTGTTATGTACATGTACAATCATGCGCCTTTCTATCGCAAATATACAGCCATACCTTTTTCATGAATAGCTTTTAGGTCTGTATAGCTTCAACACACTGCAATTTACACTATATATTTCTATTGCAAATATACAGCCATACCTTTTTCATGAATAGCTTTTAGGTCTGTATAGCTTCAACACACTGCAATATACACTATATACATATAGCGTAATAAATACACGAAACTTATGCACGCGGTTTCGTATCATATAGCTATGGTATACTTGTACGCGGTACATATAGCTATCATAGGAGTAATTCAAGCCCACATCTTGAACAGTATAATGCACTTAAAACTCATAATAGGTGAAGGTTCCGCGTCCTCAGTTCAATGAAAAACGTGGCCGTCCTATTTTATAAACGAATTAAAACGAACTTGCCATACGATTACGTCCCACATACTGAGCGCGCTGCTAGAAATTCAATTTGAATTTTTCATTCTCTTCCATCTAGCTCTAATATCAGGTAGTTGTATTAAACCTAGATAACTGTATTAGAACTGCGCGTCGTGCAATCATTCATAAACTCCTAGGCTTTCATACTCTAGCCCTGCACAATCCTTTCGAAAGAAAGAAGGAACAGGAAAAACCTAATTCCATAGTTTCATGTAGATACATTACATCATGATACTACCATGTTGAATTATGCGGTTTCTGAAACTAATATTGTTTGAAATAATTTATTGACAATCTCAAAATTCATTATTTTTTACAGATTTTACAGAAAAAGTCGATAGTTTCCATAGAAGGTATAGCAGGATCATTTTAACTTGTCAGAAAACATATGTTTCGGCCTCGAGTATCCCAATACTTAACCTACAAATGCTGAATCTCGCAGATTATTGAAAAGGTCTTTTAAAAAGTTATTCTTTGAAAGGTCTTCTTTAAAAAGGTCTTTTAAAGACTTCAAAGGTATTTCATACTTTTAAGCCTTTTGATTATTGTGTCAAAATCACTGTTTACTTATTACCGAAACAGCTGTTTTCTGACAAGTTAAAATGATCCTGCTATATGTGAGAGATATTGGATAAGAAAGTACACTACAAGAACTGAGAGAATTTTCCGTAACATACCCTCCATTTCATTTGATTTGAATGGGAACAACAAAAAAAGGGTATCAGAGCCGGAATGCATATCTTCCTTTGTTCCAATACCTTCTACAAAATTTCCCTATGGATTTACCTACTATCTGATCATAGAAATCAGAAAAATCTATTCTCACCAGAAGAATCCCAAAAGCAATAACCTACTTGTCATGCCGCATTTGATACTGACAATACAATATATGATTAAACGTTAGTAAACGAGCGTACATCAATCATTACAGTTGAATGACCATACTTAAAAATCCTCATTTTGATCTACATAAACAATAGTTACACGACTTTAAATTTAACAAACTTGAATTAACTAACTTTAAAACTTTCAATTATAAAACAACTTCACTTACTTGACTGACGCTCGGTTGCTCAGTCGCAGTTTGAACCCAGTTTAATGTTTGTGATCATATGCAACACAATAATATACAGGTCTTTGAAAGCCTGCTCTCTTCCCAAAATATTCATTCAATCAAATCAATGCTGCTGCACCCAATATTGATTGACTTGTCATGTATGACGCGACCGTGGTCCAAATAATGAAGCAGCAACGCTGTTATTGCAGTATAGGGCAGCTAGAGAGAGAGTGATGGGGGGTTGTTGTCTTTAATTAAGGTTGCCGGTCACGGAATAACGAATTTAGAGGTGTGTCAAAAACAGAAATAGACAGGGCTGTGTGTTCTCTAGGTGGGGGTTTTCATTATGATTAATTGACCTATTTTTCGAGACCCACGGGGGTTTTGTGCATAATTTCTGTACGAAAAAGTAATTAATTAACATTTTTCTAAAACCATGTATAATTAAGAGCTGAAGACAAATAGAGGAATTGAACAATTTATCACAAAATTGTAAAATAATGAAAATTTTCATCATCAAATTCATTCAAGGTTGAAATAACCATGAACTGAACAGATGACCAGTACGGTACCCACATATACGAGACATGCATATCATGGTTTGCTGCTTCATGACAGTGCATGTGCAGTGCAGATTAGATTCCTTTGAAAATAAGAGATATTTTCAAAAAGGAGGAAGATAAGATACAAAGTAGAAAAATGAGAAGCAGCATAAGAAAAACTGAATTGGTAAGTAGTGAAGAAAGAAAGTAGATGAAAGTGGAATTCAGAAAAAAGTCGAGAATAGAAGAGAAAGGAAGAGGAAAAGTTGAAAAAGTTACATACGGGTTTTGTTGAAAACGAAACTAAACCACTACATCATAATAATCAAGAAGCAGTTGCAGAAGAAGAAGAAGAGGAGGAGGAGCAGGAGGAGGAGGAGAGGAAGAAGTTGGCGGAAACCTCGATTAGATCGACTTTTCGATATCCGGTCGATGCAAAGTGTGTCAAATTCACTGAAAAAGTGAATCGGCGCCGGTGAAACTTGTATTTCGAGATTTTGTATTATAAACACATCACACTGCTGCTATCTTTATAAAAAGCCCCCACATGCAAACCAGTCATCATCATCAAGTTGAGAATCCAGAAAAGAGAAAGTATCCGTACACAAAAACTTGAAAATTATTGCTGTGATGACATTTTTCATGGATTTTTTTCGAGAATTTCGGATGAGAAAATAGGGAGATTCCTAAGCTGTGACACTGATAATAAAAAGTGGTACCGGTCAAATTTTATTCATCTGAATCCACTTAACACAATTTTCTATGACGGTAAATGAGAGAAAAGAATTGATACCGATAAAGATTCCCTATTCAAAAATATTTTTTCGTTTACGTTATTCAAGTCAGTTTTCAATATTGGAATCTATTTTTACAGCTGTAAAAATAGCAACGAAAATTTACTTTGTTTTGTAAAAAGTATATGCTGTAGAAATAGCAACAAAGTCAAATATGAGGATGCCATTGATTGGAAATTGTTTGCTTCTTTCCCATTTTGTCAAGAAAGTTTGTGTAAAGAGCAACAAAAGCTCTGTTTTAAGAAAACTAGGTGTAGCTAAGTAAGCTAATGTAATTACATTGTTTTGTAATTTATTGAAAAAGTCATGACTCTATCAGCTTCATTTCATGAACAATTTAGGGTCCTGCTAAACCCGAAGGTTTTTCAGCAGGTGAAACCCCCAACTCAAACCTAAAAATACATTGGAAATTGAGGGTTGTATGAACGTACTATATCACTGACCAATCAAAAGGTGTAGTGTACAAAAATTTAAGAAAAATATATGAAAAGCGATAAAACATCTTCTTGAAATACTTCTGATGATAAAATTATGACTGAAATTTGAAGAACTGGTTCCTTTTCACTGTTATTGAATAATAAACAATATAAAAAGGGTAGAAGAGCCAATAAACTGGTGGAAAACTTCGAAAAGCAAACAGAATAAATATTGGAAACCAAACAAAATAGAAAGAAGGAAGAAAAACAATTCTGGCAAACCAACCAAGACAAATAACAGTAATTCAATATAACAACAGTAAATTTAATAACAGTAACAGAATAAATATTGGAAACCAAACAAAATAGAAAGAAGGAAGAAAAACAATTCTGGCAAACCAACCAAGACAAATAACAGTAATTTATTTATTTACAATAATTTATTTCAAAACAACATTCACTAATGCAATGAGAATGAAAAATGAGACAAGACACCACCAACAATCCGTCCCACAATCGATTCAACAGAATAAGCTCACTAGAAACTAATTTGGTAAGCGGGATTAGACACTACATCAATCAACATGACGGGGTGGCGCGCGGTGCGAGTTTTCATTGGTTGAGTGGATCAATAGCTGCCAGCCAGCGAACAACTTTCAATGATAGCTGAAGAGATTTAATCCATTTGGATCCATAATCAAAGACCCCGTTCTATAAAGCAGACACACGCTGCTGCTGTACATAGACAAATGACGAGTGAAGCGTCTCATGAAATAAAGAACACTGTTGATGTGTAACATGTGATACAAGTATCACTCTTGTCGGTTCAAGACTGGCAGTCAATGTTGGAGAAAGAAAGTGTGATTAATGGAGAAACAGAAGAAGATACAAATAATTTTTTTTTATCGTATGGGTTTTATTGGTGGGGAGACCCTAAAAGGTTCCAAAAAGAAATAATACAAATAATGAAAAGTGGAAAAGGAAAATAAGAACCGAAAAGAGCATAATGATTGATTGATTTTTCCAGTAATTTACCAATAATACTTAATGGTAAGGTTCAACAATCAACAGGCTTAAGCCCAAAACTGACCCTGTTCCAATTTGGAATAGCCTACTGACAGTCCAAATCTAGGTTATGTTGCATATCTTTAGCCCCTGCGCCCACTTCGCAACTGCTATCTGATTTCAGTCAGCAACCCAATGTTGCCAGATGACATTTGGCTGTTTCTCGGGTAATCTAACCTATCAGCCAAAGTCATCTGGCAACGCTGGGTTGCTGACTGAAATCAGATAGCAGTTGCTTAGTGGGCGCAGGGGCTTACAGTCACACATTTTTACTCCAAACGCAAATACGTGAAAATTTTTGAATATTGTAGAAGATTATAAGGAAGTTTCTAAACGAAAAATGATCAATAATATAAATTCTTCGAAAATTTAGAGACGTTTTAGGTACCACTTCTCAGCTACCGGTACTAAGTAAACATATCCCCACTCCCCCACTTTTGTTATAGAAGAAACGACCGTACACTCAAAAGTTCACTTTTGATTACAGATGAGGATTAACATTCGAGACCAAGCTTCTAACAGATCTTTGGGGACTGGGACAGGAATTATTAATTTATTTACAGCAAGGAAAAATATGTGTGGAATAAGTTTGGATTTCTCTCAAACACTAGTGTCAATTAGCAAAAAATTAATATTTGTTGGCAAAAATAGTAGATTTTGAAAAGAAAACGTCCAAGGCTAGCATAGAAAAATGACTGCACCCATCTAGAATCAAACAGTTTCAAACATCTCCAGATTCTCTCGATGTTAGTTCCACACCCAGCTTTATCCCAACCCAGAATAATCCACGAAACTATGTCTGGCACAATAAGCACTTATTATTAAAAACTTTACAAGCGTTACAACAAGCTATTACAAGTGTACTATTATTGAAAAGTAGAGGCGATAAGTTGCCAGCTTGTTATGCAACTGTAGTAATTGAATTTTCCACTTCGCACACGCCTGACAAACGATAAAAAAATGGTTTATTGTTAATAAAATTTGCAAGCCTGACCAACACGAGGCTTAAGCGCCGCTACTTATTCTTAGAAAACAATTTTCTCTAGCAATCCTTCGGAAATTCCATTGTTCTTTCTGTAACAACCTCGTATTTCACAATGCAAAGTGGGAAAAGATTTAGTACTAGTGGAAGGACTCTACCAATATCTACTATAATTATTATAAAGATTGTAGTAGAAAATTCAATACGAAACCCCCATAATAATCAGCTTCAGGACAGAAGATTTCATAAAGCAATAATTCAATACGTTAAGGACAGCTTTGAGGATCAGCATGGATCAAATCCTTCATTCCTATGTGATAAAAGTTTTGCAAAATCTGTAAAAACAGCGGATTGATAATAAAAAAGTACTTACAACAATTAGGTAGAAATCAGTAGTAATTTTTTAATCAACTCACCTAGAAAAGAAACAAAAAATATCATTAGATTGATAGGAAAATAAATCAATCAAGCATTCATTTATTTATTTACATACTTTACAATATGAGAGCATACGGGAGAATCCCAAAATTTTGCTCTCCCATCAAAAGACGATTAAACGACATAACAATATTTATAAAATAAAATAACTTACGAACCAAATATAAAATAGAATGAACAATAATTACAGCTAGAGAAAGAGGATGATGATACAGTATAAGGCTAGGCGTACACCGGTTAGTCAAGACAAGACAAGACGAGATTAGTCACGTTTAGTCACAGTAATTCACATAGTTGCTTATGAAGCAGCACACACCGATGACTAATCAGTGTGTGTTGCTTCATAAGCAACTATGTGAAGTACTGTGACTAAACGTGACTAATCTCGTCTTGTCATGTCTTGACTAACCAGTGTACGCCTAGCCTAAGAAATGAATATGAATTTATATAAGAAGCCAAGAATACAGCCCAGATTTCTTCCAAAAAAGCCCGTAAAAATAATTTACATATACAATTACTAAACTCATCTTCACTTTCCACAAACTTGAGCGCGTTTACAGCTCAAACCAACTTCGATTTCAAATGCGACCAATTAAATTGGCCACATTCAGGTGAGAGTTATAGGCAATTTGACAGCGAATGCCAACCAAATTATTCGAAACGAACGCATCCAGATTTTAGAAATCGACAGCCACTTTCGATAATTGGCCAATTAATTACTGCAAGTCGTTTCCGAACCAATCGAGTGTCCACAATTATTATTATCATCGAAAGCCGAGATAATTAGATGCTACAGCTACACAATTCTACATTATTCACGTGTGCTTGAATTAGATTCGATTAAGTGAATTGTCACCAAATTTGAACTGCAATTTAATAATTATTATCAAGTTCTACATCTTCATGATTGGTGTATCATTTCCAACCAAATTTGAGCTGACACTCAATAGTGTAAAAACTTTGTAATTGGAATAAATTGAGGAAATCAAGATTTAAAAATAAAAAAAAATTTTCAAGTTGTTGGAACACGAGATTTAGTTATTTTTTTACAGATAGTCTCTTTTATAATGAATAAATAACTTTCTTTTATAATAACAATGAGATGTGAGATGAATTCACGCTTCATAATCCATTTATTTTTACAGCAATACAATATTTGAAACGGTACTCAAGGGAAGGTATTTGGTTCACATCTTATCTTGTTTATAGCTTCTTCTAGCCTAGATTATAGTAATAAGACATTATAGCAAATCTTATACTAGAATGAGAAGTGAAAAACGAGAAACTAAGATTGTTCTCTACAACTGACCTCTATTATTAATTAAACTAAACTTTTCAGTGAAATGGGTCATGAAAATAATTTCTGTTTTATATGAATTTGAGATAGTAGCAGTTCTAGGAGTGAACGCCTGTTGTTTGCTCCCACATTGTGATGTTTTTTTTTTTTTTAATAAATGGATGAATACATAAACAAACGAGTGAATATTTCTCTCAGATAGCCCACCCACTTCCAACACAACAAGAAACGAAAACAATTAATTCTCAAGTTCTAAATCCCGATACATATGTTACCCATAGTCACATGAAACTAAAAGCAGTACGATAAAAACTTAATGAAAGGAAACCAGGAAAAAATTCAAAATTATGATACTGGAACCATTTCTACCACAAAAATAAAACAAAATTATTGTTACTACACATGTTAGGTAACTTATAACAATGTGATAACTGTCATTGAATCCAGAAAAACATTTTTCATTCTGAGGAGAAGCAAAATACTAATGCAGACAGTTACACGTTTCAGATGTCATCAAATATTATGTTTTTATTAAATGATAGGGGAGTAGAGATCGACAAAATTATCAACTGCTACTCAAGCGCGTCTGGCAACAATCCTCAAGGTTTCAATAGTTTTTTTTAGAAATATTTGACACTAGCTTGTAAGCCGTTGTGAGTTCATATGTACACAATAAAAATTGTCATCAAATTCCACTAGTCATAACGAAGATATGTGCACTGTTTCCAGAGCTCAATACAGAATTACACGGAAAATTAACGGAATAACACTTGCCTTCGAAGTAATAAATTACATGTTATGAATGTCTAGTGTCTAGTTCTACCATACCTAATTAGCTTGGGTTATTGGACGAAAATTGATCATCAATCAATCATTCCTGAACAAAACAACTAGGACAAAAGTTAACCAAACAACAGAGACCAATCGGAAAACAAAGTGACTCATAAGAACTTGAAAGATAAATTAATAATTCAAAACGGATCAGGAGAAAACCTGAACTGAAATAATGATCAAGAAGAGGAGATGGGTCAGGTCGATTTGGAAAGGATGAAATATATCCCGAAAAATAAATTACAATTCAAATTACAAACGAAAGCCGTCATAAATGGAAATCAAAAAACTAGGTCAAAACAATAAAATCTCACAACAAAATTCAGCAAAACAACATTTTTGACCAGTTCAAGAGTCAGACGAAAAATGATAATAAGTGGTGAAAGACAATTTTGCCGAAATTACAGTACAGGCGAGATGATTGCGTACAAAATAATTGCTAACAGACACAATCTTAGTGAACAAAAAATTACACGTCGTGTAATTCACTCACAAGATGAATTAAAAAAGAGTAGGCAGCTTTATGAATTGTGGGCGAATGCACCGTTACAAAATTACAAATTGAAATGAAAAAACTACAGAAATCCGCCACAAACAACATGGCTTTGAACTTTAATCACAGCAGACGATTATTATTTTTGTTGTGATTGTAATTGCAGTTCCGTTTAATCGAAGCAGGATGACTGACTATCAATTCCTGTTCGGCTCTAGCCGTTTTCTTCAATGTAACAGTACTGTTTCCTCTGAAAAATGATCTCAATTTTTATTGTCTTTGATGGAAATGGACTACAAGTCTCGATTCAAAATAGGCCAGTTGTGAAGGTTGATGATGTTACATTCAACAACAGCGAATGCTTCAACATAACCTTCAACATGCTTATGCATATGCTTCAACATGTTCGTGAATTTCTCTACTAATTACAGTGATATTTTCGACAACATCCAAGTGTTTTCATTATGTATTATAAATATCACAACATCTCACCAGACACTGTGTCAGAAATTATCCATTTTGTTGGAAGGTGTATATGTACATATGAAAGATGCCTATGTAACTTATTTTTTATGTTATCTATTTTTATTGACCTAACGTAAGTGAGGTCTACGTTTTTACTCGTTTATTTCATCAGGTTTCTCCACAAAATCAATTCAAACAATTTCATTCCCTCTCTGTAACTATGGTGTTACTTTACAACTTTACTAATCCATTTCGTCCGTATATATGAAAGCACAGTCCTTAATAATTTTTTATTCAATTTCATCATGTTTCTCCACATACCCAATCAATACTATTTGATTCTCACTCTCTAACGATGAGGTTACTTTAATAATCCATTTAGTTCGTACGAGTCCCCTGGTCCGAATTGCTTATTAGTATAGCAGGATCATTTTAACTTGTCAGAAAACAGCTGATTTAACGTCAGTAAACGAGCGTACATCAATCAGCTGTTTTCTGACAATTTAAAACAATCCTGCTTTAGGTAGTAGCTGGTCAGTGGATACATTTATGGTAACCGCAGCGCTGCTCTGCGCAACAGTGTACACCAAACATCAGAGGCGGTTATAAACCCTCAAACCCTGTGAGCAGCATCACAGGCTGGGTTGGCACCAACCGCAAACCTCATACCTGTATTGCCGCAAAACCTATCCACACAATCGTGTCTCTGTGTATTTCTCTCACATTCGAACTCTCTCTTACTCTCTCACTCTCTCGTTACGTCATTCATGACATTAGTCACGTTTAATCACATTTTTTTTTTCTCGTATCGATCAATTTCATTTTTTCTATCTCTTTCATCAACTTCTCATTTGACTCATATTCTTCATCTTGTCTTGACTAACCGGTGTACGCCCAGCCTAAGTCTCTCATTCATCTATTTTCTATCTCATTTCTTCAATTTTCATTTCTTTTACACCCTTCCATCACTTCTCATTTGTATGATTTCTCTCTCACTCTCTCTTTCTCTATTAATCTCTTTTGATTTCTCACTCTCTCATTTGTCATACCTCACACTCTATTCTCCCTGAATCATCTATTATCTCTCTCATTTCGTAAATTTCTATCTCTTTTACACCCTTCCTCCCATTATATCTCATATGTATGATTTCTCTCTCATTCTTTCCTCATACATCGTTTCACTCTTCTCTATCTCTTTTATACCCCCCCCCCCCATCATTTCTCATTAGTATAATTATTTCGTTCTCTGTCTCCCTTATTCTTTCCTCATACATCGTTTCATTCTTAATCATGAACAACAGTTTCCAATCATTTATTCAATTACCACAGAAAATCGTTCATCCCGTTTTTGTGCACACTATTTTTGTTTCAATAGTTAATTCATCTTATTCAGTTTCAAGATTCCACTAATTTTCATTTTTATTCAATAGAAACTTTAGTTCAAGACAGTCAAAAGTGTTGATGGAAAATATATCATTTTCCAAGAAAGGACATGTATATGTACAAACTTCACCGTTTCACGAAGATAAATCGCAATCTAATCATCGCTATCCTTTTTCTTCACATCTACAGATTGAATAATCTATTAGTTTATGTACAGTTGTGGTAATAATCAGTTGTATATTTTACTATTACAATCCAGAATTCAATCCGATCTATTTGTAATCTACAAGAATGAAGTAAATAATTAAATATCTCTCAAAATTATGAAATACTCTCTCAATCACAACTCTCTCACTTTCGAAAATCATTATTTCTCTCATTCTGTCTCTCTTATCTCCAAAACACTATCTCCAACCCACACGTGCCAAATCCTCCAACACAAGTGCCAAATTCTTCCTATATCCGACCAACATGTGACAGCCAATGTACTCTATCAGTGATTATCAATGTTGTTCGTAATTACTGACTAATATATCCACAGCATTCGGTTCAGTGAATTTCACTATCGAGTGTTCTGAAACATGTATAGTTCACAACATACATGTGTAGTATTGGTTTTTGGTTTCCAATTACTCCGACCCGGCTACTGATCAAAATAGACACAAACAGTAATCTATTCACCTAGGATTGGACAGGGAAGAAAATTTATTGATTCCAATACAATGTAGGCTACTCTATGTATTAATTTCATTTACAAAAACGTTATGCTTCCCGCTTGTATTTGACTACCCCTCTCTTTTTCTGACCATTATACCCTTTTCATCATTATATTACAATTTTTTGAAAATTACACCTCAAAAGAATAAACATTCCTATTCATTTCATTTGTTTTTGTAAATATCGATTACCTTTCTTTACTTTGTTAGTTGTTTGAACCGCCATTGCTGTGATGTTTGTAGAAACCGCCCATTGTGGGAGGAGCTTATCTAGGCCAATGGCAGTCGGTCACCTTGATAGGCCATTCAACTGCCAATCACAGCGTTCGATCACGAGTATAAATTCTGCTACAGCTACACTGTACTTTTAGTCACCAGAGATTGATGATGGTATAACAACCGAAACTGCAGTATCTCGTTGTTTTAATATGTGATTTTGACAACACCAAGACTTCTTATTCAGTGAGAGTTACAACTCATTGAATTGAATTTTCACACTGAAATGTTTTGCAGACTTTTGCTAGATCTCAGAAAATTCGAGTTAATGAGAGTTGAGAAATTATAAAGGTGATCAAATGAAAGAGAAATTTCTTCTCTTTGAACTCCTATTGACGTTTTCATGTTTAAATATATACACTGAAATTAATATTATGTTCAACTTAGTCATTCATTTATACGAAATGAATTTGATCTGATTCGATTGAATCAATCCCTCATCGATATTATACATAAATTATTTTAAAGGATATGAAGCATACTTAAGTATTAAATAAAAAGACTGGAAGTTGTCATGACCACAAATTTATTAAAATAACGAGATACTGGTTGTTACACCATAATCAATCTCTGTATAGCAGGATTCTTTTAACTTGTCAGAAAACAGCTGATTCAACGATAGTAAACGAGCGTACATCAATCAGCTGTTTTCTGACAATTTAAAAGAAACCTGCTATAATTATGCAAACTCATAAATTAGTCTTCACTAGTACATATCCAGTTATTGGCTACAACAATTTCAACCATCAAAAATTCCGTACAGAAATTAGTTCTGTCAAACTAAATTTGGCAGACCCCCTCGACTCAGTCTACATCTCAGTATTGACCTTTCTTTCATGGTGTGTGTGTATGCGTATGCGAGTGACAAGCGGTGGAAATTATTTGATGAACGCCGCCGCCTCTGAAGGCTGTGTGGACAGGTGAGGCAGAAGGTGAAGGGATGGGGGGAGGGTGTGCTTTAGGAGGGGTTATCACTGAGAAGTTCACAAATGGGGGGTAAGGGGAGGGGATCTTGAAATGTCGTTCCCAAAAATGTGTCACTAAAGAATGAGGAATAGAAGCGAAGTGTGTGCTATGTTGATGTGAGTGATGAGGAGAGGTGGATTGATGTCAAAGAGAGAGAGAGGAGAAAGAGAGAGAAGGCATGGACACAAGTTGAGACCAAGGTTAAAAGAGTAGATAATAGAAAAATGAGACATAAAGGACTCTTGTTGATTGAAAAATATGTCTATCAAGATTGTAGATCATCACTGTATACAAAATAATATGAGTAAATAGTCTATAAATAACAATTATTTATAGATTAGAAATTATTCTATGGATTTGAAGATTATGAGGGAACGATTGGAAGAACGAAGAAGAAGAGAATGGAGGAAAAAGAGAAGACGATGAAAAATAAATAAGAGATAAATTAAAACATAGGGATAGTGTGGAAAAGAGTTAGGTTGAGTGTGAAGAAGATTGAGATGAAGACTTGCTTAAAATAATTTGATAAATAATTTATTTCTCTTATAGTAAAGGTACATACAGAACTGCAGGCCCTCTTTTCCACACAAACCTTGATGGAAATAGGGAGAGAAGAGGAAAATAGAAATGGGAAGAGAGAGAGAGAGAAATAGGTTGAAGAAGAAGAAGACAAAAATGAGAGTGATTTGAAGAAGGATGATAACAAGAGAGGAAGTAATAAGTGGGAGTAGTAGAGGGCGAAGAGTATGAGGAGGAGGAGGAGAAGGAGGAGGAGGCGGAAGAAGAGGAGGAGTAAGATGATGGCCAGCTTTGATCAGCTGTCATCTGTGTTTGTTGGCGTGTCTTCTACTCTTGGTTGACAGATCGTTAGGCGTGAAGCACGTCTATTTTCTCCTCTTTCTCGTCTTTTCAGCTCACAATAAACCCACACTTTTCTTAGCAACAATACCCCTCTTATCGCCCCTCCCCCACCAAAAAACGGGACATGTATGACTCAACAAAACGAGGTCAATCTAACCATAACAACCTCAAAAACTGAAAAAACAAATCAACCGCTGTGTAACGGTGGACAGAATTGACGAAAATGATCAAAATTGATAGAATCGCTGAGTAATAAAATGATGAAATTGGAATAGATTTGCGAATAATTGTGTGAAGTGAGCTATATGGCTACTATATCATGAGCTACTGCGGTTGTTGAGAAGAATGAAAATTTGTCGACCCGTATTTGGTTGGTCATTTACGATTTACTACAGTTGACGATTTCCACGAAGAATAATCGAATTATGGCTACTCTTCCCTATAAACTATACTAAAATAAGAAATAAACATGCCTGTGTTAGGTTACTGACTTCATGGAAATGTGAAATTTGGGTGTAAACGTGAAATCCCTTAAAACTTCGTATTTTACGAAGATAAATGAGTATTGAGTAACATCGAATGGTGGGACATTTAATGCTGTTCAACTTTTTTTGTAACAGTTTCGTTATAAAACCATCTACTAGATGGCTACTAGAAGCAAATAATTGTGGAAAACTGGGATGAAAAGGAACGTTTATAAAATTATCGACTTTCAGCGGAAGCCATCCTTAGATTTTTTACTGGGAAAACACTGTAATGTTTTTCAAATAGATTCCTCCATTTGTCATCTGTATAAACAACAACTCTACACCAGTTCAACTTTTTGTGTAGTAGTTTAGGTGATATTGTGGAAGTTATCCATAATGAATAAAAGACTCGAAGTTGTCAAAACCACAAATTTATTAAAACAACGAGATACCGGTTTCGATTGTTACACCATTATCAATCTCTGGTAAACTGGTAACTAAATGGTAAACAATGAATTTGTGGTTTTGACAACTTCGAGTCTTTTTATTCAGTATTCCATTTTAGCAAGTTTGGCTTGTAGTGCAAAAAGCTCAGAAACCGATAACAACAACCAAACAAGCATTTATAGCGTTCAAAACTCAACTTGGCCCAACTTATTCACAGTGAACAGTACAAGTTGTCATATTGCATTGCGACACATGATTTTCAACAGGTTAAAGTTGACCTGAATAATTCGCCTCGAATAGTTCTTCTAGTTGGCAGTGATTATTGTACACACAAATAACCCGACAACAAGAAAATACACGCCAACTATGTAACTGCTGCTACTGCTGCTGCTATGAAGAGTGATATCGGACTACAGACGAGTAAAATAGACATCGGCTGAATAGCTGATCAACAAGCTGCTGAAAGATTGGTGGTGGTGAGAGACGAATGGACAGGAGAAGAAGAAAGAAGAAGGGAAAGAAGGAGGAGGGGGAGAGGATGAGAGAAGAATGAGATTAGTGGAGAATAAGGATGAAAGAAAGACGAAGAGAGAGAATGAGGATGAAAAGAAGAAATAGATAAGAGTGAAGAATAAAACGCGAAAAGAATGTGGCAAGAAAAATTAATAGAGGGGGTTGATGAAATAGAAATGACAGTTAAGGAGGCATAAGAGGAAGGAAGGAAGAGAAAACGTGAAAAGGAAGGAAGAGAAGTAGAAACAGGAGGAAATGAAGGAGAGGAAGATGACGGAAAAAGAAATAGATCAATGAGGAATAAAAAAGGTGTACATGAAAAACAAATAGAAGAGGATTATCACCATCACATAAACTAGTGAATCATTAGGAAAATGAATGAAAACCCAGAAAAATAAGGCAAGGAGGGAGGAAAAGGAAAGGGAGAAACCGAAAAGATTAATGACGGGAGGACAAAAATTATAAGAAAATACGAAAAAGGAAGAAGAATGAAGAAAAATATTAAATTTGGAAACAAAGAAAAAAGATGGAGTACTGTGATGGAAGAAGAGATCTGGAAACTGGGTTGAAACGACAAATAGAAGAATGGTGAGAAACAAAAATGAAATGTCAAGAAGAATGAGAATAAGAAGAGTAGAATGGAGGAATGTTTTTACAAGTAAAGGGAGATAGATAAAGTAAAAAATATGAAGAAAAATGAGGTAAATACAAAGAATGAGAAGGAAAAAAGGAGACGGTGAATAAAAAGAGTGAGAATGAGGAGGGAAGGAAGAGACGACATGAGGAATGTTCAGTACATCCCAATTGTTTTTGGAGTTGAATTTTGGCAGCCACCTCAAGCGTGGAGTGAAAGGAATTTCACGTAATCTGCCAGTTGAGAACGGAAAGAAGAGAGAAAGAGGACTAAAGAGAGAACGAAAAAATTTGACAGACACAGAGAGAAAGAGGATGAGAGAGGAATGGAGGGAAACCTTCAAACAATCGTTATTTTCATCTATTTCCTTGGAATTTGACTTTTTCAACTTGAAATGACATTAGGAAGTAGAAAGGTGTGTAGATCCAATTTGATTTAAGGGACAGAACAAATTTGAAAAAAAGCGGCCCAAGAGGTGTAAATTGGCATTAGGATTCAAGAAAACTGAAAGGCATTTGAGGCTTGATAAACTCAAAAAGAATAATTGAAAAGCTACAAGGGGTAAGTTCATTTCTGAGAACAGTTTTTCAAAAATACGGAACTACATTTGAATAATTTAGATCCAATTAGGTAGATAATGGAAAATGTAAGAATGAAGGATGAAAAAGCGGAAAGAAGAAGAAAATAAGTGGAAAAGTGAGAGAAAGAGAGGAAAACTGGAAAGCTCAAACCATTAAGAGCGAATAATGGGTTGGAAGATGTCAAGTAGAATTTTCCACTCTAGTGCTGAACACCTTTTGTTCATTAAGAAATAAACTACAATAAAGACTTCACTTGGTATATTGAAGATTGAATGATTCAAAATCCAATTTTCACTTCTCTTCACCACTTTTCTTTGGATAATACTCCAAGATTTCAATAAAATTTCATTAGTCTAAAGACGTACACGACACAAATTAATCGATTTTGATAGAATTCTATCCATGAGTGTCAGATAGCTAAGAATGAATAAACTACTTCAACTTTCAACTACAGTATAAAATACAACTACAGTATAGAAAGACGTCATTGAGAATATTCCCACCGGGGTACCCTAAAAAGCTGTTAAGTATGGTCGCTCCAACATTGACTCATTTCAGTTACCAATATAGATTTTACACCGTTCTATTTTTAACCGGTTATTTACAATGCATGGAACTGTGACAACAACCGTTACCTGTTAATTGCTGCAGTTAATAGCAGTGCATCATAGGGTGGTGAGTCAGTCAAGTATCCGACTAAAAATAACACCCCACAATTGCACTTGCAAACTAATTACGGTATCTAGTACTCACAATTATTTGTTCATATCTCTCGTGGAATAAGGAATTCAAGAATAAACCAATGTTTTTAACATATTCATCACTCACGTATTTGTTCATAAAATTTTTTTGACGAGGGTGAAGCCCGTAAAAAGCTCTTGGCTTGAGCGTAGGTAAAGACAAACACAAGATTACGGAATACACAAGATTCGGCCGGGATTTTACCCACATAAGATAGGACAAAAACAGGATTTTGAGATACAATTCAATTAATTCATCAATTTTTTATTCAATACTACGTCGATATTTGTCATTTAGTGGTTTTTATTTGTTTTCATGATTGTAATAATAAAAGTATCACCAGCATTTTAATCTTTCGCTAATTTCTGTTAAGATTATTATCAATGTTTAAACAATCAATATCACATATAATTCATGGAAAATATTATTATTTCAGAGACTATCGCAATCTCCCTAAATCTCTCGTCCTCTGGAAGTATTCAGTAAAAGGATCATTTGAATAGAAATAGATCATAGTTTCTTTTCTCTGGAGTGAGATATTTTTTCACACATTATCAAAGTAGTCATCAGTAGTAGTAGTATTAATAATTGTTTCCATGACTACTGATGTGATCTATAACATCATAGCCTTGCTTTTAGAAGTTGTCATGTTTTGGATGAATATTTCCTAACATGATTCAAGAGTAGTTCGAAAACAGGCATTTTTGCATTTGATTCGAATGATAATCTAGCTTCAATCCCTGCCGATTGTTCACTCTTCACTCACTTGAGCGCGCTAGAATCTCAAGTCTCGATCTCAATAAGACCACAAACAATAGAACAACAAGATATAACTAGTCTGTATAACTACAGTGATTATATAAAGAGAGATAAGTACAGAGAGTCTTAAGGGTTTTCATTAGTAGAGTTAGTGGTAGAAGCAGCACTAACTAATCTTGTGAAATCTCCTATGAAAACGTTCATTAAACAAACCGCATCTCTGCCATCTAGCGGCGAAACAGCGAACTACTTGCGCTTAAAGAGCGTCCTTGCTCTACCATCAATGATACCAGAGTGTGAGACGCATGAAAAGCTAGCAAGGTCGATAACCTGACAATGACAGAAAACCAACTACGCCGTTTTCTTTCACAGGAAAATACCAACGACATTTCCTTTGTTCAAGGCGTGAAGTTTCGGATAATTTGCTACACAACAGAGTACAACTTTTGTGCGGTGTGTGTGTGTAGTGTACAGAGAGCACTTCAACTGAACACAATACATTGTTTGTTTTGTAAGGATATTTGCACAACAAAAGAATCGATCGAAAGTTTGAAGTACCGTATTCTTTTTTTCAACAACAAATATGATAACAGGAGACATGTGTCATGTTCTCATGGATTAGAGATAAAAACCGGCGACACTGTAGTTGATAACTGACAGAATAGGAACTGAATAGAGCCAAACTGTGAAATGTGTTTGGCAATGGAATACTACATAAAACTTAACATAAACTTTACTTTAAACTTTTATAAAACTTTACATACTAATTAAAACTTTGATCAATAAATTAATGAATAATTTTCATTAGTCAGAAATAATAAAATACACATTGAAAAGACATCGCAGTACTCACATTCTGCTTCATATAACCATGCTAGTACTGCACAAACGTGACCAATTTATTATTGTCTTGTCTTCACTAACCGGTGTGCACGCCTAGGCCTAGCCTTACTCTAGCTCACACAACCCACTGCTATATTACAAAGCAAAGTTAAAAGGTATGTAAAAATTTATACACTATAGAATATTTACATTTTTGCATCATTGTGGATAAATTCTTACACACTTTCTACTATTTGTAGAGAAAGCTCTCTATGAGATAATTAGACCATTGTTTGTCCAAGAAGTGCTCTTAGCAAAAGAACCATGCACCTAGCTATGTATCCCAAATGAATATAATATGATATCATCTACTTTTTTGCATTGGAAGTGAGGTAACTGAGAATTGAATTCAGCCTGTATTATGAATTCGAGAAAAAAGGATACAATAAAAGTGTGACCACAGCAAAGAACAAATGAAAATATACAGAGGGGACTTGGTTAATTAAACGAAAACATCGATCCAAATTCTGACAAAATCCTGTTCAAAGGTACTTCAACAATAGGACCCTGTCGGAATATAAATAAAAAACCTAATCTAAATAATAAACACTTGCATTACATATATTGTAGAACTTGGCTATTAAGAGCGTAAAAGAATGGAAACTAATTTGTCTAACAATACAACTCAACACAGAACATGGTGCAAGGAGCATCGAGACTTGTTTTAGTCACGTTTAGTTCACAGAATCATAGACAAAATTGTTTTCATTCTGTGAAGCAGCACACACTGATGTCTCAGCATTCAATCAGCGTGAAACTAGCTCGTTTCTTAACAAGCAAGGGCCTAAGTGCCGTACTGTGGAACAAATACTTATCTTCTTGGTCTTGTCTTGACTATGGGTGTAAGTTAGCCTAAAACATATGTAATTTAGAACTTCGAAAGTCATTAAGAGGTAAAAAAGAATGAAAACTACGTTTTGTCTATTATTTATACAGATACAATACAACGTTGGTAACACAGAACATGATGCCATGAGCATCGAAACCTGAGGATTTTTAAATTAATATATTCATTGAATGCGATTGTAGACAAATTGCCCATTCTTATTACCTAACAAACTTCAGTCTCAAGATAATCGTGCCAATCAGCTGAAACTAGCTTTCCGTTCTGCAAAAGTAAATTGAAATGGGGGCTAAACAGGCCAATATAGTGGAACAACACTCACTGGTTGATTCTCATGCCTGCTACCGTCGCAGTTTGTACAGAAAATGTAATCCAAATCCAAAGTCACTTAAATCTATGGTAAATACAGAAACGCACGTTTTGGTCATGTAGAGAAAGCGTGCAAAAAACGCACAGCTGGCCACGAATAGTTCTGACCATATCGGATAGAGTAATATTTCAAATTCACAATAGATAACTGAATGCGCCCATTATCACTAATGCGTAATTGATACATTACAAATTAATGGACTATTAATTTTGTAAATCGGCTTATGACACAGTTGCTGATGATAAGTTGTGATATCCTTAGACTGATGTATGGAAGACTGAGGAGTACTGTAGAACATGAAAAAGGCGTACATACACTAGCAGTTTCACATAGATAGGAACAAACCGGTCCTTTCGATGGCGAAATAGTGTATTGCATTCCTCCCAGGGACTTACTGAGCTTCCATCAGGAAGTTACACATACAGTTTCCTCACTCTTGTTTCTTCCAACCGATTACAACCTAATAAAAGAACCGCAATTCCTACGTTGGAATCAATCTATCAAAACCCTTTATTGGTTATAGAAGTCCATTACTGTTTCTAGTAGGAAAGAGTTGGTGTTTACCGTACTCGTATGATCCAAGTTCGGCCCATATAGAACTTCGTCATCGGGCGAAAACTTATCATATTCGAACACTACAACTGGTATTGAACTCCCAACTTCTAATAACGTACTTGTAAAATCATTTTGTGATCACCACTCAGATAATAATGCTTGAACATAACAAAAGCAAAACAGTTGTATTATTCTTCGTTGGAATCCATCATGGAGCCTATGTAAAACTTTTTTCAGTGCGCATATGAAATGAAAGCCCGTGTCTCCATTGGGAGCCTGGCTGAATCGTTAGTAAGGCTAAGATGGTCACTTTCCCAGTATTTTGGAGGCATATTAAATTATTGCATTTCACTGTTATATAGCTGTATAACACAATGGTTTATCCAGCAGTGACGTATTGCATTCCCTCCATCACTGGGTGACATGGAGCTTAGCTTATAGTTGAGGTGTCACGTACTAACCACACGTTACACTCTTGTTTCTGGTTCAATGATCATTCAGCAAACCTGCTGATTCACAGTCAAGTGGATGTGAGAACTGGCAACCAGCTGGTAGGCAAAACCCACGCCAGACTGTAATGAGCCATTGACGTGACTGAAGGAGACAAACGGTGAACACAGACTTCCCTTCTAGTATGCTGCATAGTATACTGGTATACTTCCTTATACTTTTTCATTCAACTATATATCAGTTTCATATTCATTTATCTTGCATATTTATAACAGACTCTCCTCGCTTCTAGTAAATTTATCTTTTATAATACTGTATTTTAAACCCAGTTTTGTGAACTACAATATGATTATTTAATTCTGTTGGAATCCATCATAGTTGGATGTACTATATCATTATTTCATGCGAATTTTATGAAATGAAACTCCTCCACTGGGAGCCCGGCTAATCGTTAGAAGGATATGGCCCCTTTAGTTGTTGGACTGCATAGCAGCTTTATTGCATTGCCTTCTAGCTCAAGAGCTTGCTCTTTTGGGAAGTAGTTTCTTATGTTCTTGTATAAGCATAATACTGTATTGTTGGCGGATTGACCTTCGGGTGTTATGTTTGAAAAGTGTTATTTGTAATTTTATGAGAAATAATTGTAGGTTAAATCCAAAATAAAAAAAATAAATAATAGTAACGTAATGTAAGACCAGTATTTTATGGTTGAAACGTCACCAAAAAAGCAAAACCGCATCTTTTTCGTTGGAATCCATCATGAGAGCTAATGTAAACATTCACCCCGCTGATTCAGTGCGCCATATGAAACTGAAACGCAGTTCCTCGATATGCAGTGCTCTTACACTTGCTTTTTTTTGTCTTTTATGGCCAACATTGATGACCACTTCTTAGTCAATACATAAGATACGGTTTCTTTTCTGCTTTTTTTTTTTCTTTTTGATGACCCAGTATGCTTTTCATTCTCTGGATCATTGTCCTCCTCTCCTCCTCCGAAATCACTCTTACTCTCTGTTTATTTACTTTTGGGTAAGATACATCATGTGTTTCTTCTTTGGAAGTATTTTGAGTGCATGTGTTTTGTCTTTCAAATCCTGCGCATGTTGTAATGTAGTAGTTTTTAGAGCCTCCCTAGATTTCCGTGGTCGCATCAATACCAGCATTTAGTATTCCATAGCAACACTTTTCAAGTGTATATAATTCCTGCTGGTTCTATTTCTTGCTGATGTCACGTATTAAATGGCCAAAAAAAGATATCCGTTTCTTTTTTATTACACTTGTGCCTTACACTTCTAATAAACGAAAATGAAAAAAAAAAAAACAGATCGTTGGCACCTACCTGAATAGTAAACGGCTGCATGTGCAACACTCCTCCATCGACCGCGGCTGTTGCTGCTGTTGTGCGGCGGCGGCGGCAACCGCACGCGGCTCGCCTGCTGTTGAGAGCGGGCGGCCGCTTATTTACGCGGCTAGCGGCACATGATGATGGTAGGCGGCTGCGGCGAGCGGGCAGGCCACATGCCATCAGTAACCCGGATCGAGATGATGGCATTGGTGATGGATTCGGCGGCGGCGTGATGCACTGCGGCCTCGAATGCGGCGTGGCGGCTGCGGCGGTTTTGGTCGCCGCCGCCGACCGCCATTACGCGCCTGTTGCGGCGCGATAGAGCGTACGCTGCGGCTACAAAATTAGAGTTTATTTGGCTGGCGTCTAGAACCTGGACAACGGATTGTTGGCCACTCACCGCCCCCGCCTCCACCTGCACCCTGTTCTTTGTTTGGTCCTCGTCTGAGGGCGACGGCTGACGCGCTGCCTATGCGGTTACGACAGCACAGGTCGTCAACGCCTAACACGGTGAAACGTCTATTAATGCTATTTAAAAACTAAAATTATAATGCAGTATTGTACGAGGCAATTTCTGGCACTTTCAAAACATATTCACTAACTTGGAAAGGAAATGATAGTGTCAGACAGACAGAAACTTCTTTTGTTCAAAAATTTTTTTGGAAATAATGATTTACAAAATAAACGTATCCTTTTTGATTACTGAGACATAGAATGAATTAGCACAATTTCATCAACCATCAACCCTACATGTCATAGCAATGAACACACACTATAATTTGTACACAGATAATCGAAGAGGATAGATGAGCACAGTAAATGAGTGAAAATGGTCTGGTATGGGCTAGTGCCTGTGCGCAGATTATTGACCAGAGTTATTTTAAAATCATTATATATTTATATGAAAGAAGAGTCTGATGCACTCAGGAGTAATCAAACTCTAATGATTCCTAATCAGATTTTAAATCTTTGTGATTAAAGGTGAGTAGAAGATGTTTCGATTATTGTGTCAAGGATTACATGAAGATAATTATTACTGTTGCAGCTGAATTTATCCAAGTTGAATTTGGCTCCTGCCGTAGAATGTTGTCACCTAAGTCTCTGCGCCCACTTCGCAACTGCTATCTGATTTCAGTCAGCAACCCAGCGTTGCCAGGTGACTGTGGCTGGTAGGTTACATTCAGCGACCACATAATACAAATAGACGGAGCATACCTATTACTCAACATTACAGGATGAAGCTGCTCTGAAAGTTTAGACCCAAGTGAGATGGCGGCGGTTTACATGAGTGGGAGAGAGACAAGATTATGCCAGCTGTTTTTCTAATCTCTCTCCCACCATGTAAACCGCTGCCATCTTACTTCTAGGTCTAGAAGTTAGAATTGAAGAACTTCAATACTGAATATTGAGCCTGAGTGTTCCGTCTATTTGTATTATGCTGGTTTTTGGTTACTTCATCGATCACCCGAAAACAGCGAAATGTCATCTGGCTACATTGGGCTGTTGACTGAACAGATAGCAGTTGCTTGAGCGGTGGCAGGGGCTTACGAACCAATGCAACTAGAACCACATAACGTGATGGTAGGACGTCAATGCAATGACGTCATTTTATGGTGATTCAATTTTAATTAGATTTCGTGCACACCAACAGAGTATTTTACGGTGATTCAATTTAATTAAATTTTCGTGCAACTAACAGTATATCTAGAAAATATGCTAGAAATGAAATTCAATTGTAGAAAAGCCTTATCACAACTCGAGTTTTTGATAACGGTCGGTGGCGGGGGGTGGCGGTTTGACGGTCTAACAACATCAACGGCTGCAAATGGTGGCTGGCGTCTAGAACCACAACGGGGACTACTCACCGCCCCCGCCTCCCACCCGCACCCCGTTCTTGTTTAGGTCCCCGTCGAGGGCGACGGTCAGACGGCTGCCTGGCGTGTGCATTACAAACACACAACACATTGAAAACGTTATTAATGCTAGCTAGAAATCAGAACAAATGTTATTACAGGCAATTTATGGCTTCATAACATATTCATTAGCTTCGAAAGGAAATGATATGTCAGACAGACAGAAACTTCTTTATTTCAAAAATTGTTATACTTTGGAATTCAAAAACAAAATATATGATACAAAAAATAAACGTACTGTACTCGAGACATAGAATGAATTAGAGTACAACAATTTCATCAACCATCATTCCTACATGCCTCATCAATGAAATATAAATAATTATAATGTACTAGATAACGACAGATAACGAAGAGGATAGATTGCTACAAAATGAGTAGGAAAGTCGTCTGTATGGGCAAGTGCTCAAAGTGCGCAGACCAGAGTTACCAAATCATTATATATATATATTTATAAGGAAAGAAGAGGATTCTTTACTCCTCCCCACAAGGTTGATGCACCTGTGGAGTAATCAAACTCTAACGATTGCTAATCAGATTCAAATCTTTTGGTAGATTAAAGTGAGTAGAAGATGTTTCTAGATACAAGGATTATACGAAAGATAAATGATCAGTTGCACGGAATTCCAATTGAATTTAACCGCCGTAAAATGTTGTCACTTGTTCAGCAAGCTGATTTCGCATTGCTATCTGATTTCAGCCAGCAACCCAGCGTTGCCAGATGACTTTGGCTGGTAGGTTAGATTACCCGATCACCCGAAAAACAGCGAAATGTCATCTGGCAACATTGGGTTGCTGACTGAAATCAGATAGCAGTTGCTTAGTGGACGCAGGGGCTTACGGAACCAATGCAACTAGAACCAATAAACGAGTAGGACGTCAATGCAATGACGTCATTTTATGGTGATTCAATTTAATTAGATTTTCGTGCAACTAACAGTATATCTTAGAAAAATAATATGCTAGAAATGAAATTCAATTGTAGAAAAAAGCCTTATCACAACTCGAGTTTTTGATAACGGTCTAACGGGTTTTTGGTTTGACGGTCTAACAATATCAATGACCAGTTATATTTATTTTATTTAGCGTATGGCTTTTAATAGTGGGGAGACCCGAGTAGGAAATAAAAATGACCAGTGTATGAGTTACCTTACTGAGTCTGCTGTTTCATTCGAGATAATTTTGTTGGGTGGAAGTAGATAAAAAATTTGATAGTGTAAATATAGCTATTCTGTACTGCCTAATTTTGCTGTAGTGATGCCCACATAAGCGCTTGGCTTGTGCGTGGTTAATAGGAAAAATTATGATGAGAGGTAACCTACTAATTTGGTTTGTTACTTACTCAATAAAAATCTAATTACTCAGTATTTTTTACAAATCACCGGGTAAAAATGCAATTATAATGCCGCTTTTACACGTTGCCAGTTTACTATTATTTTAAAGTGCTTTATTACTGAAATTCAAGTTAAGAGAACGCATATTCATTTTCATAAGTATTGCATTATAAGTGACATTAAGGTGTGGACACACGTTGCATAATATGCAAGCATACTCCATACTCTAAATGGTGTGGACAACATTTCCGGATTTCCCATTCGATTGAATGGGACAAGTCGATCCACATGATTCAAAGTTGTAAACATGGATATTATGGAAAATGTATCTTCGTCTTTAGGGTATAATGCTATCAAAACTTATATGAATTTCTATTTACAAATCGACTGGCATGGTAGATCTTTCAAGATAATCTAGAAAAAAATGTGATTACAATTTGTGCCAATTACAATCATTCATGAAAATAAAGAATAGTTCCCTTACCTGAAGTTTCACAAATAACACTGAAAACTAATCGACTGACAACGTGTAAATAGGCTACATTTGAATTTGAGCATTTATCAGCAAATTAGTGATTTAGTAATACGATCATAATCTAGATCTGGCCTTTTTGTAACTGAGGAGTAATCATTTTTGGGCATTAGCCTATTGTACCCTCCTATGCAAACTATTGAAAATAATTCTGTACGTTCCATGTTTTCCAACTGAAAAATAGTAATTTAAGAATACAATATGACATAAACTGGATTCATTATTTCCTTAAAGCAGTGAGTGAAATAACATTTTTGGGCGTAAACCTACTATTTTTGTAAATACCATATAATTATTGGAAAACGATAAAACATTTGTATTTGTTCATGTACAGTGATATTAATTTACTTGATGTATTGGTATTACGCGATAGATAGATAGAGAGATATTATTTCTTTGCCATCGTACTCTACGGTCATCAGCAACGTCGAGAAATGATATCTCTCTATCTATTAGTGGCGAAGCGTGGTATACTTATTTGGTCAACGCCGGGTATATATTTCCTATAGGAAATATACCAAATAAGTATACCACGCTTCGCCACGGCTATCTATCTATCTAATGCCTAGCTTCAAATTAAATGAATGTCACTGTAACTAAATCCAGGAATTGAGAAAGTTATAGGCATCTGCCTGTCTCTCTTTCCAATTCGTATTTGTTTCATTGATTCAATAAAGATAAATGATTTCCAACATCCTCACCTTCTTATAGTGATAATGTCACCAAGTGAGGTAGAGGTGTAGGTTGAGCCATGTCCATTGAGGTGACATACCAATTCTTCATTCGATCATATTGACCATTTCCTGTAGGCTACCTGATATACTTCTGTTGTCTACCCCACAGTTTGTGGTTTATGACACAAGCGGCCGATTGTACAAAAGCTAATTAAATGCGGCGTTATTTAACGCAGCCAAATCAAAAAGTCAATGCATTGATTGACGTCATTCTATTCTACGGCTATCAAATTTGATCGCCTTTGTGCAATCATCCATAAAAACTATAATACAAAGAAGTAACGTTTGTAATTTTTTGTTAGATGAATAATGTTATTGAAAGATAATTTCTCAAGTTCCACATATTGTTTCAACACTTAGGGCCGGTTCATGAGCTCGGGATTTAGCCAAGTCCTAGACTAAAACGGGTGGCCACCGTAGCATCAACAAACGTTAGCCTCGACACTATGTACTAAGGGCTCTCTATGCTTCTAACCCACTAACCTGTCGAGACAAACGTTTGTCGATTCTACGGTAGCCACCCGTTTTAGTCTAGGACTTGGCTAAATCTCGAGCTCATGAACCGGCCCTTATTGTATTATTTCGGCCAATGGCACTAGAATTCAATCGAATTTAACCGACTTAAAATTCTGTCATTTTACGACGTCATTCAAACGATCTGACGTCATTTTAAGGCGGGTAAATTCAACTAGATTCTCATGCAACTGGCTGTTAGAATCATAGACGAATTCGTTCAAAATAAGGCTCTTTTCCAGCTGAACTATGAATATCTACAATTTCAATACTTCCCTTCTTCACTGATCGGTTAACGAATGAATTTTGCAGATCATTCAACTAACTCAGAATACCATTACTAGATCAATAAGATGTATGGAGAAATGGTTGCATGGTTGAAACGGATGCATTCAACAGAATCACTCAATTTTAAATAACTCGAATCACAAATATTTACATGTTACTCGAATCTAGAATTGTTACTCTAAACTACCAAACCACTACAAGCCACCACAAACCTACAAACCATTCTAATAACTTCAACAGTATTGGAATACCACAACTTCAATCAACAAATAATCAACGATTTATTCCTACAGAAAAGTCTTCAAAAAACGCTACTCATTAAATCCAATTCTACATAATACAACTGGGGACTGTTTCATGAAAATTTAGATGTCCCGTAGAACAGGAAAAACACATAAACACTAGACATGAATAGCACAGTGTACTATAAGAAAAAAACATGTCTTATGTATATCTGCCTTTTCCTATATTACTGTCCTTCTAAATTGTTATGAAACAGGCACGAGTTCATGATTCAACAACCTTAGAATATTAGCGTGACACCGGTTAGTTTTATGACAAGGCTAGACGAGATTACGCACAGCTTAGTCACAGTATCACAAAGTTGTTTATGAAGCAACACACAGACGCAAATGACCATCGCAAAAGGTTTCGTTTAGTGCAGTATTATCAGACCAATCCCATGAGTTGACTAACCGGTGTACGCCCAGCCTAGAACAAAAGCATGACATTCATCAATTATTGTTTAATCAGATCTGATGACTGACGCTTGGCATTATAGATAGACAAAGAGATATTATCGTCGTTGCCGATGACCGTAGAGTACGATGACAAAGAAATAATATCTCTATCTATCTATGTAATGCAAAGCGTCAAATCAAATGAATCTGATTGTTTCTGTTACTGTGACTGAGACGTTATTTGCAAGACTAGGATGTAATTCCCAGTAAAGCCATAATCACTCATTGAAATTCAATTCCCTATCTCTACTTTTTTATTGCATCGAATTACGTTATTGAAATCAGAATGCTGGTAAAACTACAAAGCAACCGTTGATATGAAAGGTTTGGTCAATTCTACACGCATTAGCTTGAATTCATTTACTATTCAATACAGTACTCGCAAATCATTATACAGCACTAAATAATCAATGTAATATGAGAATAAGATAATGCAATAATGAGAATATTTCAATCATCAGTGAACTTTGTTTAAAAAAGTTTTTTTTTTAATGAATTGAATGTCAACTACAGCCGAAAATTTTCCTCTTGAAATAGATGAAGTAAGTGAGGGCGAGCCAAGCAGACTGTAAATCTTAGTCCATAATCCATATATTGATAGAATTGTATCCTACAATATTGATAGAATCAATTCAATCGAAATATAATAACAGGTACAATTTACTAAGGATATGTGAGATCAAACTTGTGTGGATAATGATGTAGAATATATTGTAATGAGTTACTTGAGCTTTCATGAGACTACTTGGAATTAAGGGTTTTATGATCAAGATTCTTGAAAACCACTAGAAAATATACAAAAAATCAGTTGAAATATTGACCTTAAAAATAAGAATCCAATGCCAAAATAAGGTGAGAAATGACATGAAAGCATACATAGATAAAAATACACTTTTAATTACAATCATTATACCGAAATCCCAAATGCCAAAATAAGATGAAAAATGACATAAAAGCATACATAGGTAAAAATATACTTTTAATAACAATGACACCGAAATGATAGCAGTTAAAACTGCTGGAGCCAAAAAGACAACAAGAAAATCACAGCAAAACAAATTAAATTTGTTTGGAAAGCAAAGGTGCTAACCATTTAGAGAATATCTCAAGATTTAGTTGGAAAGATGACCTTAAAATAGTAATCCAATGAAAAATGATACATTAAAGCATACACAGATAAAAATATACATTTGATAACAATTATACCAAAAGATAGCAGTTAAAACTGCTGGAGCCACAAAAGACAACAAGGAAATCAGAGCAAAACAGAAATATTGAATTCGTTTGAAAAGCAAAGATTGCCAAGTATTGTAATTTTTACAAGAAAAATATTCAATAAAGTGCTTAGCCAAATTCAACTTTCAAGGTGAAAAATGACATAAAAGATATACTGTATATACTTTAAATAACAATAATATCGAGATGATAGCAGTTAAAACTGCTGGAGCCGAAAAGAGAACAAGGAAATCACAGCAAAACAGACATATTGAATTCGTTTGAAAAGCAAGGTGCTTAGTATTCATGTTCTAATGATAAATAAATTCAATGAATTGCTTAATCAAATCATTTTACTTCTAAGGTGAAAAATGACACATGAAAAAAATACATATACAGGGTGTCCCAAAAAATAGTGACTCCAGGATTTAATTTATTTTCATGTCTCACTGCTGAAGAAATGCAGAAACACAGAACTGGTTATCTTCAAATAGCCATCTCGGTTATTTATTCATTTAGCCATCTCTCATATCTCGGTTATTTATTATCCGATTCTTTAAAATTTGATACTATTTTATTCAGAATAAAAATCTCTACATTATTCTTGGGCTTTTTCGTAAAAAGCAATATTTCTTCAGTAAAATCGAATTGAAAATTTTAGTCGACCGCAATTTTGGAAAAAACAGATATTGAAATATTTATTGATATTTTTTTTTGTAAACCACACCTTTAATAATACCCCTACCAAATTTTCATGAGAAAATATTTATTCATTAACGAGATATGATGTAAAATATTGAAACACAAAATGGCGGATTACAGGAGCACTAAGGAGAATTCAGCATTTTCCCAATGACATTTTCTGTTGGTTTTGGCTTGTAGAATATCGTGGTAGTACTGGAGTCACTATTTTTTGCGACACCCTGAATATAATTATATACTCTACCTAATCATATCGAGATGATAGCAGTTAAAACTGCTGGAGCCAAAAACGATAACAAGGAAATCACAGACACATTTCATACAGATTGAAAAGCAAAGTGCCAAGTATTGTAATTTCGACAATAAATGAATTCAATGAAAACTTTCTCAATAAATAATAAACTTCTCAGTAAATAGATAGGAATGAATGGTTGCAGAGTCTCTTTGCAGCAACATCAAGGATCTCATTCCTGTGAGCCCTGAGTGCCTCAAAGCAGAACATGATGATGTTAGTGACAGAAGAAGGACCCTGAAGATGAAAAGTGCAGACAGATGCTCTGAGAAGCAGTGATACGTCTACATGCCTGCTGCCACAAACAAAACAAACTCCTCATCAGAAAACATACTAATCTGAAAATGAAATATTCCATTTCAATGCGAAATCAATCTTGAAATGGGAATACATGCGAAATCAATCTTTGAAATGAAATACATTGAAAAATAATTAAACAGAATGAATAAGTAAAATCAGTAAATAACGAAGCGTATAAGAGAAGGCTATGGGTACACCGGTTAGTCAAGACAAGACAAGACGACATTTTCGTCACGTTTAGTTACATTTTAACTACATGGAGTTGTTTATGAAGCAGCACACACCGATGCAATGACTAATCGGTGTGTGTTGCTTCATAAGCAAACTATAGTGAAGTATTGTGACTAAACGTGACTAATCTCTCTTGTCTTTGTTCTTGACTAACCGGTGCACGCCTAGCCCACATTAGTTTTGAAGAAAGAATCACGACAGAAGAAAATGAAGAGACCGTGACAAGAAAGAGAAATTGAATAAGGAAGCGTATAACAACTGACATTCGTTTTGAATAAAAGAATACGATAGAAGAAAATGAAGAGATAGAAGGAAAAGAAGAAATAGGGAGAGAGAGTGAATAAGAAGGCATATAACAACTTGAATCAGTTCTGAAGAAAGAATAATATCGATGAGAATGAAGAAATAGTTTGAAATAGTGATTTTGAAATAATTGATCAACAAAATGATCTGAGTTAGGCGGATGCTTCCTCATGTCCACACTTGGTCGATTTTCATTTGCTGCACAGCATTATGTTCAAGCATTGGCCGCATGCTTTGCAGCATACATAATCGTCAAGTGTGGACGAGGAAATGTTTTTAAAACGTTACTAATTCATTGGAACGATAGTAGGGATCTTAGAAGAACAACAATGAAGAGGTCGATCAAAATTCCACAGTCCATTTTTTTTTACTACTTGTATCTTGCAAACCTGAAGACTTGAGGGTTTCCTACAATCTTGAATCACCATGACTGTTGGTCGATTCCAGCGAGTCCACACTAGATCAATTTTGTATGCTGCACAGCATGCTACCAACGATTAAGCATATTATGCAGCACAAAAGTCGACCAAGTGTAGACATAGGGATTGACAGATACTCGTGTACCATACAGACATACCATACTGGCATTTTATCCAGTACGAATTTTGGTTGCAATTTTTTCATTTCCCTCAACGACTTTTGGCATTTTTATCAGCTTTCCAGTAATACTCCGCCGTCATTTAGATTATTTCAACACGACGTTTGGGCTTTTTCATCTATTCTTCAGCAAGGTCATTCCATTTCTAATATTTCCCAAAAATTTAGTACTGTATTTCCTTTCATTATATTCATTTTCCTTCTTACATTCTAAATTTTACAATGTTCAGTAATCTTGAATCCATTGTTTTATAACTTCTTCAGAAACTATCAATTAGTTCAGTCTTTGCAAGCCTATAATTGCTTATAATGATTGACCATACTAAACATGAAGTTTGCAGCTATTCTGTTCTGCTGCCAACGTTTGTGACAACGTTACTTCATATTATATGCTTCAGTTGTCTCGGTTTTCCAAATACTAGGTTTCTATTTTATGTTTCACATAATGTCTTCAAGTAGTTTCAAAATAGTAGCTGGAGAAACTAATAGTCATCTGACAATAATAGTTCAAGAACTACAGACTGTAGTAAACTATTGGTCATTAGTTTAGTTAAGTTCAAGAACTGCAGAGACTGTAGTAAACTATTGGTCATTCGACAACTGGGTAAATATCAAAAGTTGATCTGAACTCAAACCGACTAGCGATAAATCAACGCTCTACGGCCACACTACTGGTTACGACTTGCCCTAGTCAATAAATACATAGATAGATAGATAGACAAAGAAGAAAGAAATTGCTATGAATTCAACATACTATTCTCAATACCGTCCTTGATGTTAGAGTACTCTACTTACTTAAGCCCTCGTTCACACGTGACAGAAGACTAGAGCCAATCGTCGGCCAGTATTCAGGCTTTACTCAACATTTCTTTGAAACTCAAATCGTAGAACTTCAAGACTCGGATAACAAACATTTGTTTTCAAATGATGACGTTCATACAATACGGTTGCAGGATCGTCTGAACGTCATCATTTGAAATCACATATTAGTTATCCAAGTCGCTTAGTTACAGACTTTTACTTACCTGCACTCATTCAGACTACGGCACTAGGGTATTATAGGTGGCATATTATATGAGAGGTATCCGCGCCTTCAAACCTGTAAAACGTACCGGTTGGTCAAGACAAGGCTAGTCACTATGGGCTTCACATAGTTATAAAAGCAACACACACTAGTCATTGCATAATGTGGCTTCAGATTGTGAATTATTCGGTCTTTAACCTGTGTAAAACTTACAACTGGCGCTAGGGGTCGACCTGTCAACGTAAAACAATTCATAACCTCTAGTTCAGCTTCAGATTGATCAAGGTCTCCACACACACATAAGAGTTCAATCTCAGTTCAGTGCTATGTGATTGCTCAGTCATCAATCGTCAACTTTTCTGCACATGCGTAAATGACGACGGACCAATGTAGCCTACACACTTAGGCTAGGCGTACACCGGTTAGTCAAGACAAGACAAGACGAGATTAGTCACGTTTAGTCACAGCACTACACATAGTTGCTTATGAAGCAACACACACCGATTAGTCATTGCATCGGTGTGTGCTGCTTCATAAGCAACTATGTGGTTAGTCAAGAAAAGAGAAGACGAGATTAGTCACATTTAGTCATTGAAGTACTATTATAGTTGCTTATGAAGCAGCAGCACACCGATTAGTCATTGGCATCGGTGTGCTGCTTCACAAGCAAATCTGCGTGAAATTATTGTGAAACGACGGTCTCGGTCTTGTCCTGTTCACCAACTGGTAACCCGTTTACCTTAATTCGATTTTCGTTCATTGATTCTTTTCTTCTTACGCTTCACGCATCCTATTTAAATTAGGCAGAAAAAAACGATTTAATGATGTTTGCAGAGGGAAATCGAGTCAGTTTAGTGAGCCTGTTAGTAGCTTAAAGCATAGCCAACACACAGATTAGTCGCAAATTTGCATCGGTGCTGGACAGGGATTCATAAAGCAACTATGACTCAAACTAAAGTGACCTAGATCTCGTCTTAGTCTTCAGGATAGTCTTTCTCACTAATGGTACTAGCCTTATTCGATTAACTTGTCGTTTATTCAGCTGATCCAGTAATAATTGAACGGTGATTTTCATTTCGGTCTTGACGTCTTCACGCATCCCATTTTAAATTACAAGAAGACCTTTCAGAAAAGAGAATGCTGTTGTTAACAAAATTCGATCAAGTGTGGACAGGGATTCACAGAGCACTGGGCTGACTGAACTAAAGTGAGCAGATCTTTAGCCTTCAGATAGTCTTTCTCATTAAATTACTTCATAATGTAATACTTTTCTTATTTTCTAGATACCACATGCACACACACACACATCAGTATTGTATTCACAGAGCACTGGGCTGACTGAACTAAACTGAGCAGATCTTTAGCCTCCAGATAGTCTTTCTCATTAAATTACTTCATAATGTAATATTTTCCTTATTTTCTAGATACCACATGCACACACACACATCAGTATTGTATACTGTGCCTTCATGAGAGCTACTTACTTGAAAGCATTATCATAGTCTTTCTCATTAAATTACTTCATAATGTAAAAATTTTCTTATTTTCTAGATACCACATGCACACACACACATCAGTATTGTATACTGTACCTTGGGGTGAGAGCTACTTACTTGAAAGCTTTATCATCGTCCAGTCCATTTTGCACGCCATTCTGAGTGACTCCGTTCTCCATCTCTTTCTTAGTGCCGTCATAGGGCGAGGAAGGCGCCTTCTCTTTGTCTTTCTTGCCTTCTTGGTCTGAAGATGTCTGCAAAACAGCAATATCACACACATTAATCAATCCTACCACTCACACAATATTCAAAAAAGTTTCCTCCATAAGGGAGCCTGGCTAATCGTTAGTAAGGCTAGTCAGTCACTCCCTATATTTGGAGGCATATTAAATTGTTGCATTGCACTATATAGCTGCTTAACACAATGTTATCCAGCAGTGCTTTGTTCCCATCACTGGGTTGCGAAGACTAGCTTATGGTCGAGGTGTCAATGTGCTAACCACACGTTACATCTTTTCTGGTTAATGATCATTCACCTCTGCTGATTCAGTCTAGTGGATGTGAAATTGGCAACCAGCTGGTAGGCCTAAGCCCACATAGGGCTGTTGAGCCATTGACAAACAAACAAATATTCAATAAAGATTTCCATAGCCTGTACTACGGAGTATTCAAGAAAAGATTAAAAGATTTTATTATTGGAAAAATTCAAAGGGTATTGAAGGCGTATAAAGGATTGATAGGGGTATTAAAGACTTCCATAACCTGTAACCTACGTGGTTTTCAACTTAGGCCCCGTTATTCAACAGTTTATTTAAAAATAATATTTTTGTTTTTCTATATACTGTATGTAGGCTATTGTTGAACTATTCATACAATTTTCTACTCAATAAGGCTTTCACAGTGCGGTGTAGGCCGGGATCGAAAGGGACGACTGATATAGCTTAATGGGTGTATTCACACTAAATCATCTGATTACACCCATATCATTCATCAGTTGAAACATTTTCATCTCGTACGATCCGGGCCCGGTTCGCACCAATTTGAAAGAAGGCAAACTACATCTTGTTCAACACTGAACTCCCATGTAATTAACATTAAAATAATAAATTATTATTGCAATATCAACTTATTTGTAGAAGTCTTATTACACTAACGTTACTTCACTGTAATGTTACTGCACAGTTACTGTAACGTAATTTGAATTATATAATTATTATAGTATTGGAGCTGAACCATCAATTATAATGTTATTGATCATAATGATTAATAATCGCTATCCCGTTAGGTCTTTAATGTAAACATTGGCAAGTTATGATCATACATTACAAATAAAATGAACCATTACATATATGTTATACTATCAATACAATTTTTCTCTCAATGATCGATGAATTTGTAATATATGAATGAATTCATTCTCAATCAACGATAAATATGTATTCGGACGTATGCCTGTTGTTTAATCGATTATTGTAATTCATTGTTACACATACACATCATCTAGTGAACACATTGCATTCAATTGTAATGTTAAAATATCAAATTATTTGATTTGATTAAATTAATGATAATATTTCAAATGGGTCAACAAACGCACAATAAGAGAAGCGTTCATTAATACAGTGACATTCATTCAATTTGACGCTTGGCATTAAGATAGATAGATAGAGATATCATTTCTCAATGTTGCTGATGACCGTAGAGTACCATGGCAAAGAAATAATATCTCTCCATCTATCCATCTAATATCAAGCGTCAAATTGAATGAATATCACTATATTCCAACGCTTATTAATTCCTTCCATGATCAACGAATAAAGAATTCAAGTATAAAAGAAAACACTATTTGATATCGTCAATTCCACCAATAGTAGTGAAATTATATCATATCATGAATTTCCATAATTTTCAATTATATCATGGATTTCAATAACATGAATAGAAATCAACCTTATGCTAGGCGCACATCGGTTAGTCAAGACAAGACGAGATTAGTCACGTCTAGTCACAGTACTTCACATAGTTGCTTATGAAGTAACACACACCAATTAGTCATTGCATCGGTGTGTGCTGCTTCATAAGCAACTATGCGAATTACTGTGACTAAACGTAACTAATATTTCAATATTTTCTTGTATCTTTCGTGTTCTTGTGTTGTGCTTGTGGTTTATGAACTTTAAAAGGAACCAATCAAACCAGCTCAAAATTCTAAATCATCACCGAAAGTGCACAAATGATTTGTACTTGGAAACAGGAATGAGGGATTTTCCTGAAACAGTTTAACGTTAGTAAACGAGCGTATATCAATCAGCTAAACGTTAAAATGATCCACTAAGCCTTTTGTCTCTATGCTGCTAACCATTGTCCAAAGAGAAACAAACAAGCTGATTTGTCGAATACTAACAACCATGAGCGAGCGCATCCTCGGCTCCAAGTCCTTCTGGGTGGGCGACGGTCCCAGCACGTATTCCACCATTTTGACGCCGAGCCCGGACGTCTCGGACGAGCGCGGTGACAGGATGTTGCCGCCCGCCTCTCCGCTGCCCGGAAAGCTGCCCGAGCGACGTTGCACCATGATCGGTTGCGATACGGCGTGCTCGGCTGCAAACGAAAACAAAAACCGAGTGAATAAAGTGACGAAGAATTAATTAAAACAAAAGCATAACAAGAAATTGGTGAAAAGGTTTTGGAAAGTACGAAAAACATATAAAAACTCTATATTTTCAGCTGCAAAGAAAAAACACAAATAGAATAACCATCAGTTGAAGATTTAAAAACAAAAGCATAGACTAGTAAATCAATAGAAACCGAGATAAAGTGACGAAGAATTAATTAAAACCAAAGCATAACAAGGAGTTGGTGAAAAGGTTTTGGAAAATACAAAGAAACATAGAAAAACTCTGCATGTTCGGCTGCGAATGCAAAGAAAAAACTCACATAGAATGAACATTAGTTGAAGATTTAAAAACAAAAGGATAAAGTGACGAGGATTTTAAAACAATAGCATACATAACAAGAAAATTTGGTGAAAAGGTTCTGGAAAATACAAAAAATCATAGAAAACTCTGCTTTTTCGGCTACAGAATGGAGAAGAGTGGAAGGGGGGAGGGGGGGGGAGGAGGAAGAGGAGGAGTAGGATGTATGTAAAGTGGGAAAGGGGGGGGGGGGGAGGAGGAGGAGTAGGATGTATGTAAAGAGTGAAAGGGGGAGGGGGAGGAGGAGAGGAGGAGAAAAGGAGGAGGAAAGGGGAGGGGAGGAAGGAGAAGAGGAGTAGGATGTATGTATAGGAGTAGTGAATTGAAAAAAGAGAGAAATGGAGTGGAGTAGTAGAATGGTGAGAGTAGGAGAAAGAAAAGTAATAAAGGAGAGGGAAAGAGTGGAAAGAAGAAGAGGGTGAAGAAGGAGAAGAAGAAGAAGAAGAAGAAGAAGAAGAAGAAGAAGAAGAAGAAGGAGAAGAAGAAGAAGAAGTCAATAAATAGTAGAATACAAGAGGAGCAGAGATAAAAAGACACAGAAGAAAAAGAATCGAAAGAAAAAGACGGAGAAGAGAATGAGAAGGGTGATGAATAGAAGAAACACAAGAAACAAGGGGAAAGGGTGATGAAGAAACAAGAGAAAATGAGAAAAAGACCAGAGGACAAGAAAACTAGTAAACTGGAAAAGGATTGAAGGAGAAGAGAGAGTGCAGAGAGCAGTATGAGGAGAAAAGATGGGGATTAGGTTTTAAGGGTTGAACAGAGGAGGAAAAGAGGATTTGAAATATTAGGAGAGAAAGAAGGTGATTGGTAGGGGAAGGATTGAAAAACTGAAGGTAGAATAAGGTTTGAACAGGAGGAGAGTGAAAAGAGAGAATGTGAATGAGAGAGAAGAGGAGGAAGAAGTAAAGAAAAACAATGAGGGGAAATGAGGAGAAGAACTAAGTGAGATAGCAAGGAAGAGAACTAAGAGGGAGTGAGGCTGAAGGCTACGAATGGAAATAAAAAACACACGTAGAACAACCATCAGTTGAAGATTTAAAAACAAAAGCATACACTAGTAAATCAATAGAATAGAATGGAATGCGTTTTATTCTAACCGCTTCTGAGGTCTTCAGAAGCATTACCTTCGTCATAATACGGATCAAATAATAATTCATTAAATTATCAATAGAAACTTCAATAAAATGAGGACCCTAACACGATATTCAACTGTTGAAGATGGCAGCCATATTTTTTGGCGGCCAAATGTAGTACAAAATTATAGAGTTAGTGAAGAGGTTTTGGAAAATACAACATAGAAAAGCACTGCATGTTCGGATGCAAATCAAAAGAAAAAACAACAGAGATTTCTGTGATTAGAGTTCCATTGAAAATTTGAAAATATAAATTAGATGAATGCTTTTCGTGGATTACTGTAAATTGAAAATATAAACGAAAAAGTAGCTTGATGAATGTGAAAATACATACAAGAACACAGATAAATTTATCATTGAAATATTGGGTATCAATAATTTATAGAGAAGGATAGCTACTCTATAAAATGTTTCTCACACTAAAAAATAATAATTTCAGTCATCAATTACAGTCACTATAAAAGAATTCCTAGAATATTAACAATAAACAACTGCTTTGATGGATACACGCAAACAACTGTTATTAATTATCATTAATTTCCAATAACCAAATGCAATTGATTCCAATAATTGAACAGCCTAATGTAATTAGAATTCCATGTAAATTTCATCACAGATATGGAATTGGGTTCTGGCTGGATATTTCAACTTTATTTTCGCTATAAGTTGGTAATATTTTAACCATATTTGTAATTTGTAAGATATTTGTAACATACTTCCACCATATTCCTACCATATTTGTATGATATTTTTTACTCCTATGATAGTTTCCGTAATATTTCTACCATATTTTCATATGTACGAATTTAAACACTATTTGAACGAAAAGAAAGATTATGATTGACATCAGAGGAAGAGCATGGGTAGAAAGAGTAGATTAGAATTATTACTTTATTCTTGTTGACAACAGAATACCCCTGCTTAGATTCTAGTTATAGTTATTAAGATATAGTTTCTGGACGATAGTTAGGAAAATGAGGAATTATTCTATGAATCTTATGAATTATTGACTTGATGACTACTTTATTCATGTAGATTACAGTCTTCCATAAGCAGACAAAGATTGTGAGACATCACAAGGCGAAAGAAAAGAGAGAAAGAAGGACAAGCGAGAGAGACCGATGGAGAGTAGTAGTTGTGAACGAGAGGGAGTGAGAGTGTGAGAGAGAGAGAGTGGGGGAGAAAGAGGAACGGAGAGAAGCAATTTGACCTTGGTTTGTAACGACAATCGGCGGTCAATGATTCCATGCTGTTCACCTCTTCCAGTTCAACCAACAATAAGAGCAAAAATCAACAGCGGTTTTTCTTTTACACTACTTTTTGCCCTTCAATGCTGTTCTTATCGCCACTTGTGGGTTTCACAGCTCTGAAAATATCGCTGCAAAGTGTTCTAGATAAACCAGTTTCAAACAAAAGGTTCGGTTGAATCGATACCAACTTGAATTGAACAATTTGAAAGATTGAAAACTTTCATAGATTTTCATTCCAAGACCTTCATATTCATGTTTGAGCTTTTAAAGGAACTGGACAAAAACAATTGAAGATTTTAATTACATAAAAAAACCAAGATTTCAATACCTTACATTCATATTTAAGATTATTAACCCCTTTCCCAAATCAGTGGTATGCTGCGTAGAACTGCAACATTCATGATGCATTTGCTGATTGCAAAGGTACTGAACCTCATTCACATTTGAACAAGTTACCTTGCATCACATGAACAAAACGATTCAAACTTTGCCCATGACTAATAAAATCGGATACCTGCTCAACTTCAACCCCCCATGAAATGAATCAGTGGAATATAGGAGAAGGAATTCCCAGTGATGGTATGGTGTTACGTAATAGTCACACAAACATGAATGACGCATCAGACGAGGTTGGAGGAGGAGGAGGAGAAAGCAATAGGGAGAGCGCAAAAAGAGGGGTAAAAAAGTAGGGGGAGTAGAGAATGGAGAAGAGTGAAAGGAGGGAGGACGGAGAAGGAGGAGGAGGAGGGGGGTAGGATGTATGTGTAGGAGTAGTGAATTGAGAAAAGAGAAAAGAGATAAATGGAGAGGAGTAACAGAATAGTGAGAGTAGAAGAAAGAGAAGGGATAAAATAGAGGGGAAGAGTGGAAAGAAGAAGAAGAGGGTGGAGAAGAAGGAGAAGGTAAGGAGGAAGAAGAAGAAGAAGAATAGAAGAAGACAGAAGAAGAAGACAGAAGAAGAAGAAGACAGAAGAAGAAGAGACAATGAAAAGTAAAATAGAAGAGGAGCAGAGATAAAAGAAACACAAGAGAAAAGAATCGAAAGAAGAGGAGAGACAAGAGAATGAGAACAGAAGAATTGAAGAAAGAAAAAGAGAAAAGAAAAAGAAGAAGAAGAGTGCAGAGAGCAGTATGAGGGAGAAAAAGATGGGGATTAGGTTAAGGGTTGAACAGAGGAGGAAAGGAGGATTTGAAATATTAGGAGAGAAAGAAGGTGATTGGTAGGGGAAGGATTGAAAAACTGAAGGTAGAATAAGGTTTGAACAGGGGGAGAGTGAAAAGAGAGAATGTGAATGAGAGAGAAGAGGAGGAAGAAGAAAAGGAAAACAAAGAGGGAGATGAGGAGAAGAACTAAGTGAGAGAGCAAGGAAGAGAACTAAGAGGGAGAGAGGCTGAAGGATAACGAAGAGGAAAATGAGAAGAACTTAGAGGGAGAGCAAGGAAAAGGGGAAACCGAAGGGTTGCTACAAAACAAGTAGCGAGGGGGGGGGGTGTGAGTTGGCGCCAAAAGGTCGCTTGGTGGTTGCCATGGTAACGGGGGTGCCGGCGACGCCTGTCTACACACAACACACAAGCGCCAGCAACAACCACATCTCCGCTGGATCTGCTAGTATAGCAAGATTCTTTTAAATTGTCAGAAAACAGCTGATTTAACGTCAGTGAACTAGCGTACATCAATCAGCTGTTTTCTGACAATTTAAAAGAATCCTGCTATAGGATCTACCACTAGAATCTGCAATTTATTGAAATTCAAGGTTCTATAATACTTAAAAATTATATCTTAAGAATATTGGTGTTGGATAAACGTAGCTAGAAATACTGAAGTAAATAAACCACAATTTTTGACGTCTGTTTAGCTCATAGGCCAATCAGACGGCTCTCAGAAATTTCGTAGGCAGTTCCAAGTTATTAAACACTGTTCCACTTTTCTTAGTACTTTGTATGTTAGTTCAAGATTTTTTCCGCAAATTAAAATCATTAAATCTGATTTACAATCCAAAAATCTATCCATTACTCTTTCCATATCGAAGTTTATAATAATAATCAATTTATTTAATTAAAATAATCATCTATTATTCAAATTATCAGAGATGAAATTTTCATATTTAAACCGAATTTAGCATAATTATATGATGTACAAATTTAGACCGTCTTGATGAGCTGAGGAGGAAGATAAGCTTAAACATAACATGATTTTCTTGAGATCAGTTCAATTTTTACAAAAGTAGGGATGTCCTCTTTTTATGCTATTCTTGAAGTATAGTATAGTTGTAGTATACCATTACTAAACTAAACTTACTTTACATGTGAAATACTGCACGATGCTCAGCTCTGTGTCCCTGGGAGGAATGCGATACGTTATCGAAAACAGGTTTTTTCCGTGCATAAGAATGTTATCTTCGTCCCTCCGCTTCAGCCTTCAGGGACACAGAGCTCAGCAACGGGCAGTATACTAAGTACTATTCTAAGTACTACTCTATTCTATACTATTCTACTATTCTATTTTATACTAAGTACTCCTATAAGTACACTGCTCCCTCACTTCTGTGACTGACTCATCAATACTGAGCACTGACTTCGCGCCAAAACATTTTTAGCGCCAAGAAAAGTGTTGGCAACACTTGAAATATTCCGCCAATCAATTTGCAAACATTTCAGACATGCTCAACACAGAGGTGAAAGACACCAACCACACGGTGTCAGCGTCTCTCAAGCTACGAGACAGCAGCAGATAATAGAGTTGCAACTTCACATTTCTCATTAGTGTCAACTCAAATTCAGCGTCTTTGCAGGCTAGAGACGATAAGCAGACAATAAGAGTTGCAACTTTACACTTCTCACCAAAGTCAACCTTAGACCAGATATAGATTATATTATACATGAGCATATCTATTGAATAGAAACAGAAATATATCATCTATATCAGGTTGAAGGTATCGACAATACTCTAATTCAGGGTCTTCCAGGCTAGGCAACGGCTAGTAAAGTTGCAACTTGATATTTCTCACGCTAACTAAACAATTGTGTTGAGAAATTCCAATGTCAAGCATTACTAGAAATATGGAAATGGTAATGGATGAATTATAAAAACTATGGATTGCATTAATAATACGTTTTTCAACACAGTCTGTACAATCAGAGGTAATCCACTATTTGTTTAGTCTATGGTGGGATTATTATCATTATTATGGGAGGATGAATTGATGGTATTGAATATTTTTTATCCACTGTAGAAACTGAGAATTGCTCCAATTATTATTGATCGACACAGTCACTGACAACACTACATATCACAATCATAAAACAAGGATTGACAAGAGATTAATTATTATGATATGGTAGAGTGATTGTAAACAAAAATTATAGTATTTACAACTTTGAAAATTAGACTACTTAATAAGAAGATAGTTAATTCAATTGGGAACTTTTTCAAACTCTCATTATTCCCACAGTGACGCCACAGTCTCATTCAATTTCCAACTCAACAAGTAGAAGAAGAAGGTGGAAAAAGTACGATTGCAAAAAGAAGGGAGAGACAAAGAAGGACAGAAAGTTAAAGATGAACGTGGTTGAAAAGGAGGAGGAGGAGAGGAGGAAGGAAGAGGAAGAGGAAGAAAGAGGTGGAGAAGGAGGTTGTGAGAGGAGGAGAAGGAAGGGAGGAGGGGAGGGAGGAAGAGAGGGAGGAGGAGGAAGGAGGAGGGTAAAGAAGGAGGGGAGAAAGAAGAAGAAAGGAAGAAAGGAAGAGAAAAAGGAGGTTGTGATGGGAAAGGGGATGAGGAAATATCAAAAGATGCAGGAGGGGGAGGAGGAAAAGGAGGAGATATAGAATGAAAGGTCGAAGAGACTATAGAAAAGAGGATAAAAAGAAAGAAAAGGAGAGATGAAGGTGATGAAAACAAGAAAAGTCCAGGACAGAAAGAGAAACCTCAAACTATCCAAACTCTCTTCTCTCTCTCTCTCACTCTCTCTCTCTCCTCTCTCTCTTGGAATTAAAAACTTGGTGAAAACTTCTTTCGGTGATCGCGTATTTTCATCTCAGTATAAACTTGGAGACCTCCTCTAGAGAAAACCAATTAATAACTAATCCTATATTAAGAATCGTTTTACAATTATTCACTCAGAAGTTCCTGAGTAGTTCTTCACTGCTTATGAGGAATTCCGAAAGTAGTTATGGTAAAGATCTATGAGGATCACTGCTTGTTACTTTGTGGGAATAATTGAGATTGAATCGATACAAATAAATGGATATGGAATGGAGTCCAATTACTTTAACATAATTTATATTATCTTTGGATAAAATTTCTGATCTCTTTGTTCTCATAGTACTCATGGTATTTTCATGTTTTAGAGTAAACTTTCTATACATCAGATCTTAATAGAAAGCTTGAAAACGAATTTCGAGTATACATAACAATGTATCATTAGAAATTATATTTGAATTGTTTTTCAGATTAATTCCTACTTAATTGGCAGGTTTGACGCCTTATCAAGATAATTTATTCATTATATATATTTCAATATATCGATGGCTTACTTCTAAAACCTTGTATGTCTGAAAGACAAAATTTTTCAGGAGGCACAAAAAACATATTTCTTCTCAATTCATTGTGAATTCCACAGTGGAAAGCTTTTCTAAGTAATCTTGGAACCTTAATATTTATATTTAATAATATTTTTATTATTTTAATCAGCTCATCATTTATTTATTTGAGAAAAAAGACTTACAAGGTTTTATCCATTCTGAAAATATACTTACAAGGTTTTAGCCAGACATACAAGTTTTTATACTCATACCAGACTCTGACTCATACCGACTTACAAGTATTTAGGAAGTAGATTCTTGCATAATAATTTCATCAACACATTGATAAAATTTCATTAAATACGAGTTTTTTTAAATAAGGGATATAACAATGAATTTTGAATAAAAAAGGTACAATATTATTTTCAAAAATTGGGTTTTATTAAAACTGCCTAATGTAATATTGCAAGAATGACCGAAGTGAGAGCTAGATTTAACTTATTTCTAATGCTTCAGATTATCATAAAAGTAATGGTAATCTTTAGGTAAAACTATCTTCAGCTCTTGAAGGTGGGCGAATTTTTTTGGGTTTATCTTTATACTTTCTTTATACAGCAATGAAGGTGTATTCGTCAACTGCTTACGTGTTTTCCTTTTTTGTAAAGGTCTCCACTCATCATCAAAATGAAGTTTGTAGTGAATCTCTTCAGGTGTGTATTAAATTTGTATGCGCGAACATCGTTTACTTTTGGATCTCCCTTAGTTGTTCCTGGCCGCACTGAAGAATACACCAGTGATGCTGAATGATCTTCAAAGTATGTATGATCCAGATACTCCACTTTGTAGGGTGTAGGAGTTTTCCTTGCCTGTTTGAACATGTCTATGTAATTCGCAGGAGAGTAAATTTCTTTATTTTTGAGTTTTCTCTCTATTGTGGCGTGCATAGAATCACACTCCATTTGAGTGTGTCCTCTCTCTAGGTACTTCTGAATAATAACAATTTTCTTCTGTTTAGCCACATTCATTAGGACATTTGAAAGTGTGACATTCCTATTCTGATAGCCACAACCATCACTCCAAAATATTACTGTATCATTTTCGACTGTATCTAATCTGAGAAGAAAATTGGAGGTAATTGTCATAAATTCATTTGAAGTGACCCCACCTTCTCCCTCATGCCATGCAAAACAATATCCTTCTTTGGTCTTGTTGTCAAATATTGTAAAATTATGAACCATCAATTTTGTCTTATAATAAATAGATGATGCCTTAAGGCTAGGGGAAAGGAGAACAGCCTGCATGTCCATTGTGAATACAAATTTAGCCTCCTTATTATCATTCTCTTTCTCCTCTCTTGCACGTTTTTTCTCTTAATGTGTTCAAGGTATACCTTCTCTTCAATATTACCTACTTTATTACTTGTACAGACATCACATTGATCTTTTCGAGGCGTAAAGATTCCAAGATTTTGACAGTCAAACTCTTCATAAAACGTTTTAATACATGCACAATCTTTCTTTGATTTCTTACATTCTTCTTGGTAAAGCTTGTAGACTTCAGCTTTTGATTGGAATCCTGCTTCCAGGTAAAGCTTATTTGAGCTTCTTCTGCAGTAGTGGGACTCCAGTTTTGGCAGTGATTCCAAAAAGTCTCGAACAGTTGAACGTTTTTCTCCACAATCAATTTTTTTTCTCTTGCCAAGTGTTGGAGAAATATCCCCTATGTCGTTTCTGGTTGTGACTGAGGATGCAATTACACTACTATTCTCTAGAATAATTGAGGATCCCTGAAGTTTTTTCATCCAATCTAGAACCAGTCTGTCAATCCCAACGTATTAAGAAATTGTGTTTTGCAAACCCTTTCTCGACATCCCTCAAGCTTCAAATGATATACAATTGAATTAGATCTTCTAGAACTATCATTTTCACGATTTTTTGTGTCTTTTGGCTGATTGCTGTCTATTAAATTCACAACATAGACTCTCCTCTGCTCCCATGTCAAATCCTTCCAGAACTGATTGAATATAGTCCCCCTAATATCATCAGTGAATTTTGTGCAATTAATCTTGTTACTTGATTGACTCAGTTTACAATTACAATGTGGTTTAAGTTTCTTAGCTGGTCTTATTTTGTCATATATCCATCCATTTCCTTCAGGTAATCTCTGAACACCAAAGTATTCCTCACCCATCTCTCTTTTTCTCTTATTCTGTATTTTAATCCACTCACTCTGTACTGGTTTCTTGTTGCGTGTCTTGTTGGTTTCTTCACTAACTTCGTTGGTAGCAATGTTTTCTGGTGTTCCTCCAAAAGCTCCTTCTCCATCAGAAGTTTGTATAGGTGTTCCATCATCTTTAGGCGTTTGATCAAGTACTGCAGCATTGATCATGATAGCAGCTTCTTTCATTCAATGTATTAATAGCTAGTGCTAATAATTTCTCGCCTCTGTTTGCCTGAAATAAAAATATTATAACTTAAGTTAAGTTAGGGTTTAAGTGTCATGATAGAGATTGAATTTATTGACTATTAATTCCATAAAGCTTTAATAAATTCTATTGCTTCATTATAATAATTATACAACCAGCAATGATAGGCCTAGCATAAAGATATTTGAATTGATGTGTTATTGAATAGTTTATTATTATTGGCATAACAAACAAATATTCATTTGTTCCTTTTTTACGGTAGCCTATGGTAGGTTGTTCAGCAGTCAATAAGATTAAATACACAAAAATAACAAAATATATTAACAATTTTAATCCTGAAAAGAAATATAGCCCAAATCATCATGAAAAAGTACTACAGAACACTCATCAACATACCAATGTAAAACCTTGTATGTCTCTTGGGCTGGAAAATAAGACATTGTAAGTCCAACAACAAGTTTCTGAAGATTGCAAATTTGATTATTTAAGACAGTTTACAAATGACAATTATTCAATTACTTACCGGAATTATTGTTGTTTGATCCATATTACTGGATCTATTAATTCATCACCATTTATCACTCAAAAGACAAAAAGAAGACACAATGTTTTCATAGCCTATAACTTCAATGTTAACCTTGTGACTTACGAGTTTTTACTGACAAACAGAAGCATGGTCAGACTTACAAGTTTTAAGAAATGCCTACAGAGGGCGCTACGATGCTGCTAGACATACGAGGTTTGATCCATTCGATTTGGCTTGAAAATATCTTTATTTTGATACCAATAATTCATTTTTGGTAAAATTCAGACTTACGAGGTTTTAGAAGTAAGCCATCGATATCTATTTATCAAGATCCGACTCACCCTTATACAGTAGTATCATAATTCAATTGGACAGAAATAGCACAATAATAGAAACTAAAACCATTTGAGACTTCCATCACAATATCAAATTGATCAATCTTTTTCACTCTTTCCATCTCCCAACATTGATCAAATCAAAATAACAAATGAAGAGGGAGATAAATAATTCAATCACTCAAAAACAGTTCATATAAATTATTGTCAACGCAAGAAGACTTCAAGGAGAATCCTTCAAAAGGCTGGAAAAAGTGACAAGATATGAAAAAAAGATGATACAAAAGAAGAAAGATGAAAATAAAAAAATGTAAGAAAAAGAGCATGAGTGTGAGTTGAAACCGTAAGTGGCGCTATAAATAATTCATATGACTCTTTTGACAGGCTAACTCTGTATCACACAGAGTGTGATTCTCTTTTGAAAAAAGTATATTCTACTATCTTGTGAAGTGTTCCACAGTTTGTGTAAAGATGTTTTCAATCTTCTCTCGACAAGCGGAAGGGGAAGAAGAGAGATAGAGAGAGAGAAAAAGAGATTTGAGGATGCCCCGTTTAGAGCACACAATTTCGTATGTAGCCGACTCCACTCGGTTTCAAGTTCAAAAAGTTACAACACGAATCACGATGTATGAAAGCATCAATTTGTGTGGAACATGCACTTCTATATATAGCATTTCATTTAATTTGACGGTTGGCGATCAGTAAACAGCTGATGTAACGCAGTTTTGACACAGTAATACAAACACTTTTTGAACTCTCAAAGACCTTCCAAGGAGTCTTTAAAAGTCCCTTTTCAAAGAAGGCCTTTTTAAAGTCTTTGCGATAATCTGAGAGATTCAGCATTTTGTAGTTACAAATGTGTGTCAGTTGCATAACATCAGCAGTTTACACTGATCGCCAAGCGCCAAATAGTGAATCACGTGCTCTAACTGAATCCGTACAGTTCACAATGGCAATAGTAGATTTCAACAACAATAATTCGTATTGTATTCCTAAAGAACAGTAGTATACTTCATTAGTGATGATCGAATTCATGATCTTTAAGTCCACATGTTAGTCGATTTTGTGGCTGCCGCAACAGCGTGCTTGAGCTAATGCACAGCCTGTGCACCTAAAATCGACCACGTATGGACTATGGACATAAGACTGAGATAGAAGACTGCCTGAATTTATACGATTCAGTAGTATTATTGAAAAGAATTATTCTCTTTTGAGAATACGGTAAACTCTCTACTGAATGTCAATTTGATTTGATTGTTAATAATACAGTATTTAAAACACAGCTGTATTCGATCTTGGAACCTTTGGATTATCAGACAGGCGCTATGAAAAGAATTACGGGACCACCCAAAGAGATACTATAAACTCTCTACTGAAGCTGTCAATTTGGTTGATTGTTAATAATACAGTATTTGAACACGCTGTGTTCGATCTTGGAACCTTTGGATTTATCAGACAGGTACTTATAACCTCATTGAACCCTCCAAAAGCAATTATTACATGAGCTGAACTTACATGTGTATGTCTAACGTGTAGAAGTCTCTCCGCACATTTGATGACTCGAGATTGCCCAGAATTCCTTTCTTGGCTCATCTTTTTGGTTCTTCGGACACCCCACAGCTTCTTGGCTGAGGGCGCAATCTGAAACAATACAGAAAAAAAGCCCAAATTAAAACAATATTTCATAGAACCTCAGAAAAATAACAAACTAGAGGAACTAGAAGGGTAATGAGAATAATAACTATTGTTAATAGAATGAAAGATAACTTCTATCTTCAAGAAATCCACAACAACCATAATAATTGTTCTCCTCGAGAATAAATAACTCCTTAAAAACAGTCGTCATCTCTCATCATGTCACCCCTCTCACGCCCACGCACAAGCCTGGAGCTCTCATGTAGGCACTCTTCACCCTCAAAACAAAAATGCAGCAACGCCCAGCAACCATGACACACTGTTGTGATTACCTTTCTAGTCAGCTGTTCAATTCAAGACAATTTAGAAATTTGATGAAATACTTGATAGTTTACCAACGTCTTTATTGGGACTTTCTAGATTAGTTGGTTTTAAAACTATCAGAGAAATACGACTTCATAAAAACATTGATAAAGAGCACACCTATCTTCAAGAGTAGGTATTACTACTACAGAGAACAGACTTACTAGGAGTATTCACTTCTACTATGGTACTCACCATAGACAACAAATGTATAGTTAGTCTATGGTTCCACCCAGAGTAATTAACTTTCCTATCAACACTAGGACGTACATATCTGAAGGTAGTAGCCTAGTTGACGTTCCTATCAATAATATTATCAACTTTAGACCAGGTGCTCTGCTTTACTATGGCACAGTTCCCATCAGTTTATGAGCGGCGTTTTATGACAACTTTATGAGACGCCTACGTGTCTAGTGCCTTTGAACGTGATCACAGAACAGAGCACCGGCTTATGGACGCCTGTTATCGTCTTATGGGAGTTATGAGAGGGAAAATTGCGATTTTGTTCGCTTGAAAGCTGTGAAAATGACAATCGGCTGGAGCAATACTTGAACCAATCACAAAGTATAAACTGGTAAGGTACAAATCGTATAACTAGAACCATACAAGATTTATAAAGATACAAAGTTTTACTAAGAAAGGATACAAAGAGGATTTACAAACAAGTTTATACAACATTTAGAGGATAAAAACTTTCGTTTGGTCACAGTATATTTGTATGGTTGCACAACACAAATTAAATCTTGAGAACCTAGCCTAAGAAAGGATACAAAGAGGATTTACAAACAAGTTTATACAACATTTAGAGGATAAAAACTTTGGAAAGATACTACCAGACACTTGCACAAGAAAACATTGAATTTAACCGTGTAAAATAACGTCTTTGAAAGGCTTACTACAATCTGTACCAGTAACATTGAAGTTTTATCTTGTTTCTCCAATTATTTCGGTTGAAATCGTTAAGTGATGAAAACAGTAAGTATTCAATTTACCATTAATATTTAATTTACACTTGATTCGGAGACCTTGTAGTATTTCCCTATAGTAGGAAAAATAATAAGAACAATACTGTATACTCCACAAAGAATTATTTATTTAAAAACATACTTATTCCTTAAGTTTCGATGATCATGGTATCATCTTCAGTGTTGAGCTTAAACGAGCTAAAATGGCATCATCTTCATCTCCAGCTGAAGTGAAGATGGGCTCGAACTTAATATATATATATTTTTTAATTATTTGTGGAATAGACAACATTGATCTCATTCTTTTACCTGCTACGAATACTTCTTGAAGAAATGAATATTTAAAAACACTTATAACTGACCATTCTCAACAAATCTATTGATTACACCTGAACTCTTGCGGTGAAACAACCAGGCCGGATGATTTATTGATGTGAATTTGACGTCAATCTATAATCGATAATCATTCAATTATTGAAACATCGTCATCGGACTTTCTCTAACTACAGGTATTACCTTTCACAATAAATTGAACAACATTACTCTTAGGTACTCTGATAACATTAATCAAGTCACTTGATAATTCATTGTGTTATTCATTTTCAATACTATAGCACTGATGAGAGTTGTCTTTCTGTAACATTAATATCTTACAATAAATTGCCCACTTCCGGGTAGGCTAATCACCAATTCTGTATTTTTTACGAATAACCACAATAAACACTAATAATACAATAGCCACAAACAAATAATTGGTTTTTGTTGTTCTTCTTCGGTCAAAAGTGGTTTACTGAAGTAAGTTCTGTTGAAGCAGCACATAAATTGAATCTGATTCTCTATTTCGTGAGTTCTATACTTCCAACAAAGAACTGATGGGGTGATCGATTGCAAAGATCGAGTGAAAGCTACGATCGCATTGGATCACAGGGGTTTGGTCAATTCAATAATTAGTAAAGTACTGATAGGGATAAATAAAAACAATCAAACGATTACTATTACTATTGAATGCTGTTACCAACTATTAACATTGACGTATTTTCTAAATCTTCTGATAAGAAACGGTGCATTTATCTTTATGAAGACAATCACCGATTAATCAACTATTCCAAAATTAAACTGGGAGCCTGAACGGAACTAAAACTATATTGCACATACTTTAATAAGTACAGTGTAACTTGGTTGTAACGTCTGTCAAGTGATCAAACAATATTATTGACGCTATATCAGAGTTACTCTATTCAATTGCCAATGCTTGTCAATTATTCAATCATCTTTACACTTCAAGTTATATACGAATTAAAATTACTCCCAAGCCCGTGAAGTTGCACTATAGTGCCATAAACAGTACTGTAATAAGTAAGCACCACAACAGGAATTCTAACAGGGTTGCCTAAAACCAAACCACTGTTTCCAATTGCATTGTATCAATAAATTATATTATTTAGATTTTTAGAAAATTGGGTAACAGAAAATATAGGCTAATGCACTTATTCATTCATTGATTGAAACAGTCACAAATCGTAAAAATTTGATTTGGGAGTAAAAACAACAGGCACTGCTCAAAACTGTTGCGCTCCCGACTTTTGATGAATAATATCAAAGGTAAAGCATTATTTGCGTAAAGCATTATACAAGTCCAACATTACGCATACTGTACTTAATACTTTATCTAAAGGCCATAAGTCCAACACTTGGTCATATTATAACGATTTTGGACAATTTGTAAATTTAGGAATCGTTTTGACTCTGTTTTTCTTTCCAATTACGGTGTGTATGAAATGAATAATGACTCTAGGTTACTGGATTTACAGTTATATTATCACAACATATTCTAAAATGAACTGAAGTTACTAAAGTTACAAAAACTCACCATCACCCTAGGACCAGAAAACATTATCGCAAACTGATCTAGTTTCACCACTTTCAATAAACACAAATTTCCCGACACCAGCAGGGAATCTCACAATCAACAAAAAAAAAAAAAACACGACCAATGAAGGAAATTACCCTTCAAAACTCCAACAACACAATATTTAGAAATTACAGATCACTCCCACAAAAAAACAGAGATTCACTTTGCACATTTGGACAATTTCTTGACACCAACAACAATTCTAAACCACTTTCAGCGCCATTATAAACACTATACAGTTATATGTACACTATACACACAGAATGTACAGATATATTTACAACGGAACACAGCGTAGTGTTATCCTATCACCGGCCGACTTCTATTGAAGACTGGATTGCTGTAATAATTTTGTGAAGGGTAGACTAGACTACACAGGAGGCTAGGTAGGCAGACAGAGCAACCCTTGTTGAGGCACCTGCGGCGTTGCCAAATTGTGCAAACACAGCGGGAAGTCCAGATTCTACTATCAAGACCACGCTGGCTAACGCCTCCAAACATATTAGCATGGACTAATAATTATACACTTTGTCTATGATATTAGTTTGTTTGGGTTTGGGTTTCGGAAACAAATTTAATGGAACAAGAAGTGTTTGAAATAATGAATGATTAGAATGATACAAATACACTTCAATAATACGATCTATCTATCTATCTAGCGTATGAAACTTTGTTGGTGAGACCTAAGGAAGGTTTGATAACCCTAATCCATAAATTGAAGTTCTATTTCACTTTGCAACGGGGTTCTTTTTGATATATGTAATTCTAAAAGTTTATAAAACACTAACACATAATACGATCAATTTCCAGGTTTGGATTACAGGAAAGAATCCTATATTCCTAGGAAAGCTTCAAAACTTTTGGTTGCAAAAATTTGTGTTTCGAAACACAACCATGCCTTATTTACATATTGCCAGTCGACTAGTTTTCATTGTCATTTCTGTAATTTTAGACTTTGTAATGCTTATTTATAAATGGTATTAAAAGTGACATTAGATAGTATGAGTGGTAGTGGAGCCCTAATTTTACGGACCTTGATTGAGCGAATAACCAGTTATTACGTACTCATTTCAAATCTTGAAACAAACATAAGGCTAGGCGTACACCGGTTAGTCAAGACAAGACAAGACGAGATTAGTCACAGTACATCACATAGTTGCTTATGAAGCAACACACACCGATTAGTCATTGCATCGGTGTGTGCTGCTTCATAAGCAGCTATGTGACTAAACGTGACTAATTTCGTCTTGTCTTGACTAACCGGTGTACGCCTAGCCTAACACTCAATGTAGAGCATAGAGCATATTATTGCTACCGCACTTCGATATAACAAACTCTTGATATAACAATTAATTTTCTTGATCCCTTAAGCTATGCGGAGTCGGGATTCAACTGTATTCTGAATAGATGGCATGTATTCTTCAAAAATTGTAAATAAATTCTTATAAATAAGTCGACTGACAAACAAACAGTTGCGACTTATTTCTAAGAGAGAAAGAGAGAGATGAATAGAGAAATAGTGGGGAAGAGAGCGAGAGCGATAACAGTTGAACAAACACTTGCCCTTCAAATGGGAAGAAGCAGGATGAACAGGATGGAGGGGAGAGGAAGGAGAGTGGGGGAGCTAATGGAAGACGAAAAAGAGGAAATCCAGTTCCCCAACCCCTACCCCTACTATTAATATCCGCCCCAAGTATAGACAGACACAGCAAGGCGACATCTCGAGTACACCCTATTTATTAAGGGAATTGATTGGACCACCATCAAGGGAACCCACTTTTGGGGGAGGGGGTTGCTATGGGAATAGGAGGTGCGGGGTAGGGGGTGGGGGTTGGAGGATAGATTGAAGGAAGCTCGTCTGAATTATTTCACTTGTAGAGAAATTTGAAAACGCCGTCTCTCTCTCACCCCCTACCCTCCCAACCCCGTCAACTTCAATTTCACCCCGACTTCCAAACTTAACTGAGATTAACTGGCTAGATTATTAATCCCGAATCCCGTAAAGTATTTGCCCCAAGTCTTCAATCCATAATTAACAAATGGTCGTGCAGCCTGAGTCTGTAATAATACAGATTCAAAGTTTATTTTACATAATTCACGAGTATAGAAACTAATGGAGAAACACAATAATTTTCAATTTAAATGAATTGACATGCTTTAATTTTGTGATGGATTTATTGTACTCAATACAATAATATTTTCGAACAGCAAATTACTATTTGATTCGCTTTGAGCGTTCATTTCGAATGCAACCAATGCAAAACAATACTGTATTTAAAAGAAATTGATAGTCAATTTTACATAAGAGGAATGAAAAATATAATACTATAGTTTGTTCTTAATGCAGTAACAGTACTTCTTAAATCGTACTGTTAAATCGTTCTTTGTTTTTCCTCCGGAATTTGAAAAATATCTCAACTTTTTGCTGATTGTACCTCATATTTTTTGTTGTTAACGTAAGACCTCTCTTTAACAGAGTAGAATATACTAACGAAAACCAAATCAATCAATTATCAAACAATCATTATTATAAACACTGATCCTCTATTACAGATCAACCTTCTTGATTCAAGAACAAGAACGCTTTTCAGATAATAATTCTTGTTTTCAACAATGATGATTCTAAAATTATGTAGATTTACAATGGATTGGATTGAATGGATTCAATGGGTAGAATGATTCTAAATGATATAGGTTTACAATGGGTTGGATATAAATGGTTGATGTACACCACGTGAATTAATGTCCTTTTTCAAGTAGTCAACAAACTACTATAAATTAGTAGTAAGGGACATGTAAGTTCTGACAAAATGACCCTAGATACAGTCATTTACGTACTGAACAAAGCCCCATCTAACGAAGATAAATACCAACATCAAGCTCAATCTAGAAACTGTGTAACTTTTCAACTAAAATTTAGTGCTACATCTATACTATGCGTGCACTCGATTTCTCTTTTTTTTCACTCTCGACAGCCGTTAAGCTCAACGAATCCATCTCATCTCAATAACCATAATTCTTTTTTTTACTCCTCCAACTCCTCTTTTTCTTTTCCTTCCATCTCCTTCACTCTCTTCCTTCTTCTAGCCCTCTCTTCATTCTCCATCTCCAACTTACTCTTCCCTCTCTTCTTAATTTTCTTCTTCTATACCTCTCATCTTTCCCAAATCACTTTCCTTCCTCTTCGTTCCATTCATCCTTTTCATCTATACTTCCCATTTTCCTGATTTTTCTTTATCGTCCTTATTTTTTCTTCTTCATTCTATCATCCTTTTTTCACTCTTCGTTTCCTTCATCCTTTTTATCTCGACTTCCAATTTTCCTGATTTTTCTCAATTTTTATAATCCTCTTTTCCACTCTTCGTTTCCTTCATCCTTTTCATCTGAACTTCCCATTTTCCTGATTTTTCCTCCAATTCTCCTTCATCCAGTATTTCTCATCAAGAAAGAAAGACTGGATGCTTTCTCATCAATAATTTATCATCCTTTTCTAAATTTTGCTTACATTCTCTTCTTTATTCAATTCCTTTTCACATACTATTCATTACTCTTTCTCAATCTTCCTTCCTCCTAATACTCTTTTCCCCTTCTTCTCCTCCTCCTTCTCCTGCTCCTCTTCTCACATTCAATTCTTGAACTTCTCTTCTTAATCCATTTTCTTCTTTATTAATTTTCTCTATCATTTCTACTCCATTTCTCCTTTTGCACACTCTCCTTTTCTCCATTATTTGTACTCTATCCTTGTTTGTATACTCTCTGTTACTACTCTAATTGAATTCTCAATCATTCTCTCTCTCATTCTTCTTTCTCACTTCTTCTTTCCTAGCTCTTCCATGTTCAACGCTCTCTTTCTTTCACTCTGTCAGTCACTCACTCTCTCTTTCTCTTCTCTCTTCTCTTCTCTTCTTCTTCTTCTTCCCTCTCCCCTTCTCATCGCCCATCCCACCACTTCTTATCTCTTCTACTCTTTCCTGTTCTATTCTCATCATTCACTTCTCCTTCTCTTCCCTCCAAACCCTTCTTCGACCATAAAGTCATTCTAAAGCCATCTAAAAAAAGATTACCATTCGAGAACACACTCAAGTGGGAGTAGTAGGAGGAGGAGGAGGAGGAGGAGGAGGAGGAGGAGGAGGAGGAGGAGGAGGCAACACACAGCTGTTGCTACTACATCTGAATGTGTCCAGTAATAGATACAGTAGTGTTCATCTCTCTCATTACCAATCCTCACTCACTGTTTTTGTTGAAAAGTACGGAAATAATTTCTGAAAGCCCTTCCTGGAACTGAACATGTAAAATATAGGAAGAACTGAGGAGGAAATATCAGGGTGAATATAATGAATTACTGTAAATTGCTTTTTGTACAGAAATATAATTCATAATATTCGTTATATTACGGTGCCTCAACATGATTTTTAAAGATATTACTCAAATTAATACTGTTTCACATTGCACCTATGTTACAATAAGTTTTTTGAAAATGGTAAATAAATACATAAAAATGGATAATGTCTACACTCTAAACGCTTTGCGAAATATTGTGTTTGAAGCGCCATAATATCTATCTGTTAATACAGTTGTACGAGAAGCTACGTGTTATTTTCTTCAGAGATACTGTATTTTATTTCAACGGTATTTAAATTTGAATACATTTCTGTTTACACTTTCTTCTTCTTTCAATTCCTCTTCACATCAATCAAATTTCTAGATTGAATATTAATATTTCTAGATTGAGTATTACACTCATTGGAAACTTTGAATAAACCGCTAAGATAATGATGATGATGAAGACGATGATCATGCTAATGCTCTGAAAGATGATGATCTTAATGGAAGCGACAATGTTGAGTCCATTTCAAGAAATTTTTAAAATCACAATGTCTAGAAGTTTAGAGTGAATTCAATCTAAATTTAGCCATCTCACAGAAAAATTCACCAACTTTGTTGACAAAACATGGCAAGAACTCAAAAGAGTAATACATTCGGTTGTTTTGATTCTCTCGACTGCGACATAAGATTCAAAAATTAAAAATAGATGGTGCCAACTCACAAATTACCCTACTTAATAATAACTCATTTAAAGCAGCTAAGCATACTACGAGCCACTTAATTTAATTGAATACTTCATTGGATAGCACAGAATATGCTGTCCACTTAGAAGCCAGATTCAGAAAAGAACAAAAATGAAACTTTTCACGCGTATTTCAACTAACACTGAATTGACGCAATGAAATCATGAAACAGACAAAATTGAATGGAAAATATCAGCAAATTACAAACACAGTGAATGAAAAATTCATAAGTGAATGGAAGTACAGTACTGTATTGTAGAATGTCTGTTGATCGTGTGTCACTCCTCGATAAACGAAGACAATATTTGATGCTGTAAAATGGTACAAAAATGCTGTACAATGGTTTCTTTTAGAATGGAAGTACTGTACAGTAATTTCTGCACCGGCGGAGTATTAGCAGAACATATAATAAAAAAATTTAGACATTCAGACCAACATCACATAGCAACAAATAATTGATTGGAAGTCTTTACATAGGGCGAAGAAATCACACACAAATAATTAGATAGGAGTCTTCATATGAAGTTAATGGGAGAAAATTAAGCCATTTACACTAGGTGAAAAAACAAACAAAAATAATTGAATAAAAGTCTTCACACAGACGCAAGGGAAGCAAAAATATCTCACCATTTACACAGGGGAAGTAAAACAAACAGATACGGTAATTAGATGGATGGCAGCATAGACTCAAAAGAGGAAAATTACGTGATAAAATTAAGCCATTCACACAAAGCGAGTTAGATAAAAACAAATGATCGTATAGAAGTCTTCACACAGACGCTGGGGAAGAAAAGCATACAATCAAATACGGCAATTCACACGGACGAAGCAAAAAATCGGCGAAAACTTTTCTAATTGTGCTAAAAGATGCTAATCGCCGGCGCGCACAGTCGTCACAGAATAACATTTTGACAATAAAAAAGTAATAAAAAGCGGGTGAAAAACAAACAAACGGAAAACGAGGAATATTTTCTGGTGCCAAATTGGCAGTGTTGCCAAGTTTCCTAGCGCAGAGTTTAGTTGAGATTGGCGAGAAATTCATGGTCATCGCCCTCATACTCACTCTACTGCCTCCTCACATAAAATCGGACCAGTTAAATCACAGAGAACAGATTAACTGCTAGAGA